>JAYKAV010001444.1:678483-703749 GCA_035582835.1 Phoebastria nigripes | reverse complement strand
TTTTTTTTTTTTAATTCATAGAATCATAGAATCATTTAGGTTGGAAAAGACCTTTAGGATCATCAAGTCCAACCGTTAACCTAACACTGCCAAGTCCACCACTAAACCATGTCCCGAAGCACCACATTTACACGTCTTTTAAATACCTCCAGGGATGGTGACTCAAGCACTTCCCTGGGCAGCCTGTTCCAATGCTTGACAACCCTTTCGGTGAAAAAATTTTTCCTAATATCCAATCTAAAATTAAAATTAAAATTAAATCCAATTTAATTTAAAATTAAATCCAATATCAATCTAAAAATTGACTAATAGCAAAAGGTTGCATCAGCCTCATGATGGTGCAAACCAATGATGAAGTACAAGTATATAAGTGACTCAGAACGGTGCTATGAGTTATTCTTCTGTTGGCTAGATTGTTTCCAGCCTGGAGAAAACACATTTTAGAGAACAGGGTAAATCACCTGATTTTTAAGAGGTAACCATTAGATGGGAAGAGGAAACACCCCCTCCCTGTGAACCAGACACTTAAGGGGTACACAACCATATACACTTACTCTCTGTATTATCCTCACTGCTATACCTGCAGAGTTGTATTCTGGGAAGAGTTTCTGACCAGTTTGTACATTCACCCTGTGCAGCATGAATGAAAGGTGAGCCACCTCTACCACAGTGCTTGTGGGACCTCTGGGTGAAGAAACTTCAGTCTGAGTTTGTGATTCAGATGGGAACTCAGGTGTCCCTCTCACATGAACATTTTTGTTAAGGCCATGAAACGGCTCCAGGTTTGAAAAGCTAAACATGTGCTCAAGCACCTTGCTAGCTTGAGGCCTACTCTAGTGTCTTAGCTGGGTAGCAATGGCTCATACATTAGGGAACTCTGGGGCTTTTCTTTCCCTAGGATGTATGTGGCTCTTCAGTACTTGTCAATCTTAAATTAGTGTTCAAACCTGTCTGCTGAATACTCCTGTGCAGCAAACAAGCTGGGGGAAAACATTGAGTTTGTTAGGTGCATTTCAAAATCATGTGATGTGGAAATCAGGTTCTTCGACAAGCTAGAATGTTACTAAATGTAAATTAGCTCCATAGACAGCAGGGAGATGCCAGGGGAATGATGTCAGCTGAGAATCTGCTCCTGCATATTTTGCAATATTCAAATTAAATTAAAGTAAGTGTTTAAAATTTACATGTGTAGGTATGTAGACATTTGCAGCTGTGAGCTTGCAGGTGATGGGCTATGGTGATAGGTACATGAAAGGCATGCCATCAACCAAGAAAAGGAAATCAAATGGTGTATGACATCTACTGCTTCCCAGAAGTACTGGCTGTAAGGTAGTGCTGCTGTTACCATAAAGTCCCAGGAACATTTAACGTTACCAGTCTTGTGGAAAGCAGCATTGCATTTTTCAGCATAGAAGCTGTTGGTTACAAAATGCTCAGGCACTGCAAAGATGCTTATGTTTGCCCAAGAAGAATTTGTCTGCCCCTTGCAAAGGGGAGCAGAGGAGCAGTTAAAAGGAAAAGGAAACACATTTCCCTTTTCCCTTAGGGCTGTCCTTTCTGGCTTAGGGAAGCTAACCATGCTGCAGAGTTTCTGAGGTCAGCACTAATGTTGCTGGGGAAGGGGAGGGAGGACAGCATAAAGCTACCTGGCCTGGGATCAAGAAAGCTGTTGCAGAATGGTCTCCCACAGAGCATAAAGATACTCTTGGCTGCTGCAGCTGCTGTGGTGTAACCTCTTTCCTTTGGTCTTGCTCCCTATCTGAAAAAACAGCCAACAAGTAATGAATCGCAACTGTACTCTAATACAAGTAGAATAGATTTAATGCAAATGTCTTCACCCTCCCCCCCCCCCYAAAAAAAACCCCAAAAAGCCTCCTGTGGTGAGTTGACCCTGGCTGTATGCCAGGCACCCACCAAAGCCGCTCTATCACTCCCTCTCCTCAGCTGGACAGGGGACAGAAAACACAATGAAAGGCTCATGGGTCAAGGTAAGGACAGGGAGATCACTCAGCAATTACCATCACGGGCAATACAGACTCAACTTGGGGAAAGTGGATTTAATTT
The DNA here is from genome assembly GCA_035582835.1 of Phoebastria nigripes. NCBI lineage: Eukaryota > Metazoa > Chordata > Aves > Procellariiformes > Diomedeidae > Phoebastria > Phoebastria nigripes. The sequence goes on along the minus strand of JAYKAV010001444.1, from coordinate 701,685 downwards.
ATTACCAATCAAATCAGAGTAGGATAATGAGAAATAAAAACTAAATCTTAAAACACCTTCCCCCCACCCCTCCCTTCTTCCCAGGCTCAACTTCACCCCTGATTTCTCCACCTCCTCCCCTCAGCGGCACAGGGGGTCGGGGAATGGGGGTTGTGGTCAGTTCATCACACATTGTCTCTGCCGCTCCTTCCTCCTCACGGAGAGGACTCCTCACACTCTTCCCCTGCTCCAGTGTGGGGTCCCTCCCACGGGAGACAGCCCTCCACGAACTTCTCCAACATGAGTCCTTCCCAGGGGCTGCAGTTCTTCACGAACTGCTCCAGCGTGGGGTCCTCCACGGGCTGCAGGTGGATATCTGCTCCACCATTAACCTCCATGGGCTGCAGGGGGACAGCCTGCCTCACCATGGTCTTCACCGTGGGCTGCAGGGGAATCTCTACTCCGGCGCCTGGAGCACCTCCTCCCCCTCCTTCTCCACTGACCTTGGTGTCTGCAGGGTTGTTTCTCTCACGTATTCTCACTCCTCTCTTCGGCTGCAATTGCTGTTGCGCAGGGTTTTTTTCCCCTTCTTAACTATGTTATCCCAGAGGTGCTACCACCGTCGCTGATGGGCTCAGCCTTGGCCAGCGGCGGGTCTGTCTTGGAGCCAGCTGGCATTAGCTCTATTGGACATAGGGGAAGCTTCTAGCAGTTTCTCACAGAAGCCACCCCTGTAGCCCCCCCCGCTACCAAAACCTTGCCATACAAACCCAATACACCTGCAGAACAAGATAATTTATTTTCTTGAGGTTGCTGGTATTAATATTTATACAAGTGAAGCCACCTAACGCTTTGAGGCCACAATATTTAGGTATGCCAGGGAGATAGCATTGTTCTGTTACAGAACCGTGGTTGTATGAAGAACCAAAGCAAGCTTTTTTTCTTGGTTCCCAAATAAGAAATACAATCAATCAAGACCTTCTGGTATTTCAAGAAGAGGTATGGATTTCTGTCACACAGTGGCAAATTAAACTTTATCCTTTTCTTCAGGAGTGTATCATTGATGAAGACTGTGAAACAGGGAAATATTGCCAATTCTCCACCTTTGAATACAAGTGTCAGCTCTGTAAAACCCAGCATACAGTAAGTCCTGAATGAGATGTGATTTTATGTGGTCTTTAGAAACTCAGTATATAAGTTATTGTTGCTAATGTCAGCTTGTCAAAACTGATAGAAAGTAAGATGCAAAGCTTTCTGTATGAGGTTCAAAAATGGATGTGTGGAGTGTTTTGGATTGGTTTTTTTTTCTGCCTGTTAACACAACTAAGTTGTAAGGTTTCTGTTCTCACAGGCTTTAAAACCTGCACTCTGCGCCTCCTGACTCAAGCTTGACTTGTTAGGTGGCCTAAGGGCAGCATAAACTAACACACTGTAGGTTGCCAGTGGAATGGGCAAAGAGGAAATACTGTGCCAGCTGACAGTTGGTCATTTCCAGCTCTTGATTCACAAAGAGGATTGCAGCAGCCTGCGCTCTTCTCTTCATCGACAACTTGTACAATGCTGTAGTGCAATTGTTACTGTAAATGATGCTCTTACATGGATCATTTACATTATTTGAATCTGTGAACCTTAGGAAGCAGTAAATTCCTGTCTTTTGAGCTAAAAGATAAATGTTCTTGGTAGTAGCTATGATTAGATTATCTTCTGTAGGTGACAGGTACCTGAGAAGTTCAGGCTTTTTCTGTGGTGAAAATCCAGTTTAAGAGCAGTCTGTTGAAAAAGGCCTTTTATCTGACTGTCCCTTTTCATCTAAGTTCTGCTGATGGCCTCTTGTGAAACAAATTCATTCCTCAAAGCATTTGCAATCATTTAAGTCTACAAGCAAACCTTGCTGTAAAGTCATGTAATCAATAGGATTATTATAATCTAAAAGCACCAGGCTGTTCCTGAAATGATTTAAATACTTACTTATCTTGATAGCTTCAGGGAGCTCTATTGACTTCAGCAGACTGAATGCTTGCTTAAACACAAGTCCTGAATATATGCTCAAGTGTCATTAAGAAAGCTTATTCTTTGTATTTCAGAAAATGTTAAACTGACAATTTTTCATGTTAACATTGAATAATTAAAAATCAAGATTGGGATGACCTAACACCTACCCCCCCACCTCAGTAGAACATTTGTAGGATAAAGAAAGTAAAAATTGGGTCCTAGCTACACTCCTGTTGTAAAGTGAGCTCAGACTGAAGGTGGTGGGATCAATTCCCTGACCTAGAACCCCCACAATTACAAAACATTTTTCTTTTTAATTAGCAGGTCTTAATAGTGCTAGCCCTGTGCTTCTTGCCCTATGCTAAGCACTTCCTGTGGGATCCACAGGAAAAGAAATTCTGATTTTGTATGGCTGCCCAGACAGGGCTTTACACAGACAGAAAAAAGCTGTTAAAATGCTGACCTAGTAGGAATCTTTAGGATGTTAATCAAACTACCTAAAAAAAGAAACAAAGTGACACACCGCTTTTACTAGGTTGATTTATTAGGTGTGTATAGTTGAAACACTGGGACAATTGTCACACAAAGCTATCTTTAGCTAGAGATTTGCACTTCTGATTTTCAGAGAGAATTTTTTTTCAAAGAGATTTTTTTCAAAGATTCTTGGTTACAAATGAAGTCTGGTTCTTATTACAATTAAAAATTGGATTTTAGTAAGATTTTTTTGCTTTGCTCTTTGAAAGCAATCCTTCTGAACAAATTGTAAATTCCTGACTGCATTTAACAATGGGGAAAAAAACAGTAATGTTTTCCATTGATAATGTTTCATTTATTAATTTTTGTTTTCCTTGATTGCTAAAGGCTGTCCTGAAATCCATATTACGCCGTAGGGTATCTGGCTGCTGATCAATTTTCATGTAAATGCTAAAATAAGAATTCAGGTTTTGTAAGATTGAAAGTGTAATAGTATAGAAAGAGTGCAGTTACTCTGCCGCGGAGGTTCCTGTCTGGCAAACAGTTCTATATGTGCTTGAAGTTGAGAACCTAAACAGTTCTGTTTAAACAGTGGGAATATGACATGCATATAGTTAAAGCACATATATGCAGTTGTCTTCAGGACAAGGGTCTAATTCTATGTTTAGTTGTCTGTTGATATACGCAATTAGTGCTACAGTGACAGTTTTGTCATGTGCTTTTTCCATTTGCAAGCATTGCTCACGGGATGTTGAATGCTGTGGGGACCAGCTTTGCGTTTGGGGTGAGTGCAGGAAATCCACTTCAAAAGGAGAGAACGGCACCATTTGTGAGAACCAACATGACTGCAACCCTGGAATGTGCTGTGCTTTTCAGAAAGGTACAGAGGTTTTGCTTTTTATCCTATTCATTTTATAATACTGGAGTGTTAATATTTAGCTCTTTTGCCCAGGTGAAGTGGTTAAATCTCTACAGAATCAATAGATCATTCTCCCTTGGCCTGTGGAGCGCACCATGTTAACTTCATTATAAACCTTTAATAGAATTAGGAGTGAGAAACAGTCTGATAGGGGTGCACAATGGTGAAATAAAAGCCTAGTGCACGCTAGAGACGAGACCAGCACGAGAAGCACAAAAATCTACTGTTTCTAAAGGAGAGTCTCAGACATTTAAAAGTAGCAGAGCTCTGTGTCAAATTTTCACCCAATAGAGCAAAGGAGAGAATTAAAAACGTACAAAAGAAATTAATGAGATTACTGAAAGCAGCTTCTCCTTCATATCAGCAAGCAGACCATCAGAATCAGACCGCAGATACATTTCATACTGAGTTTTCTGCTTTTAGCATAGTTCACCTTAATTTTGTAGTGACAGTATACAATTCCAACCATCTTTCTACACCAAGTAGATACTTCTCTAGATAGCAAGAGCCAGGGAAAAAGCTACGAGCAAGAGGTGACCCTGTACCTTCACTGATAGTTGGGCTGCCTGTCCCACCTTCAGCCTGCTGGTGGATCAGGCTACTAGGGCATTTCAGGAAAACAAAAGGAGAAGGCTCAAAGACCATATATATAAAGGCAAGTGGGTCTGCTCAGCTTTTCCTTGTTAATTTTGAGCATTACATAGTGGACCTTTGATGTTAAGTAAGTTCAATTTCAGCAAGTTTTGATTAGAGCAGGTTTTTACCCCCCCGCCTTCATCAGGTTTCTGCCTAAAGCATTTACAGGTTTTGCCAAGCTCTACTAGAGATTTCTTTGTACTCCGATTCCGAAATGAGACAGAAGGAGCACTTTTAATAAATGCTTATTACTTTCACCATGTAGGATTTCAAATCTGCTTACGCTGCAGAGATGAGTAAATTAGTAGTCTGCATCCCATTATATTGGTGTTAGTAGCACTAGGCTACTCTACTGTGAGGGTAATACTGCTTCTGTAGCCCTGATTTCCTATGGGATCCAAACAAGCTGTGTCTTCATGATGCGCAAGATGTTCACACTAATTTGAGTATAAGTTAGTGCTTCGCTTGAAATGAAATTTAGTACAAACCTGTAACTCAGGAAGCAACAATACAATAGATAAGAATATTGACTAAAATTGATGGAACACTATTATTAAAACTTTAAATAGAGCTATTGATTAATAGCAATGGATTTTTATTCTCTATGGTTGTCTGCTTTAGCAGTGCTTTAGGGTTTTTCAGGTTAGGCCTAACCTCAAGGCCTTTCTCTACCTCTAGAATATTGCAAAAGGTTGTCCTAATAAAGATTGGACTGTCTTTACATGTATATTTTTTATATAAAACTGTAGTAAACTATGGAGCATTAGCTGCTTAAGATATCATCTATTTTGGAATTAGGAACTGGTAAGTCATATACATTAAAGCGTATGTGTGTGTCTGTGTATATACACATACACATATATTTTGACCAAGCTTGTTTTAAAAACTTAAATTCTGAACTCTTCACGTATTTTATTCTGCCATACCACAAAAAATGAGGTGAATGAAGACAAGAGGAGGAAGGGAGGTTTGATAGGAACATCTGGAAGAGCTGAATTCAAGACCAACACTATAAGTTACTAGCATCAGGAAACCCAAATGATGTATCGTTCTAAATAATTTCTTACACAAGTTGAAATTCACCCCTGTGCAGAAACAAGCGTGCCAAGCCCCAAATGCCATCAGACAGCTTTGCCTATTGTAGAATTACTATAACAAATTTAATGACTGAGTAGTAGTTCTTGTAACCTCATTATTTTGTCTGAACAATTGCTCTGTATTTGTAACCTCTGCAAAGAAACAGAATAGGAAAAATAAGTGTTCTAAAATATGGTGATATTTCTCTATTCAGATTTTAAACCATTAATGCTATGCATTGCAAAGGATTCACCGTAATGTCAGTTTTCTTGGGTTTAGAACAGTCTTTCAAATCTCCAAGGGATGGAGTTGTGCAGTACCACTGTATTGACAGTAGTGAAGAAGGAGGAGTTGATCTTGCTCATTAAGCATGAACTTCAAATGTCTTACTCCCACCTAGTGGAAAGAACATTAAGTTATGGCTCCCTAACATGTAAGGGGACTTAAAAGGAGGTCAAGTCTGTCTTTTTATATCTTGCATATAGATTTAAAGATTAGGTCATCTCAGTTGAGCAGACAGTTAACAACTTCTCATAAAATTAATTTACTCTGGCATGCAGAACTACTGTTTCCGGTGTGCACTCCATTACCTGAAGAAGGTGAACCCTGCCATGATCCTTCAAACAGACTTCTCAACCTGATCACCTGGGAACTGGAACCCGATGGAGTACTTGAGCGATGCCCATGTGCAAGTGGCTTGATCTGCCAACCTCAGAGGTAAAGATCAAAACTGCGCAAGCACGCTGCTTGAAATTTTTGAGGGGTCTCTTTCTGTGGTAAACAGATGCAGAACTTGCAGATTCTTCCACACTAGAAAGTGTTTTGACAGCTTTTCTCAACAGTAGCATTGAAACTTTCTCAAACTTACTGCTTTGTCCCACATAGATGTGCCTAATTGAGTTTGGCAACACCTTAATCCGGTGTGAATTAAGTTTGTGTATTGGGCTGGTACTGCTTTTTAATCAATCAGAAAGTACTAACAGCTGTTGAGATGTATCATTCCAATTTAATTCTCTACATACAGCTCTTGTCAACCAACTTTCTATGTTAGATTGGGCTTCTTTTAGATGTTTTGCTTGCTTTCATACATAAGACATATTAAAGACATTTTAATACATAAAGTATAAACAGGCATGTTCCTGTACTATTTGATCAGCTTTACAAGAAGGTCACTTCTATCACACACACAAAAAAAAAAAAAAACCAAAAAACCTTTGCTTGCACTTTCCTTCAGTTTCAAACTAACCTGTGAAGCCAGTTTCCCTGCAGCTGACTTAAGATCTGCTGTTCAGACTTGAAACACTTCATACTGTGCAGACTTCTTCAGTATCAAGTTTCATGGAATAGGAAGCAGGCTGACTCCATATTTTCAGCTAGAAGCTAAAACTTTTAATATAGCATTCTTTAATCATTCTTTAAAAGGACAGTTATTTGCATTATCAGCAATTTCATTGGGAAAAAGCGAGATCATTTCAGTTTTGCGCTAAAAGCATTTTTAGAAAACCTACATGTTATCTATGAAGTAAGCTCTCCAAGTTTGTTCCTACATTACCATTTTCATTATGTTAACTTTCAATAAAACAGCATAGAATCATAGAATAGTTTGGGTTGGAAGGGACCTTTAAAGGACACCTAGTCCAACCTCCCTGCMAYGRGCAGGGACATCTTCAACTAGATCAGGTTMCYCAGAGCCCCGTCCAACCTGACCTTGAATGTTTCCAGGGATGGGGCATCTACCACCTCTCTGGGCAACCTGTGCCAGTGTTTCACCACCCTCACTGTAAAAAATTTCTTCCTTGTATCTAGTCTCAATCTACCCTCTTTTAGTTTAAARCCATTCCCCCTTGTCCTGTCRCARCAGGCCCTGMTAAAAAGTTTGCCGCCATCTTTCTTATAAGCCACCTTTCAGTACTGATAGGCTGCAGTAAGGTCCCCCCGGAGCCTTCTCTTCTCCAGGCTGAACAACCCCAACTCTCTCAGCCTTTCTTCATAGGAGAGGTGTTCCATCCCCCTGATCATTTTTGTGGCCCTCCCCTGGACCCCCTCCAACAGGTCCAAGTCTTTCTTGTGCTGAGGGCTCCAGAGCTGGATGCAGTACTCCAGGTGGGGTCTCACCAGAGCAGAGTAGAGGGGCAGAATCACCTCCCTCRACCTGCTGGCCAYGCTKCTTTTGATGCAGCCCAGGATACGGTTGGCCTTCTGAGCTGCGAGCACACATTGCYGGCTCATGTCCAGCTYTTCATCCACCAGTACCCCACAGCATAGCTGTGACAGATGTAGATTAATATTTCTCTCTTCTTCTGTGTTCAACTCTGTTTCTACTTTTTTTCATGCATGAGAAGTAATTGGATAACATTTTGTTTCATAAATGTGATCTAAGGAAGCAAGCAGAGTTCATCCCATCCTTTCAGCACCAAAATTTTAGTTGATGTGCAAGTACCTTAACCTCAGGAAGGTAAGTCAGCAAATGTCCTGTCGAGTAAGAAGGAAAACATTTCAGATGAGGATATAGAACACAGAAATTAMTTAGGGTGTGAATATAACTGAACTGTCCAGCTATAGTCACAAGAATTACTTATCTGTTTAGGGTTATCACAAATACAGTAATACTGTGCATACCACCTGCCCATGACTCACATGGACAGTAAGATAAAGCTGCTTCTGTGAATTTACATGGTGAATTTGAAGATTCAGGTAACATTTTTTATTAAAAGAAACAGCCCATCTCTGCTTGAAATGGCCCTTGGCTAAATATTACTAGTGAGTGAAACACACTGAAACTATCAGATTATATCCTAGAGAATACAGGCATAGTCTGCCCACAAATGAAGGTCTTAGAACTCCTAGAAAGCAAAACATACAAGAACTCAACATGTACACAAAATGTACACAGGATCATCTTTAGTTCATTTACCCTTTGTTTCCATTGAAAGAGGCTGCAGCTTTAAGCAGTTGTTGAGGGGTGCCTGGCACAAGCAGCCTGCACTCTGTCACAAGGACCTGTAGCCCTGTTCTGTCCCACGCAGTGCAGAGAGATAGCAGATGCACCGTGATCAAGTTCTATTCCCCTGTCTCCTGTCAAATATAAATCTTTCTTGTTCCCTTTTAAAGTTCCTACAACAAATGTGGGATGTTTGTTTGCAGGCAACTGAAGCCACTTTTCAAAACAAAGACAGCAGCAAATACAGCTATTACACTATCCTATTTAGAACCAAATATATAAYGTTCACAGTTCGCTCAACTCTACAGCTTGATGGCAAACATTTTTTCTGCATTCCTTTAAAGCTGGAGTATCATGTTTCTTAACTTGGCATTATGACATGAACAGAAAGGACTAGTCACCACGATTGCTTGTAGGTAGAAGGGCCAGATTGTGCTGAGGTCCACTGCCATCTTGCGTCCCAGTATCAAACGTTTTTTTTTGCTATTAGGATCTTTGTTCTAGCTCTGTATGTGGAAATCTCATCTTTAACTCTCCAGCTGTCAAACATGTAAAAATCAGATGTTTATGAAGTCAGCTAGGGTAGATCTGACAGTATTATGCATTTAACATGCTTTCATGCGGGGAGGGAATGAAGAAATTTATTAAGGAACTAGCAAAAGAACATGAAAAGATGTCTATGACCAGATGTCTCTCTCTTTCCAACAGCCACAGCACTACATCTGTGTGTGAACTGTCTGCCAATGAAACCAGGAATAATGAAAAGGAAGATCCCTTAATCATGGATGAGATGCCATTTCTCAGCTTGATACCCAGAGATATTCTTTCTGATTATGAAGAAAGCAGTGTCATTCAGGAAGTGCGTAAAGAATTAGAAAGTCTGGAGGACCAAACGGGTTTGAAGCCTGAGCCTGACTCAGCTCAAGACCTGTTTCTGGGAGATGAAATTTAAAGTTCAAACACCAGACAGTTTAGTTAGTTATTTCTAGAATTTTTTGTCTAGCRTCTTGCTTATATAAACCCTAAATACATACTGCTGGATAGAAGTGCAATAAACAAGGTCTTCAATGAGCATCCTTTTCTGTGCACCAAACCTGCATGTTCAAATTACTGTTGAATTCATTCGATCCTTGGACTAAACCTTGTGTCAAAACCAAATGAGAAATATATCAGTGTTTCTTCCGGATTAGTACTTTCCCCTTGTACATTAGAAATAAACTTATCAGTACTTGTACGCATTAAAAAATACACATAAGCATAAATAATCTTAAGTTTTTAGTGACCGTAGAAGTGACTTTTGAGTACGTATGTTCAGAATCTTACCCTTTTTCTAGGGTAAGAACCATCTACTTTGGACTGTTTTAGTCATTGATGTTAAGCAATTTTTTTTTTTTTTTTTTTTCTTTAGAAAATATAATCAGTGAAGCTGCAACATACAGATTCTGGGTGTCATGTCCCCCCACCACACACACATTGTGGAAGGATGGAAAAGATAAAGGATGCTTACCCTTTTAGATGAATATACCTAGAGCTTCTTTTCAGCTGTGTACAACGGATGCTGTCCTGCAGCTGCCTTCAGTGTAACTTAAGAACTGGTGTTCCATAGCTAGAGTATCCCTTGAGTTTTATACTTTCATATACAATGGTTGTTGGCCTCCCCCACTACCATAAGGGGCATACTATCCAAAAAAGCCTACAACATTTTCCATATAACAAATAGCATGCACATCCTTATATCCACATAACACATTGGTTTCTGTATAGGAACGTTCAACTTTACTGTTCAGGGCTCTATCTCTCAAGGGCAAAATATACTATTTAAAATTGCAGAACAAACAGCTAAATGGGCTGAATACAAAGAATATAGATTCTCTGTTGTACACTGAATATGTAAGTATCAATATGTAGGAGAATAGTGCAGCTGCAGTTACAAGGCTATGCCTAAGCTAGAGCTAAATACAGTGCCACATATATGGCAGCATTCTGCACTACATGAACATACCTTGGGTAATGTCGATTAAAGGATCTGTTGACTATACTCCATCATCACCTACCCTTTTCGAGAGACAGAGGCAGTGAACATAAATTCATTACTTCAGTTTAGCAGTAAGACAACCTAAATAGCTTCTTGCATTTAGAGACTTGTGCGTCTCCTACTTGATTCTATTACACCCAGAGAAAATTCTTTGAGAAATGGTTTGTGCTTTTAATACACTTCATAGGCATAAATCTGTGCCTGTTACAAAGTCATTACCATCTTAACAGGTCATTGATTTAAGAAATCAATAGCAAGCTAAGAGTAAAATCTGATCCAAACTCCCCATCTCCCGGCTTTCTCAACAAACAGTTTGCTACAATAGCTCTTCCAATATTAAAGGTTTTTTGGGTTACAGATTTCACCATCTATTATTGCACATGGTAAAAGATGACCTGAGGCTCCAGCCAAGTAACTTTTCATGGAGCTTCTTCCCAAATAATCCCTACTGCTATGTCTAATTTAGAACAGTAGAGCACCAGTAACTTAGCAAGAGCAGCTACAAGACTGTGCTACTAGCCTGCAAGTCTTTCACCACTTCTGGTCTGTGAAAGCTTTTCAACAAATTCCTTGGGTACCAAATTAATGTTAACCATTATAATTATGAGCAGGAAGGATATTTCATCAGAACAGTCTGACTTTTAGTTTAGGGATTCATTTCTACCACCAATTCTCACACCAACACATGCACACGTACACATGCTCTCACAATTCACTGAATTTACCTTTCCTTTCTATCCCTAATAAAATTACTGTGCTTTAGAGGCAGCCCATCTATACAAAGAGGAGGAATTAAATATCATTGCAATTTTCCTGTTAAAAAAATACTTCATGAGAGCAGTAATTGTCCATAAATACTGCCCTACTTAAGGAAACATTATTCTCCCTTCAAGTTTCTTGATGCCTCAGTCCCTGAAAGCTAAAGTGTTAGTATTCATCAGAAGTTCAGTAAGATTTCTGCTGAACTAAGCAAATTAGAAACTCAAGGCTTTTTGTTTCTTTAAAATGCCCATGGTCAAACTCAAAAATGTTTGAAGTGATCAGAATGCAAAGCAGATGCTGAAAAATGTCTCCCAGAACAACCCAGAATATGTTCCAGCACACTTATGCAGAAGGAAGTGCACCACTGGACAGGAAATCATTATAAGGATGCCCCTCAGTCCTCTATCCAGATTTCTGTCAAGACTTACAGGTTTAAAATTAACTTCTTCAAAGAAGTTCTCAACAAAGTTTCCCAAATAGGGCTAGAGATTAAGCAAGCAGTTTTCGGAATTCTTTTCTTAACCCTACTTTATTCCATCTCTAGATTTTTGCCTCTCCAAATGTCTGAGTTTGAAGAAAATTCACAACCCATTTGATAGTTAATTTTTCTCTCTTCCAAAACCTCCAAGGATCCTTCAGCAGTCTATATACATATGTAAATGGTAGTTTAATGAAGTACTCTACCTACTAGGTGGTACTCACTCTATGCTTCCTTTGCTCCTGCTTCCACCTCATCTATGTTGGACAAGAGGTGGCACAGGTCAAACAGAAGAGGAAGAACAAGGGAATTCCTCTGCGTGGTGCCTGGTTCTCAAGCTGCCACATTCCTCAGGATTTTTAGGTTGCTGTGGGCCAGCATGCAAGGAAGAACTGAACATTCAGTTATTCAAAATCCTTTTTCCTCTCTGGAGCAGAACGTAGCTCCCAATCGTATCTGGAGCTTAGAAGTTTCACTGGTGAGGAATTCAATTCTGGAAATGGAAACTTACAGTTGAAGAAAAATTTGGTGTGAATGTAAGTAAAGAGGAGCAGCAGACAGGCTACAAAACACTTCCTGCAATACTGTGTACACACGTAGCGGGGGTGTGTKCGCGTATACACACATATATACATGCAGCCTTACAATTCTGACATTGCCTTGGAAAAGTCTGTATTTCCATGAAATAATTCCATAATTTTTCAAATAAAACCCACAGCATTTAATGATTAAAATAACACAACAGAATGAACAAATGTTTTATTGGCATGTTCATTGTTGTAAACAGCATCTGGCATGAAAAAGTTTACCAAAATCTTTTGATTGTTATAAATTAGGTGGTTTTCCAAAAACTACGGAGAATTGTTCTCTATTGATCTTTATGGACCAAAGCAAAAAATTGCTGTTCCTAGGCTTTGCAATGAAATCACGTTGACTGCATCAGTCTTTGCACCACAACCTGAACTACCAAGTTTATATGTTGAGGTGTTAGAGGTTGCCCCAATATTTGACTACATATAGCTACGGAATCAACTCTGGGAAAAATAAAATGACTTTCAGTGGGTGGAGAAGATGCAAACTTGCAATAGTCTCAAAAACAAAATGTACAAAAAGTAGCTGAACAAAACAAAAACTTAACAAGGGGAAATACAACCCTAAAGTACCCAGCATCGTCAAACATAAAATGAATACAAATTTAAATAGGCAACTATATTTCCAAATGTACACAATGAATGTTGATATGTGAAAAGAAATACCATGGTAAATAGCTGAACTGCAGTTCCGTTGAATGGATAGGGCAAATTTTATTTACACATTGAACACAATATAATAGAACTGCTCATCGGCTTCTGTAACCTATTAAAAACCAGTTTACCTTACAACAGCACTTCTGCAACAGCTTTCTGCAGACACCTCTCAGCCCACCTGTTTTATGGAAGAATATTCTAAAACCTTACACTTGCAGCACTTCCATTTCATCTTCGACCCTTTTCTGCTGCTTTTCTAGAACCAATGTGTTAACATTTACTTCAGACTCTCTGATGAGGTAATGCGTGTATCAGTGAAACAAACAGAAAAAAGGATTCTTTCATGGCCTTTGCACAGCTTTTATTATTAAGCTATGAGTATCCTGTTTGAGGCTAGTTTCACTAGCTACTATGTGCACACTGTCCTCAAAAATTTCCACTCGTTTCCCTCCCCGCCCACTTTTTAGTTCTAATCTTTTATTTGCACATCCCTTTTAGCTTTACAGTACATTTGACTATAGTGCACAACATGATTCCAAGTCAAACAGTGACCCAACAGGGCACTGCGCTTCTGATTGGTAACACAGCCCAATCAGTGCTGGTGTCAGCGCTTTACACCTAATGAGTGTCCTGCCGTAACGGCACTACACAGTAGTAGTGAACCTTTTTATTTTAAACAAAAAAAATTCCCCAGGGAAAATGCTATAGCAAGTATCAGTCTTGAGTCAAATCTTTATTTGGTGCTCCATCCAGATAAATTTTTAGTGCTTTTTCTTTACGAGGAGAGTAGGTTACCCGGTGTCCAGTTTTCTGGAGTCTGCTGCTTTCTTTTTTCATCAGTTCATTTCTCTGCTCATCTGTTAGTTCCATTAATTCTTCAGTTTTATCCCTAAAATGAAAATACATGTTAAAATTCAGATTAATACAATGACCACAATTAGACTTCTGTTATTTTTTCACTTGGAGTAACTTAGTAAGAAACACAACTAAGCATAATACTCCTTACAGATTTTCTTCTTCTCCAGAAACTAGCCATCTGTCTAAACCTGCTTTTCTAACAGAGACATTCAGTATTCTAACTGACAGCAGACCCAAGGGAAAGCCACAAGAAACAAGCCTATCCTCCTCCATCTACCTGGTAACTCCTATCCTTCATAGACAACTACGACTCTGCTCTTTATTCGGTCACAGTGCCAACAGCTGGAAGCAGCATGTCAGCCAGCCCCTCCTAGAAACTACCAGCTGCTCTCATTTTCTTCAAGGCCAGCACATTACCAACCAGCTGTTTCCCCCAAACTCACATGTAATTATGAAAAATACTGTAGAAGCAATGTGTTCACGAGGTTCCCTCACCCCCCAACTTTAGCAGAAATGACAATATTCAAGCTCTTAGTCCTCAAATAGCACCATTGGGCTACTGCCGCCAGCTGATGAATGTTTTTCATGTTAACAAAATTTTTATCATAACATCCTTTTTCCCAAAGAAGCCATACTAATTTCTCAAAGAAATAAACTCGGAAAATAAAACCCTCGCTCTCTAAAACCTAAAGGCAAGACTTTCACAGACTCCACAAGGGATATCGTTCTATTTTAAGAGATTAAATCCAGATATACACTCAAGCATAGCAACTATTTTTGCATTCAGCATTATTTTCAATGGTTTGGGAGGRAGAAGTGAGTAAAAGGGTGCAGTGTTTGTTTTTTTAAACAATAAACATAGTTAATATTCAGGTTCTTAGGAAGCTGAGGAGCACAAACATTTCAGCTCATGTTTTAAACCCTCTTCCATAAGCATTTTTCCTTTAAAACAACAGAAGAGGAGTATTTTTAGGCTTCTGTTGATTACATCGTCCCTCAAATCTCTTCTACAGATTTTGTGCATGGTTTATTATACTGTAATAAAATACATACCTATAAAATATTACTGCACCATCATCACAAATGTACAGAGGCCAGACATTTAATGTAGATACTTTAGGATTCCAATCCAAGTCTTGGTGAATCTCTAGTATGGAAATGTCGCATGGAAACGTTCCTCTACCCTGAGAGGAAGCAATTACTTAGTGAATAAACAAAACTCAATCACACATCCATGCCATTAAAAGGTAAAAATAGACAAAAATCTTACTTACCTTTGCAAATTCTATGTTTTCTAAGGGTATACCACTTATTTCGCTCAGCTGTAAAGTGAAGAAAAATGGCACATTTAATACTATTCCACAACAACGTTACATAGTGTCTACATAAAGTCAATAGACCTGCCAAATCTAGAAGTCAATTAAAATATTTGAAAGTCCTCAAATGATCCAAAGTATTCATACAAAATTAGTGACAAGGTACAAATTTTTTACATTTCTGAAGTTACTAGTGTGTCACAAGTGACACTTGCTGTGATCACACTTCTCTTAACAATGAAGGGGTGACAGAAGAAAGTTAATAGAAACAATTCATTACTAACATCCAAGTTCCAAGATACAAAGAGACCAACTGCCTCATGTTAAACCTTCACGTGCATCAGTTAGCCCTCAGCAGTTTCCCTGTATGAAGCGAAAGCTATTATCACCAAGTCAACCTGGGAGCAGGCAAAGCTGTAAAATATGCACAACAAACCCATCTCCATACACCTGGCACTTCCTACCATAACAACCCCACAATTCCCCAACAAGAACCACTGGCTGCGCTTTCCCCTTGCAACTGCCCCGCCATGCACCTCCTCGGTACAGAGAGTGCATGATCCATCCCCTGTCCCCTGCTGCCACCGCCCAGTCCTAGCACCCGTCACAGGGTCACCCCGCTGTGCCTGGCACAGCCTCGGTGGAGCCCTCCCTCTGCTGAGCAGTCTCACAGTGCACACAGGCTCACCACTGCCTCGCCCTTAACTCAAGTGCGGGCTGCAGTCTCATCTCCATGGCAATGCAGACACTAACTTAGATTTGCGTTTATCTCTGCTACTTATTTTCCCAAAACTTGAAGAGATTTCCTCTCTAAGATTCTTGCCTCCTTCAAATCCACTGTTAAAACAGACGTGTTCAAATTAAACTGACGGTGAAAAAACACTAACAGCCACTGTAATTTTCAAGCTCTCATTTCCTTAGGAAACTAGGATAAATAATACTGACAAAAGCCAGACAAGTTCTGAAATGTATTAGCCCTACACTCTGCTAATAAAATTTGTCTGAAAGAAGAGCTGGCTGAACACATCTGTTACTACAGCTGTGTCAAATTCAAATTTCTCTTGTTACTGGTGGGAATAAAAAGATTAAGGTCCCTCGGAGAGAATGCTGCTAAAATTGCTCCCTGCACATCAATTGTTAAGACAAGAAAACAAGAAGAGGCAACTCTTTCTTCAAATACAAGTGAAGAGGAAATCTTGAAGGCTGCATGCAAGAATCTGTAGTCTAACTTCATTTCTTCCTGAAGAATACGAGAAATCAGTCCATAGCTTAATTTGTACGTACACAAATCCAAGGCTGTTGCATTCTATGGTAGCTGAACAATGCTCCTCTTTCCAGCCTATGAACTAACCCCTAACTTACAGATGCTGAGTGTTTTAGTAAGGTAAGACTTTGGCAGACTTCACTGATACTAGGATTTTTGCTGACCTCAACATCCAAGGTGGCCTTCTTACATCTGGGTATTGCCACATATAAATAACCATTTCTCTAAGAGTGGAACCCTGTGATGTACTGGATTAATAAAATAGTCTCAATACGAGACACACTTCTACTCTAGATTTCTGCTAGGATGGCACATGTCTGCTTCCGTGTTAGAGGGTTCTGGCCTTAAGGAAAAAAAAAACATACCAAAGCCATATTTCTTTCCAATCAAAATATAGTTCAATCTATTTGGTACAGGTACATCGTCCCTGAGCAACAGCTGTCAAATTCAAATATGAAGAGGCTGAGAGGTTTGGTATTTTGGAACACCAAAATACTGGCTTGAAAAAACAAAGTGACAACAGTTTAGCTTTTCTTTCACATGTGTTTTTCAAGGATAAGGGACACAGGTAATATTATGCTTCTTAAACTTCAAGATATGACTTTTTTTTTTTTTTGCATGCCTTCACCTGAATACTTTGATACCAGACCATTATATGAAACTAAGAACCAAAGCTAATAATTGGTTTTGGTAAAAGGATGGGACAGGTTCTCAGTTCCTGGGAAAAAAAAGTAATCATCATGCAATGAGATTTTTGTAGCTATGACATCTCTGTGCTTCCCAACAGAGGACATCAATAAGGCTCTTAGAAACCACAAGAAACTTGCATCATGTTACACATTTTACCTTCTCTTTTAATTCTTCAACACTGCTGCTTTCTAGCACTACTTCCTGGAAAGAATCTAGTTTCATCTCTGATGGCCTCCATCGTCTCGACAAAACAGCAAGTTGTGACATGGATTTCATTTTTTCTATTCCTAGGAAAGAAGGAAATTTATTATATTAACATCACCAAATATCCTATTTAAGATCAGGGATTTTCCATAGCATAAGCATATCAAAATATGGAAGAGTGCACTACATATACACACACAAACTAAGTAACCCAGTAGTGTGCTGCAAGTAGTCTACCAAAAAAAGGGGCCAGGGGGAAGGGACTAGGATTTAGTTGAACTTTTCTTTGTTATCAACTCCTTTCAAGGAATTTTTCATAGGCGGCATCTCTTACGAGCCATGCCATTTATTCCTCTTAAGAGCATGTTTTTCCATCACACCCAGCTCAGTTATACATACAGTATCTATCCACCTAATCAGAGACTGACCTCCAGATCTTGCATTTGCATGAGACCTTCCTCAATCTGGTGTTTATTCATGTGCTTCACTTTCTTTACCAAAATAAGCTTTCCACATTTGACTTCTAGATTTCACACACTAACTATACACTTGTTATTAAAGCCTGCTTCACACCTACCACCTTGAAGAGTTTTAGTATGTACTGCCTCCAGCCTTTTTGTATCAGTTTCAGGTAACAGCTTTCTCTGGTTGACCGGGTAATACTGTTAATGTTACAATCAGATAAGCAAAAGTGATAACAAAGGGCTGATTTTATTTTTATTTTAAATCAGTCTATAATTTTGTAATTTAGCATGCAGAACTTGTGGCTTAAACATTTATGTCTACCATTACATGTTTGTTTTGCATGAAACTACCACCACTGTTTAAGCTTCTCCCTAAATACCTTCTACAATCTTGCCTACGACTACATTTGTGCTGCCTTTCAACGCTAACCTATTGTCCGAAATGAAGATACAGCCACCTAGTGCTTCTTGGCATTTATTTCAAGTCTGAAGCAATTACATAAGTTTTCTTCAGAGCCAGAGAATAACTAATTTAAATATGTTTGCAACAGTGTGATGCAAAGCTTCTATGCTAAGAAACTTAATGGTAAATTATTCTAAGTTGCCTTATTTACCTGCCTAATGTCTTCGGTGTTTAGCTGAAGAACAAGATGAAAGCGATGGTGATGGTGGAAGGCCTTACAAACCCTGACTTAAAGCAGTTGCCTTTACACTCTTCCAACAACCTCTGTGGTAGCAGTGGGTACATACAACTTAATTTTCACAGAATATAGTGGGATCTAGCTGCATCTTCTACAACTGGATTGAAGTAGCACCTTTTGGGCAGAGCTAGACAGTTATACAAGATATTACAGAATACTTGGAAGCCCTGTAGTCTATAATATGGCATGTCTGTGAACTAGGTGGGCTGCAGTGGTCTAAAAAGTAGTACCTCCAAGACATACTCACTACAGAAACAGTACAGCAATTAACCTAAAACTAATCAAAAAATATTTAAAACCACAAAGTTTTAACTGACATGTGAGCTGATACATATGTCTATAGGAATCTGCAGGCCTCCTGAACCTCCCATGTTCATTTCCAATTTTTGTACTTGCACTGGCACAACTTTGTTAAAAATCAAAAATACCAGGATTGAACATAGCTGCCAAAATACTGGAGTAACAGCTAAATGAGACTTCTTAAGCCAGGTATGCTTGTGAAGAAAGTTCCTGAGTGAATGGAATTCACATTCTTCATCTATCCGCTAACAGAAATATCTGTTCATCTAGAGAAAAAAACAGCATGGCCTACTTTTTTCCCCCTTAAGTTATGCTTTTGCATTCAGAATCCAAATTTTAAGTGTATGTGCAAAGGATAGCATAAGAAATGCCATATTTTTAATGATATTTAAGCAGAATTTAAGAAACAGGCTGCTCTCTAACATTTGATCCACAGTTGTTTTGATGACCAAGGTCTGTTCAAAAAGTTAGCACTTCATGACAGAAGATGAGTGTTTTTTCACTCCTGTCTGAAAAATACTAAATGACTGAACAGCTGTGCTGACTTTAAAAACAAATTATGTATATATTATGTATATACATACACACACACATATATTTCAGCTAACTGCAAACATCACCAATACTAGTCCAAAGATTAAATACAAATAAAAGCCTAACATATAGGCATTCCTACAGTTTTTATGTACAATGAAAGCATACACATGCAAAAAACTGCCTACAGGACTACAGTATGTCCAAAAGTTTCCAATAAATGTACAAAACAGYACTGCTATTAGACCTTTAGCACATCGCAGCCACAGGAAATCTGCACTTGCACAACCCGCCCCCCCACCCAGCTTCATGCAAAGCTTTTATTATTTTTAATTCTTTTTGCTTCTATTTTTTTTTCTAATAAAATGCTATTAAAATGTCAGTAATAGTCTTTAAAAAAAAGGAAAAAAGGGAAAGTACATTTTCCAATGTTCACTAAAGAAAAAAAATCTCTGACATTATCTTTACTTTCTCTTGACACCGTATCATTATTACCATCAAGTATTTCTAAGAAGACCTCCCAATTGCTTGAAATATTGATATCTTCTTCATAGATATGGTAATCCAGAAAAACAGTGCCTGGGTTCTTCCAGGTTTTCTTTCGTAGGCGAAACCTGTAAATACATCACGAAGAAAACACTTGCGTTTTTATCTGCTTATAAACACCACTGCCACAGATCAAAACTGAGTACTTTCTGTCAAAACTGAAATACAACTCACTTATGCGAGGTTTAGCTAGGTTTATCAGGAATTAATTTAAATTCTGAAATAGTCCTGACAGCAAGGTATCACTACTGGCTCTTAGTGCTGCATCATTCATAAACACAAGGAGAACAAGCCTGTGCTGTGCTTGTTCAGTGCAAGAAATGTGTAGGGATTTAGAGGAAGAAAACAGTTTCCTATTTAGGATAAGAAAACAGAATATTCCCAAACACTTCTGACAATTTTGCTGCTCTTTTTTTTTTTCTTTCCTTTTTTTTTTTTTTTTTTTTTTTTTTTTGGAGAGGGAAGTGGGGAAGAAGGAGAGAGGTGGAGGATTAGAAGAGGATTGGTGTCTGATTTATGTACTTAGTTCTACTGCATCAATGCAGTGACAATATAAAAGGATAAGCTTTGATTTAGATATGGAGGTAAACAAAGGTATAAACAACTAAAATGAGATTAAACACAAGTACAAAACTTAAATTGTAATGGTTTCTCCACACACAAAAGCAGACATAAATTTTGTGATGTGCCCCATAATTATAGGGTACTAGAGAACATAACCCAAGCACGGCAGTCAAAAATCCTTTGGCCCAGTCATGGTGAGGAAAGGAGAAAAACCTGGTGCAGATCTGGGTTTCTACTCCTTTTCTCAACAGGAAAGGGCCAACACTTGTCCTCCAATGTTTTGCTCCGGCCTGATTTTAGGCATATATCAAGGCACCACCAGCTTGCTTACCACATCTTACAGGTTCTTCTTTGTTCCAGTGAATACAGTGTCTGCTATTCCACAGTACATACCACATAATTTGTTACTGACAGTAGAGAGTATGTGGAATCAAGGCCCCAAAGCAAGTTCAGCCTTGATGAGATAACCAACCGATTATGGGTAAAGGGAAGATGGTGCTGGATCAGTGCTGTATACACATCCTATGATAACGCACGAGGCAGTTTGCCTGCAGTGATCTACACTGAGCCTGCACCTAGAGAGAAGGTGGCTTTTTTGTGAACTGATTTACTTAATGCTCTCCCTTCTGAAGAAAATCATCCTTAGAGAGCATAAAACTTCTCAGATCTGTAGACATGTTGCACACAGGCAATTCTATGTAAATATTATTCCCTATATCATTCTACATGAGATGAAAGCCAAGAATTGCTAAATTAATGTTTGTATTCACAATCTGATTCAAAGATCACAGTAACTTATTTCTGCTCCTTGTATAACTTCCTTTCTACACAAGAGAAAAAAAAAAAAAAAAAAAAAAACACATTTTAAAGTAATATTTAATCAGGTAACTTCAATGGATTGCAGTCTCTTTACCTGTCAATTGTCAAGTCTAGGCCACATTGTTCTCGAAGCTGAGGAAGCAGCTCCTCTTTTGACTGTCGGACAGTCATTCCTTTAGCAAAAACTGCATCTAGAAGAAACTTGCATGGCTGTGAACATAAATAGAAAGTGATTAAATACAAATTTTTGAACAGAAAAAAGTAGATTTGCCTCCTGTTCATGTTTTGTGACCAGTCCCATCCACCTAGAAAAATGACCATTAGAATGCTTTTCATAAACAAGGTAGGCAATGAATTGATTAAAATTAGGTTTACCTAATTTGTGTAGCAGCAACTCTTTGACAGGTCATTCAAACACTCTGAATGCATGCCACTGCAGAAATAGTGTCTTGTGTCTGTACTACTAATTGCTACTATTATATTAACATTCTAAATGATTTGAAAGGAGCTTTTAAATTAAATAAGCCATATGATAAAAAAATGCCACTTTCTTGGCTTTCATTGGTCAGACAGACCAAAACTCCATGACTGGAAGTTACTTTTCAGTTTATCTTATTCCCTGCTTTATCAGTTCAGCTTCAGTCTCTTATGCTTATCCATTATTAGTATGTATTCTGCAGTTTGGTCCGAAAAATAAAATCAGAAGTTAAGGTGCATACAAAGTCAACTTTTAAAGACTGCAATCTATATAGTGAAATCACTTTTATACTTTTCATGTCCCAAAAACAGTTTCTTACTTGGAAAGAATTCTACATGACTTTCATACATTTAAGGAAAACAAAGAAACAATTCTTTTCATTTGTCCTCCATTTACACTGCAGAAATAGAGACACTTAAGAGAGATACTGTAGATCACATTCCAATTGTGTACTTGGAACAGTATGAAGAGAAATAATCTCAAGGTCCCTTTCTAAATCCAGGAAAACTTGCAGGAAAATGCAGAGAAAGGAGGGACTTGCTTTTTTTCCAAGATTTCAGAGAAAAACCTTGGTCAAGGCACATATTATAATATTTTCATGACTCTTTTCGTGACTTAATCTTGAAATATTCAACACCTTACCTCTGGCTCATTTACCAAAAGTTGATAGACTTTGACTCTGTATTCACCCTTCTTAAGGGCTCTTCCAAGTCTAATAGTTATCTAGAAGGCAAAAGGAGTATCTGTTAGAACTGATATCAAAATCAAAATTACATTTTGTAACACACTACCAAGACCAATGTAATGATTTCACCTAGCAAGGTAACAAAAAGTTGTAAATTATGTTCTTAAGTTTGTCTATATTGTACCAATATATTTTTTAATGATTCAAAATAACTTCTGAATAACCTTATTGTCATCAGAAAATGATGAAAGTGTTTCATTCAGCCGAACACTCTCAAACTCTTGATTGCTGGCGTAGACTCTGAAGACTTTGAAGTGAGAAGATGGAACTCCAACAAAAGGCTCCAAATGTTGCTTGAAGGCAGACAGTGTAATTCTTTTATCAACATGCACCATCAGCCCTAAGCAAAAATAAAGATAAAAATGGCATGAAACACCACACCACCAAAAAAAAAGGTACTCTAGTGTATTGTTTCCATATATTCACAGTTATCACTTGCAGCAAAACAGTACTGAAAAGTCAGAATTATAGTTAATTGCTACATTTACATTTTATCTGAAGGTGTTACTGTAACCTTTAAGAGCTTTGCTGTATTTTAAGCGTTTATGGGTAGATACTGCTGGAAGACATAGCAGTTCCAAACTGCCCTATTTTGCAGTCAGTGAAGTAGTGGAATGAAGTAGTATCTTCTCCATTCGTAAGACAACAAATAGAGAGAATCAGATGGAGCATTTGCAGATAATTCCCCTACAGGTTTCCCCCACCTCAAGGGAGAGACAGAAGTGCTTCTCAGTTGGGGCTGGCCAGGCACATGCCACCAAACTTTTTTTTCCTCCTGGCTTTCAGGATTAAAAAGTTTGGTTAACTTTGTGTTCTGGAAGGCCACAGGATATCACAAGGCAAGCTCAAGTCTAGATTAAGGGACCTTTTCATGGAATAATTTTGTAATTAAGGAAAAGCCACTGTAGTAATATGAAATTCTGGAAAGTAAAGTGAATAGTTTATCTTTAGAAATTGTGTTTCTTAATATATGCAATTTGGACTACACTACAAACTAGAGTATGATTATATCATGTCATGACTCATTAGAATTAAAAAACTGCTATTCAGAATATTTAACCGAACAAATAAATTATTTGAATTATAAATCCATTCATGTTGTCATACTAAAAATACATAAAAGCTTTCCCTTCAGGATAATAATTTATACAGCATACTATGAAAACATCAAAATTACTG
>JAYKAV010001444.1:540769-678326 GCA_035582835.1 Phoebastria nigripes | reverse complement strand
AATCAGCAAAAAAGATTTTACTCTCTATTATTATTATTACATCAGGATTTCTGGATTGACAGGAAAACCTTTACCTTTCAAAATATTTATCTTATATCCTGCTATTCTTTAATTATTCTTCTGTTAGTTGTAAAACATACGCAGGTACTGAGCATTGTTTAAATGATTTATCTTTATGACAATTAATATACCACTTAGGCTCTTACACTGAACTTGTTTGGACATTTTCATGTCAGCCATACACTTCATTGTACCTATTGTACTTCAGCCAATGAAAAGCAACAGTCTACTGAATTAAATGATCAATATCAATTATATTTGAATTTTCTTTACAGTCAAATGACTAGGATTTTTCAGGTTTGTTAATCTAAATGTTAACAGAATTATTGCTCTGTGAACCACAGTAAGTAACTGCATTCTGAAACAGGTGAATCATCATCAGATGCAACTATTTTCCTTTCACTGGAAGACAACTCAGCTTGCTCTCTAGAAAACACTTTCAATATAAGGAAATAGATGTATCATAGAGGTAGCTTTTCATTTTCCCAAAAACAAAAAAGCAAGACCCTGTTCAAATATGTAATCACTTATTACAAAATCAAAATTAGGGTAGACTTTTGCTGAACATGACACCATGTCTCACCTTTGCAGTTTCATTAGCTTTAATTTGACATATCATCAAGTTTTTCAATACTTTCATTAGACTTTTTAACACAGCATATGAATTAAATAGTAATAAAAGCTGGATTATTTTAAGGCACTTAAAAAAAGAATACATACATTTTTGCCCTTCTCCCGAACCTTCATCTGCAGTGTAGGGTTCTGACTTAAAGTACATATATTGTGCTTCTCCTCTGCTCTTGCCACTTTCATCATATTCACTATCTGTTCCAGAATCTTCTTCTGCTGTGTCCCAGGTTTCTTTCTTCCCCTGATTTGCTTTTGATCGCCTACTACTTGTGATACTATGAGAATCAAGTCCATTAGCCAAGGGAAGTGGGGCATTGTCCACGTTGCATAAMGTATCACTGCTATGACTGGAGCTGAGGATATCGCTGTCCACTGAACTTGTACTCCTGTCGTTATTCACATCTGAATCTGACCGTTCCTCAGACTGGAGATTTTCTGGATCAGAAATCTGAATTTGGTTTTCAAGTTCTCTGTTTTCTGCTGATGCTGAAGAGTCTATTTCATTTAAAGGTGATTCAATGTTTTCAAAATCACTGGCTTCTGTGCTTTTGCTGCTGTCTCCATTATCCCCCTCCTGCTGCTGCTGCAGGGACAAGCTTTTAAGCTTTTCGGTGCTTTCTTCCAGAATTGCCTCTACAGATTTCATATTACCTACAGGTCCTTTTACTCTTTCACAGGCTTCATCCAAGTTGCCTGAATCTCCACTAGACTTCTGATAAACTGCTCGTCTAAATTGAGACCCAGGTGATTGCTCTGGTAATGAAACATATAGTCTGATTGTATTTGCATGACGATCCAAAAGTTTCCATAAATGAGAATCTGTATATGCCACATGACGATCTAAAGACTCTGAGCTTTCAATAAATACCTGAACATAAAATAACAGTGGTTTATCATGTAGTGTTATTTTAAATAAAAGTAAAAACAATAGCAAACAGATAGGATTGAGCGCACATTAGAAATTATGTCACTAAGAAACCACCTTTTATAAAAGAATAAATTTTTTTTTTTAATAAAAAAATTAAAATACATGTTTAGAAAAAGATAGACTAAGGAGAATGTAGTTTAGTAATGATTTCACTTTTCCTTATTTTCATAATCATGTTAAGATTGGAGTGAACTATAGTCAGACTGACCAGCTGCAGTAAACACTTATGTTCAGAAGCATATTTATGTATCACTTCATGTGCACCCTTCACCTGTACGCTAACACTAGTTATGGTAGTAATGAGTCCCACAACTACAGTTGGCAGTCTTTCTTTATTTTCTAGTATAGCATCATAAATAAGAAATCTTTAAAAGTATACATGGGTAAGCAGTAGCACAAATTAGAACACAAGGGAACAAATTTCTCTTTTCCCTTTGTCAAAGGCCGTTGTGTTGTAGTGACAATGTGAATGCGAAAGGGCTTGAAGTAACTGAATAACAGGTCAATGCCATTGTTTTGCTCAGCTATAAGCCATCAAAGCCTTTGCTAATCTTTCTTCATCGAGGATAGTGTGTTCTTGACCTTAAATTTCAGAGACAGAGGATGTGCAAAATGTGTGCAGATTGTGCAATCAATAAGAGATATGTTATTACTACTGTAGTAAAAAGGGCCATGCTACAGATGTTACTTTAGTTATTTAAGTGCTAGGTTACTCTTTCTGAATGCATTACACAACTATTATTGGAAACATTTATTAGAGTCTTTTTGGAAAAAACAATATAAATTTGGCTAGGGGGAATTTGCATGGTAAAAATTACTGAATTTAAGACAAAAACCCACCAAAAACTTGCTCTTAATTTTGACATTTGTTTCTTAAGAACTTTAATACTGAGAGCAGGCACAGCTGTTCAAAAGGTTTAGAAAACAAATTAGGCAGGTTTCATAGTAATATGCCAACCTTTGCTCCCTAACAAGGGTTGACTTTTAAAATAAGGTTGTTAACCTCACTATCATTTGAACCACTGAGTATGAACCAGATGTCTGATTCTGAATCTGCTCTACCTTGTAATGTACACTTGGTTTCATATATAGCCTACAGTATTCATCAGCACCACAATATTTGCTAGTTAAAAAAGTCCCACACAGTACACAGTGAAATACGTGACAGTTATCCATTATAAATTCTATAGAAGAATACAGATATCCATACCTTTTACAACACAACAGTGAAGTCTACAAATACATGAAATGAACAATTTAAAAACCAGAACATATACCTTGTTGCTTCTAAAAAAGCCTTCAGCTTTCAGTGTTTTGCTGGGAACGTTCAGAAGACGCAAGTCATTGTAACAACGTTCTAATACTACCCGCATTGTTTCAGCAGGCAGGTGTGTAGCCTAAAATAAGACATTGACAGTAAGGTAACATCATGCACATTATACATAATTTCAAATACTGGAACAAGTATTTCATGTTTTAAGATTATTTATAGGGAAAGAAGAAGGTTTGTTTATTGACTTATAAATTGCAAAAGACAACATTGGGGAAAACCTCCCAAACCTGCTCAGTCCCAGTTCCTTTCCTCCATCCTTTGATATGTAGCAAATGTTAGTTTTTCCAAAAGGTCAGTAGACTAAAATGGCCTGGCTTTGCAGAGAACTGGCAAATTGTTAATGACTAATAATATAAGGAATCAGTCTTATTATTTAGGGTATGAACCAACTGAAAATAAAAAATATTCTCAAGCATCAGGATTTGCACACTGTTCACTTAATTCTTAATTAGACTGAATTCAAATTACTGAAATCATGTTTCATAACAGATATTATGAAGTTACACCAACCACTGAACTATTTTACACAAAACTGACCAAGTAAAATGTGTGTCTTCCAATTCAATGGAAGCAGTAACATTCCATGGTTTAAGACTACGTAAAAATCAATCTGCATCTTAATAACAAATGGCTGCTGGGATGAAAAGGAGGGTTTGTAGGAAGAATGTGGACAGCTTTGGATGTTAATTTCAATTACTGAAGCCAATGGTGGAMGTTACACGTTGGTTCAGTTATATGGTAACAGTTCACTAGTTCTGCCACTGACTGGATACTCGGTGAGGTGGTTCAAGTTACTAACCCAAAAGAACATGAACCCAACTCTTCAGCTTCTCCAAGAAACTTATTATCTGGTAAGCTAGTAAGCAATATGGCCAGACAGCGGCTAAGCTTGTGCAAAAGCCAGGGTAGAACGTTGGATGGAAGCAAGAAGCACGTTGCTGCTTTTAGCAGCAGCGAGCGGATAGACAAGCTCAACTACAACAACTAACCTAACCCTACTGGACATGACACAGTATGAACTGCAAAAGGTGCTGGCTCTCGTTTTAGATATTTAAATTATGACACATTTTCACAGTCAGAATGAATGAAAACTCTGTAATACAAGTCCTTAACAACTGTAAGTTACCTTTGAAATTAGCTGTTTAAATTCTGAAACTGTTTGGTTCAAATAAGCTCGTACACTTATTGGAGGAGCAACAGATTCAGTCTTCAGGTCAACTACATGAACCTTTACCATGACCTCTGTAGGGAAAAGGAAAAAGAAAACAAAACCACATATATGAGAGAATTCAACAGGCAAAGAAAACACACATATGCTTGTCTGATGTACTGATTAAGGGGTTGCATTAAATACATACAAACAGTAATGAATTTGAAAAGCAGTCCAATTTCAGAATTTCATTTTCAGATCAATTTCAATGCCAGAGAGGCAAAAATGTTCCACAGTTTGACAAATTTTAGCGTACCTTAGAACTGCTTCAATTAGAAACAAATTGGCAACACAGCACACAGTACATTGTTCTGAGTACTGACTTCGTAAAATTTAGTACAACAAAGTTTTTCTTCTTTCACACATCATAATGAAAGTTCTATGTTTTACAAGTTTTATTTTCATGCTATTAGGCAATATACGATTTTAGTCTATCTTTGTCCATATGCAATTACGTGTCTTACCACCAGGCTTGTAGCACTGGAAAATTTGGTCAGGTCTTCTTGTTTCCAACAGTAAGTCAAACATGTATGTTGATTTGACACCTCCAAGTAATAAACCCATTGGTGTATCCTCTTCTCCTTCATAAGATCGTTCCAAGTAGTCATGAAACTCATCGTATTTGACAAGACGACAGCAATCCAAAGGAACAGCCTCTTCTAAATCCATTAGCTAAATCATGCACACGCAAAAGAAACCCCAAAACATTTAATAATGGTTTATTTGTGAGTTTAGTTTTTCCCTTGTAAACTAAAAATATCTCAGTATGTGTACATCCAGGAATCCTTTGAATTCACAAATTTCAATTTGGTTTTAGAAAAAATATACACATACACCATATATTATATACACACACGTGCAATATATATACATGTTTTCAAAATCAAGAGAAGCCTGCATCGAAATGCAGAGAAGAGGGAAGTTTGAAAAGTATGTATATAAGCACGTGAAGACAGGTCCTGGAAGTATATTCAGAGGAATACATTGTCTATCAGTTACACCAAACGGCATCTTAGAGGCCTGAGGAAGTCACATCCATTAACTATCTTCTGCGCATCTCAAGATGTTCACGCATTCCAAATCTGTAACTGCCTTGCTGGCACTCTCCCAGCCAAAGATGCATATGGCAAGAACCAAAGAGGACAAGTAGGTAAGCAAGAATAGATGTCTTGAACTTCTACCTGTTTGTGGAAGGCAAAGATCAACAGATGCTTTGGTGCCCACTGATGTTATTGTATTAGCTATGCAGGAAGTTTCTTGAAAGAATTCTCTTATTACGTATCTAATACAACATTTTTACTGCAATACAAATATAAGCGTTCAGAATTCTTTCAACTTACTGAGGCTATGGTGGGTCTAACAGAGGCTCTCACTGTCTGATTTTAAAATAAGGGTATGTAAAATCATACTGCCTTTTAAAAGGGCAGGCTATATCATTCCAATCAGAAATCATCTGATGGCTACTAACAGAAAACTCAGTCAATAATCCCCAACTAGAACACCTCTTAAAAAAAAAAAAMAACCACTAAACAAAAAACCTACAAAAAAATCCCACAAAACAACATCACAAAAAAACCCACCACAAAAAAAACGCCACGGCCAACCCCCCACAAACAATCCCACAGCATTAGAAATTTAAAAACTGAAGATACATAACAGCAGGAAAAATTACATCTAACAGTTAAACTATTCTGTTATGCATAGCATACCTTGTAAGCTATTTCCACAGCTTCCTTCAGTGTCCTGTCCTTATGAACCTCTAATTTGTTCTCCATCATTATTTGTTTTGTAGGATGCATGCAGAACAATTTAATCTATGAAATACCAAAGGAAGAAAAATGATCACAAAGGTATTTGCAAATACCTTTCATATTAGAGTACATTTAAATTTACAACCCTATATTCAAACAATCTAATATAAAATACATCTTTAGCTCTACTTCAGCTATAGGACAGCTTCCTTTCAGCTGGTTACACAACTGCAGATAGAAAATGTCAAAGGCACAGCAGATAGCACTAGTATGTATATATGTATGTATATATGTATATCTATATCTTTTTGCAAGCTAGGGTACAATGTCTATAATCAGAACATCTTTAAACTGTAGGCAGCACGCAAATCCTCCAAAACAAAATGCACATAGGAACAATGAATATGAAATTCCTTTTTCACATACAGAGTTACGTATTTCACAACCATAGAGAACCTTCTAATAAAACAATCACTTGATTCATAGGTAGACCAGCTGACTGTCATGCTTGTAAGTCATAGATGTCATATTTTGTTTGTTACTATTGAATCTATGGTTAGAAGAAGATTCCGCTCTTTCTGCCAAATAATTATTTTAAATTAGTTTAAGAAACATCATTTCACAAAGCAAAGGGTCACAGATTTAATAGTACGAAACACCTAACATACAGCATTACATACTCTTTGGAATTCATTTTGCCAAAATCAAGTGATGCCAGATTAACTGTAGTTTTGTTTTGGTTTTAACACCAATTCAAATTCACATGGAAGACATGAACTCAACAAAAATCTCTGGTGAATACCTCTAACCGATGCCTCCGCTGTGTACAGGCTTCCAATAGGTGTACAATTCATTTTAAAGAGTTATTAATACAAATACACTTACCACAAAAGAGTCCTTGTATTGTAATAAAAAAATTACTATTTACTGTAGAAACATTTCTTACTAGAAATGTATTGTTACTTTATTCAGCAGAAATTCTAACCTTGCAAGTGTTGCGCTCAATTTCACGTTGCCTCTTTTCTTGTTCTTCCAATTCTCTCTCTTTCTGTACCAATTGTTTAATATGCTCTGGATACTCGTGTGCCTCAAGAAACTCTGCCAGTAAAAAGAAAGCAATAGTTTTAAAAAAATAATTTTTTCCATGGTGGGCAACATCTTAGGAATTCTGGGTATATTTAATAGCTTGCTTTCTTGCCTTCTTCCCCCTCTCTTCTCCACCCAAATTTCCCACTATACCATGTCCTGTTCTCTTTTTCATGATTTAAATGAAACCTAAGTCAGTTTCATTTTTTTTATTCCCCCTAATTATACATCAGCACACAAGAAAATGCTATTCACACAAGATTAATATTCCAGTATCAGTAAGGGAAGCTTTGCTGTTGTAAAGAAATACACTAAAACTGATGACTGCACTTGAACCTGTTTTTACAATAAAGGTAAATTCTGTTCTAGAAAGTGAATTAGCTGATAATAAAAGTCACAAGATATTGTCTATATCGTGATAAAATAAACATTGCACTTAATACAGATTAGTGTACTTAATGAGATTTTGTTTCATAAAGAGAAACAAAACCAGAACATGCAATACTTCATCAAGTTTAAAAGAATCAACTTTTGCAAATACAGTTGTCTTCCAATCCTGGTGCCACTTCTATCGCAAGGAATTGGGCCAATAATTTTTCAGATTTAAAAATGGGTTTGGCATGTTCAAGAAATCGGAAATAGCAGATTCAGCTTCTTTATTTGCCTGTTGAGGAATTAACAATCATAGCACTTATGGGAAAATCTATTTCCAAAGCCAGCTCTTGACCCATAGACTTTGTTTATGGCTGCTGTTTATTCTTAAACTTCATACAATTTACAATCACTTCTTGTTCAGAATGAGTAATATTCTTTCAATGATTCAAATATTGAAACAATATTATTTTTTGTTGCTCTTAAGACTCACTACTTTATCAATTTGTTGATAAAAGGCTTTGTTTTAACAGTATCCTTCTTGTGTTGAATCCACTTCAAAACTATATAAAGCATCTACTTCAGATACTGTTACTTTAAAACCAAATAATATATTTTTATAACCGCACTGTCCCCTGTATCATGAATTCTCAGAAACAGAGAAGCCAGCAAAATTGATTTTGTGAGATACTTAGTTTTTCCTCTTTCTATTTCCTCAAAGAAAATACCATTGTTCAACTTTAGAGAAAAAGGTAGGAAAGTAAAAGAAAAAAGTAGAAAAGTAGAAAATAATGACATGTCTGAAAGTACTCTATGTATGATGAAATAGATCACTGCTAAAAATAAATGTGGTTTGTGTTTATTAGGATGTTGAAACGAGACGACAAATTTGCTCCAAGTATCATAAAACACTTTTTAGAATATACTGATATAGAAGTAGTTGCAAGTCTACTTTTATTAATTTTAGGGTTTGTTTGTTTGTTTTTCTTTAAATAAAATTTAGTATAAGCTTAGGTTTTTTTAGTTTGTATTCCAAAAAACATTAAAGCTTGTTTTACTCATCCTTGCACTGCTAATTTCTTTCCTTATTCTCGCTAATAGTCATCCTCAGTTTCTCAGGGTGGAATTCAAAATTTTACCCCAAAAGCAGCAGTTAAAGGAAGCAGACAACTATTCATCTCCCTCCTAAAATATTTGCAGCAGCACAGTAAGATAAACAAAATGTTATTTTTCAAAGATCTTTTATTCCCTTCTCCACCAGACACGTTACAAGCTGGTGTGTTACAAACTCTCTCAAGTATACAAGTCTTTTCTATGCTTGCATGCTCTTCAAAAAGAATGAGTATGCCCCAAAAGGAGCTACACAATGTGAGGTGCCAAGGGTTTCAGTTATGAGATTCTACTCTATTAAGTAATATGTAATTTCAGTTTATCAATTAAAAATAAAATAAATCCAGCTATCAAAATATTCTCCCTACAAAGGATGATTTTAAGATTCTTGAGAGCTTGAATCTATTCTTTGGGACACCCAACCGCTTGAGCATTTAATGAAAAACGGGGCGGGGAAGGAATGCAGAGGTATTAGAGGTTTTTTACCT
This sequence comes from Phoebastria nigripes, assembly GCA_035582835.1. Classification (NCBI taxonomy): domain Eukaryota; kingdom Metazoa; phylum Chordata; class Aves; order Procellariiformes; family Diomedeidae; genus Phoebastria; species Phoebastria nigripes. The sequence goes on along the minus strand of JAYKAV010001444.1, from coordinate 669,358 downwards.
GCCTTTGAAAGTTCATGTGGCTTCTCATCTGCTCAAGCTATTAGGAAAAATTACTCACTGACTGGATTTTTTTGTGCATTTCAGGGCATTAAAGTTCTGGCAATTGAACTATATACACCCCGAAAACTTAGAACAGTCTACACTATTTATCAGTCTAACTTTAACCAGGCTACAAACTGACAAATTTCCCTTTATAAGGGCAGACTACTGAATTTTTCCTTAAAAAAGAAAAAAATACAGCTTTCATACTGCAAGCAAATCAATCTTTGGCCCAATTCAACCAGTTAGAATATTAACAAAATACTTGATTCTTACAGGCACACTGCTGATGAAAGCAAGTGTGGCTAGCCACTACTCTTCTGGTTTCCTTTCTACAGCTGTGCTTCTAACAAGGGATTAACAAGAAGGGGAAAATAGCAAACTAACATGCTTCCTTCTATTTTGATATTAGTTAAAAAAAGTTCTATTCTATCAAACTTTCATTTACTACTGCATCATTTAGATGTGCTCAGATTTTAAATGAGAAACATTAAGTGTTTCCAAACAAATAATACAGTATTATTAAAAAAATCTACAACAAGAGAAATCCTGGAAGTTTACAGTTATTAGTAATATGAATAGTCTAAGACCCTGTGAAATTAGCCAATACTTGAATGAAGCCTCCAACCAGACATTCCTGTTTTGAATCCAAACAGAATCTTCATTTTCTGCTGTGTCATATTTCAAAGATTAATCAACCTGTCAGTTATTACATGGGGCCAGGCGTCCTCTAAGCCTTGGTGAACTAAATCAGAGATGAGGGCAATAAAATACTGTGAAATCCAAGATTTGTTTCTGACTATATAACTTCTAGCATATTGTTTCATTTCCAAACTGAAACACAAACAATAAGGGCTGGTTATAAAGTGTAAAATTTTGTCATTTTGAAGTTCTTACATACTCATTTTTAAGTGAAGAAAATAATATTTTATTCCACTATCAATCATGACACTAATATAGCATTACATTATAGTTTATTCAGTGTCACCCAGTATATCTGTTTTTCACTTCCATGATATCCAAAATACCAAAAAAATTAGAGAATTTATTTTGTGATGACCTCCTAATGATCCAGAAAGGTTTATTATAAAAAGAGTAATGAAAAGCTGTAAAAGCAAGCCTCCTATATGAAAGTTACTTTAGCTTACCCTAAAAATACCAAAACTACCATCCTCACAAAAATTAGGACTCACCACATGTAAAACATCTCCTTATTCCACAACAGAATCTTACTAGTTAAGAACTGCAAAACATACTTACTTGCATTTCTCGTTGGATCCTTCAGTCTATATATCAGCATGTATGCATTTGTGGAGCTGGTGGAGAAAAGAATAGTTATATGAATTTATGAGATAGGAGGAYAATATTGACTTCAAAAGTTGTTTTGTTTTGTGGGTTTTTTTGTTTGTTTTGGGTTTTTGTTGTTTGTTTTTGTTTGCCCCCTCCCCCCCCCCCAAGTAAGGAGCTATGTCATACGTATCTTAGCAATACACTAACCAAAAAGGATTTTCAAAAGTAAATATCACATTATTTTAATGGTCTGAAACAGCAGTCAGGATAGTTTTTACAACTATTTGAAGCATCTACTATTAATTTTAAGCTAACATGTTAAGTACATGCATCTTGGCCATTCATTTGATTACACTAAAACACCACCAGAAAGAAAAGTAATATTACTACTAACCTAGCAAAAGCACTGGAATAATAGCCTCTGCTTCCGGAAGATCCACCATATGTTTTCTTAATATCTTCCTGAGTTATCTAACAGAAAATCAATTTAATGATTATTTGAGAAACTTGCACTAATCAAGATGCATTTATTCTCATTAGGAAAAACAGCATTACATAATTAACACACAATATTAATCATTCTAATTTTTTAAAATATTTCTGCTTATTTGCTGACTCAAAAAATCTGTTTCAAAGTGATCTGCCTCTTCATTTTACAATGAATGTAAAAAAATTTTTTTTTTTTTTTATTTTAAAGTAGGAACTTCTTAGAAAAACATTATCCAGGTTCTTGATTGCAGTAACATTTATGGATACATGTAACACCTGAAATGCATCAGCAGGACAGGTTTAACAGCACAATCTGAGTTGTTCTACAGATCTACAAATACACTTCTCTAAACAAGAAGTATTCTTCATGTGTATAGAAGGCAAAATTCTAAATCCAGCCTGGTCTGTACATGAATAAAGGCTTCTTTATGAACCATCCCTCCTTCAACATCAAGAAGAAACATCTCCCCCACCCGCAACATACAAACCCCCATACATAAACAAATAGCTAGAAATCAGTTAAGCTAATGAGTGGAACACCTATGTATATGGCAAGACATTAGGACAAGAATATGAAACAAGGTAAATGCTTGAAATACCTGAGCATAAAACTAGCTTCATTATGTGTAAGTGAAAAATCACATGCAAAATACAAACTTATCTTGTGTACTCACAGATGARCCAATAACTAAAAATATTATTTTTACCTTGCTAACATGCTGATCATTAAAGCTGTACCACTGGTCATCACTAAAAGATTTTATACAGGCATAATAATGGCCACCAGCTGCACTTCCAGAATGAACCATAACAGAAAACAGCTCATACAGTAAAGAACTCTGGGGAGAGAAGGAGAAGGTGTGATATATATTAAGTAAAGAAAAGCTAACCAAATGATCATTTAAAAAAGTTTTAAAACATTTACATAAACCCAAACACATAAATAGTTGTATGTTACAATACAGATCTGTACAACAGAAGTGCATTACTGCAATAGACACTGAACAAAATCAGAGCTCCAATATGCTAAACATTATACAAGAGTATGTAATAATGGAAGTAAAGATGAATTTCCCCTTTCACTGGTGGGAAGAGAGAGAAAAGACCAAACAACTTAAAAAAATCATGGAAACTTTTTTGAAATGGCTTAATGCATTACTGTTACTACTTCTCTGTACAAGCTCTGAATTCATGAATTCTTATGCTAGATAGGTATTAAACATATCTCCACACAAGAAACAAAAGTAATGACCAACTTGCCTGTAGCTACAAAGTTTAGGCTTATTTGCTATAACCCTTCCCTGCATTCTTGAAGATTGCTTTTTGCCCCTTCATGTATATTGCAAACCAGCAACACGCCATTCAGTGCTTATCAGCACTCTGAATTAATTTCTCTTACACCACTCCGAGTTTGCTGTCATAAAACTTTCTTTTCATAGATAAAAGGATGGAAATAAAGCGTACTAAGGACATACCTTACATGTTGTGTATACATTAAAATATAAAACTGAACAACACTGACTCACACAGGTGTTACAAGAATTAAATATTTTTATATTATATAGAGGAAATGCTCTGTAAATTCTTAGCATATACTGCATCCATTATTAAAGATATCCAAACCAAAAAGCTAACAACATGGCTTGACAGCTAGTTTGCCTTGAGAACAAGTAGTATGAGTTAATTGGCCAAAGCTACTGTCAATACTAGGACATGACATTTGCATTACAGATACATTACAATAGTCTGTCCCTGTTTCAGTCAAGTGACCATCTATCAATTTCTTTCTTTTTTCCAGCTAAGACTGACAGTATTCAGAATATTTATCAAAAAACCCTCTCAAATGGTTTAAGGTAAATGTAAACAGGGACAGATATGCAGATTAAAATGCAAGTCAGCCTTTAAATATTTATGAAAGTTACAGTTACAGCCAAACAGCTTCCTAACAAGTCTGAATAAAAGCTATTGGCCAAATTTCAGATGAGTTCACTGAATAACAACACATGAAGTATACATTGTAGACATTACCATAAAACTCAAGATTTTTGAAGAATTTTGTATTGGCAAGAAAACTCAATCAGGTTTCTTGAAGCTCTCTGCTAATCTTTATGTCCCACAGAAGGATGACTGCCATCCTAGACTGACCTGCTGCTCAATTCCTTTATATTAACTCAAAATGACTGAATGAATATTTAACATTTAGACCCATGGCCTCATCTATATGACTGTTTTTATAAGGACAAGAAATGGATGGTAGAGACTGTTCAAAACTTTCCAATCTTCTCCTACCAACCTGCAAGACACTTCTGCAGTCAAAGCTGGTAGGCCTTTGACAGTTGGCCTCAAAGAAAAAACAGTGCTCAAGACAAAACAGTCTTCAATTTGAGGGTCTGCTGCCAAAACAAGTTATCTTGGTTATCAGTCTGACAAGCTGGGAAGACCTTTATTCTCAGGTGACCTCCAAATCAGTTGCATGATTTCCTTTGCTGTAGTGTCAATTTTTGGAATTTGAATAAAAACAGATGCTCCCACTCCCTCACCCCACCCCCAATGTCAGAATTATTTCTATCATTTATATTTGTGGTGGGTTGACCCTGGCCAGCAATTAAGCACCCACCCAGTCAGTCACTCCCTCCTCCCCTCGAGTGGGATGCTGGAGAGAATCAGAAGAGCAAAAGTGAGAAAACTTGTGGCTGGAGATAACGACAGTTTAATAMGTGAAGGAAAGAGGGGGAAAAAAAAAAAGATGCAATGATACAAAGGCAATTACTCACCACCTCCCTCCAGCAGACCAATACCCAGCCAGTCTCTGAGCAACAGCTACTTTGGAAAGCCCCCAGTTTTTACTGCTAAGCATGACAGTACACAGCAGGGAATATGACACGGAATACCACTCTGGTCAATCCAGGTCAGTAGTCCCAGCTATGTCCCCTGCCTTCCAGCCTCTTGCCCACCCCTAGCCCTACTCATTACAGGGGCAGAATGAGAAACAGAGAAAGCCTTGGTGCTGTGCAACACTGTTCAGCAAGAGTTAACATGCTGGTGTGCTGTCAACACTGTTTTAGTCACAAATCCAAAAGAGCACCATACAGGCTGCTATGAAGAAAATAAACTCCATCCCAATCAGACCCAGTACAACATTTTTTAAACATACCTTTTCACTGCCAGCTTTAGAAATTCTTTCTGCTGTACTATTGCTTTCGAGGCAGATTCCTTCATCAACTCCATCATCATTAGAAAAATCATTGCTCATCTGATCACTGTGACAACTGCCTTCATTTTCAGCTCCACTATCAGTGCAACTCTCAGTCTGAGGAGACTTCTTAAAAATAAAACATATATACTAATATTATACAACATTTAAAGCTACACAGAACAAGAAATAACAATATGTTTGTGAAATGAAACAACTCCAATCTGCAAAACAATGAAACTCCTCAAAAACCTAGAGATCTCTGCAATCCAGCATCGATTGTTTCTGTTAATAACTGTCTTCAGTCCACCTCTTAGCTCAATATTTTCACATCTTGTGTGCAACTGAATGGTTATTACCTGGTTTCATACTTGACAAGATTGTATCTGTTACTACCTTATTCCATTTACTAGTTAATTCAATTAAATACCTGGAAGTCTAGTATCAGATAACAAATCCTATTATAACATGACCCTGTTAATCAGAAGTGATTTGACTGGAAATATTTTCATCCACAAAGATTTTTTTTCATTTCAACTCATTGGACAGAGTCAAGGTATTACAGTAAGACTGATTAGTGTTCTATTAGCTTAAAAAACATGATGTAAACAACACTATGAACACAGTTCATTTAGTACAAGTCAGTATATCCATCTCTTACCTGATCCTCTTTCCTCTGGATAATTTTTTTGATTTTCTGACAGTTGTTAATTTTGTCTCAAGTTCTATTTTCCCGTATCAATCTTCATCCTCATTTAGCCCCCCCCAGTAATACTTCAAGAGGTATCMAATTGCTTAAATGGCAGACTTCATAAACTAAAGGTTTGTACAGAGTTAGAAAAGCCTCTCCATATGCATATCAATGCAGTATTTCTCTTATACCACTACAAGCTAGCAAAGTGACATAATGTTTTCAGGAATGGAATTAGAGGAATAAATTTAGTCTTTAATGTAGAAGGCACATTAAATACTTTTTGGTGAATGTAATTGCACAACATAAATTTTGGCCAAAACCAGAAGAGTTAAAAGCCAGAAGAAGATACAAGTGAAAAATAAAATTTTACAAATCTCATTTCTACAGCATACACAACACTAAGTCAGAGGGAAGCAATTAATCATTAATGTTTTCTGGACTAACCTCAGCATTCAGAGTTTCAAAACTTTACATCACCTCTTGTGACCAAAACAGATTCAGACACAAGTTTAAGAAATATGTTTCATTCTGGATTTGCAGTATACATAAAAGCCTTGAGATTTGTGCTTTTAAATCACTCATGTGAAGATATAAGAAATCAGAAACAGCTTCTTATTGAAGCATGGAAACTCTATAGTGATTAGAGAACATGTTTGCTTTTCAATATAACAAAAATCCACATGGACAGATTTAAAAACTTCGAATTAAAACATTGCCGTGGCTAAAGAACATTTTATGTAGATGAGTAATATTGTTAAAATGGGTTTATTAGACCAACATTTTAATTTTCTTAATGAGAAACTTTAAGTTAAAGACTTTTCTCTGAAACCAAACACTTTACCTCATCTTCAACATCAATGAAGGCACTCATGTCTAACTCTTCAGGAAAAGTCATACGATCATTGAGTTTAATTCTGTGCATAGTGGTATAATCGAAGTCAAATCTCTTCAGCTGTAGTGTCAGCAGATATGGAAAATGCAAGAACCGCAGACCCTAAATGAAGCAAAGACGAGATTATGCTACCATTGTCAGGACTGGTGTTTACCAAAAGTTATTTTCGCAAATGATTTGGACAGTCTTTACCTTCCTTGCATCACATTTCTTCTTACATCGTTCACAAAAATATTGATTGGGGCCATCAAGAATCTCGGGTTGAATGAAAGCATGCAGTGCTTCTTCCTAATAATAAAAAGATGTTACCTGATTTTTAAAAAATGTTTACTATGTAGGTATAAATCAGAACGATAAATTTACAATGAAATTGCAAACACATACAAATTAATTCAATTAAATCTACAGCCAAAATTTGATTGACAAACTTTGATACAGACACAGTCAGGAAAATATTAAGAGAAACCAACCTTTCTACCCAGCCCAAGATTTACTGCTAACTGTATTTCATTCAGTATTTGATGAATCCAAATTGTCCTTTTTTTTTTTCATAAACATACAATATAAAATGACATTTACTCCTGTTATCTTGCACATCACATTTAGTCACGTCTGTTCATTCAACTGCTGTGAAAATGAGCTTATTTTTTAACCCTGCTTTGGCCCTGTCCTCGCAGAGTTTTGAGATCGTTCTTCCGTATTTCAAGAAGAGTTTTTCCCAACAGATACCATCCAAGAATTACTGGGGTGGAGGGAGGCAGCAGGAAAAAAAATGTTACTCAGTTCCTCAGCGCCCTGCCTGAAGACAGCCTTAGTCCCATTCTACAAAGGGACTTCGGAAACTACATTTGAAGATATTACTACTTTTAAGTGAAAGGTGGGGAAAGGAGGGAGAGAGAGTATTTGAGGTCCACTCCCAAAGGAGTGAGAATCAGGTATGGCCACCTCCTGTAAAGACAGAACTAGCTTCCTAGAACAAACCTTAGGAAGCAACTGACCGATAACTGGAATTTTGTCCTCTGGCAGCTGCCTAAAAGATCTGTCACTAATCCTTAAATCCAGGAGTTTAATGATTTCTACTTTTCTCCTCACTACAGCAAAGAACATTGAAAATACAACCAAAATGATCATCAGTCCTCCCACAACATCACTTGCAACAATATTGCACAGAAGTTCTATATACTTGAGAACAAATTTGTTCAAACCAAATTCACTAAGAATATTGAGATGGATTCAGTGAAGAATTTTACCCAGAGATTTTAAAAGTTAAAACTTTTAACCCAGTCACCTTGCAAGCCCCAGCTTTGGGTTCTGAACTCCCAAGTGGAACCCAGAAGTTTTCTGTTCACCTATGGAGGTGAAAACAAATACCACTAGCATATTTAGACATTCAGTTTAAAGCAAAGATCAACAGAAACAATGCTTTAAAAATCATCATCTCTTATGAAGGAGTGTAGCTTTTCCCTTAAATCTGAATAAGTAAGAGGAGGCTTAACTGGGCAGAGTAAACTCACCAATTGTAATGTGGCTGGCACAGAACTTAAGATTACTATCTAAATCACGTTGTTTGATAAGCCACACTGGGAAGAAATCAAGGATATGCCAAGTTCTTCAGAAAGCCTCCGGTTCTTCCCTTCTTTCTTTCTGAGAACTCAGGGAAGCAGCAAAAACAATAATAAAACAAATGTTTTACAAAAGCTCTGTTGCTATTCTCAGAGAAAGGACTTTTTAAAAGGACTGTATTCCAGGTGACAACTACTCACAAATGAAAAATGTGCCAGACTGAATATGATGACTGTACATTGAAGGCAGTCATCTCACTTCACCATTTTTGGATCGAGCCAGAAAAGCCTTTAAACAGCCCTGAAATCACAGCTCTTAGACAGGGAGACTCTCTAGACACATGAAAACATTTTAGAGTCTGAATTGAACTACTGCCTACGTATTTACTTCCTAAACGCTACAGAGGCTGAGTTGCTTTTTACTCAAGGGCAACAAATAGTTAATGTTTAGTAAGACTACGCACTGAAATGTGAGGAATCTCATTCTAAAAATGTAAGAAAGAACACTAAAAAAGCTATAACCCTGCTTAAAAAGAAAGGGGAAGAAACAGATTGCTGCACTTTGACTACCCTGTAAACTAGTTAAGGAATTAATATTCAGAACTATTTAAATGAAAGCAAAAAAGTTAATAACCAACAAAAAACATGAAACAAACGACCTCACATAATGACCACAGAACTATCTCTTATGAAGGAAATGCCAATTAAGACAATAAAAATCTATTTTGAGTGCAAGAAAAAAGTTGAATTCATGCATAAACATGAATATGAATGAATGGGAATATATGAATAATGGGACATAAATGATTATGTAATGCTTACATAGACTCATGTTATGTGCAATTTAACAAGGAAACATACTATAAATTTTTACATATGGAAAAAAGTGATGATCCTTCAGACCCCCAAAAACTGAATGAAGTATTATTATGTTACTCTTGTGGTTTCGCTGCTTACCACACATAACGAGCTGTGCTTTGAAAAACCCGATTAAAACTCTTGAGAACTCCATTATTTTTGAGCTATATGAATATCCATGTATTTTTCAATCCTTGTATAAGGAACATCTCTGTTCCTCAGGTTTATTCATTTATGTTTCCTCCAGTTTTCTCCTACATAATCTTTACACCAAAGTTAGTTCTGCTGATTAGGATGTTTCTTAATACAATTCCTATTCTAATGCAGTTCACCATTTTCTACTCTGACATTTTACTCAGCAAAACCAGTGATAAAACTTCTACGCTGCGCAACCTATCACATGACATCCCCCATTTTTGTGCAACTCCACTTTTAATGTTACCTTTGAAGCTATTTTCAAAGAGGTAACTATTMTGTAGCCTTAGAGCTACTAAGCATTTCCACCATTCCCAACACACACACACACTTTTCAAAATATACCATAAATGATCAAGCAATAGATTAGTACGACAAAGGCTATTTAAACTTTTTCATAGGTCACAGAATCAAAAGAACAATACAGCTGAAAGAGACTTCTGGAGATCATCTGATCCTAACTCCCTGCTCAAAGCAGGTCCAACTTAAAGCACATTGCTCAGGGCCTTGTCCAGTCAAATTCTGAGTAAATCAGAATATTAAAAACTGGATAATGAGATTTATAACATCTAGCATACTAAAATACCATAACAAACAATTATTGTCTGGCTAAAGATAGGCACTTAGGACACACTCTTCTCCACAAAAATGCATTATGATATAGTCAGTAGTGTGACAGGTATCTTACTGCAAGCATTTGTATAAAACCTGTGAACAGGAGCAGTGGAACCTTTATGAAAAGTTACACAATGCATAGCAATTAGGAGAAACTGTTCATGGAAAAACCAAGAAACTAATTGCTGTCTCAGATTTTCAGAGCTCATCTAGTTTTACCATGTCCAAAGAATACGCTCAACTAAAAATACAAGACCTTCTTGTTACCAATCTAGCTTAAAAAAAGTAAGTATCACACCATCCATATTCTGTCTTCAGTTAGAATATGTTATTCTAACTTTCTAACAGTTTTAGTTTGGCAATGACACCACAAAGTAAGTTCACACAGAAGTCCAAATTAGTTTCTGCCCAAAAAGGTCTACTTGTATTCATACTTACACCCTCAAAAGAAAAGCTAACATACAAAAGATGGTGAAAACTAACAACACTTAATGAAACAGACCTGTACTTGCTAAATCTCCAGACTATTTGTATTATTACTAGTCTTCTGGTATTACAAAGCGATTTCCACTGTTTTCTAGTAACATAATTTCAGCATGCCAGCTAGTTCCCCATTGCATCCACTCTTCTCTCAGCTGTTCTTCATCTTGCAAAATTTGTTTTGCAGTCAAAAAAATCTTTTTAGCTTATGTCTAATGCTGTTAAATTCAGGCATCTATACAAAAGATACTAGTACCTACAAAAATCAGTACATGAATTGCTGCTCCTGTTTACTTCCCTGAAATAAGCTATATATTTTTATGTCTATATTTCTACTGACCTCAAGAAGAGACTGATGCAGGTTTTTTTAAACCATGCCCTTGAACAGTGCATATAGCATAAGTACTTTTTCAGAAACTATCTTGAGATACATACTGACAAGATCTCAGTGCCCCAGAGATGCCCTAATGAGTTTGTAGCTATGTAGTCTTACTACATGAACTTGGGGGATGGACTGGGGAATCAGACAAAAAAATTTCAAAATGCAAACCACAAAAAACATACTGAAGAATTTCAGAATTACTTTGTATTAGAAAATAAAGAAAGCATAACATTATCCTTCCCAGTTCTTGAATGTTCCCATGTATTTAAGAAGTAATACATATATATTTATAGATAAATGCAACATTTCAGGTATCTACATTTTTTTGGTAGTACACAATGTCGAACAGTGGGATAATACACTTTATGTGGCATTCTACAGATTAACCTTACTTAAAGCTCATACATCCATTCTCTCTTATTAGAAAGTAATGGAAAATCACTTACCTCTAACTAGAGTTCTTTGAAGGTAGTATCCTCCTTAGATCCCCTATCTTGGGTTGTGTCGCCTGCTGCAAGTTCCCTCAGGAGCTGACTAGCAAGGTCTAAAAAGTTTTACATTCCCTTCTATAAGCCCTATTAGCGCATGTGTGAAGTTTTTGATCTCTCACTCATACCCTTTTACCTACACCTACTAAATCACCATCATCTATGGATCAATGGAGGATACTACCTTCAGAGAATTCCATTTAGAAACAGGCGATTTTTCCCTTCTCCAAAAGCAAGTATCCTCCATATCTCCCCACTGTTGAAGACTACAAAACTAAAAATTACATCTGCTATAGATAATACAAATGCAGGGAGGAGAATCAACTGAATATAATCAGAATATGAATTAAAAAAGCTCAAAAATTGAAGCATCAGTACAAATTGCAACCATGTAACTCTGTGTAACAAAAATCTTCAAACTATTTTCCTCAATGTAGTAAACCCAGTAAATGCTGATTTACAGGAGAAATATCAAGTACCACTAAAAGTAATCTGATATTTAAGTTCTTAATTGTTCAAGCTTTCTGCGTTTTTACAAATATACAAAGTCTTTTTTTTTTTTTTAGCATTCTGCTATAGACTTCTCTAATAAAGAAAAAAATTTCAATTTGAGACACATGTACAATGCATAATGCCAAATACAACTACGTGAACTGAATTCTTTTCATTACTTTAATAGATCAGAAAAATCTCATTATTGAATAAAAATGACAACAAAAAATTTTGTTTTAGGGAATATTTCTAGAAATGAGTTTTAAAAGGTGAAAAGGGAAGCCATCTACATAAAACACCAATCTGTATCACTGGAATGGCAGCTCAAAATACAGCTTCAATTAGCTGGATAGTTCTAAAAAATTTTAATGCAATCTTAAAAAGAATTCAAAGGACTTTACTAACTTGAATCCTTTCTGTGAGATCAATGTTCCTCATCTTTACTACTTCTTCAAGATTGGTATTTAGAGTTTTAAAGTATGAAGTACTTTGAACCTACACTGCAGTTTAACCTAATTCTAACAATTCTTAACAGAATTACTGTTAAGAATTACAGACAATTAGTGCTTAAAAAATATTGCCAGCATAATAAATACAACAGGAAAAATACTTTATATATAATAAATAATCCTGGTAAGCCAATTACACAACAAGTGTTTGTTTAAAACAACCTTTACTGAAAGACTTGTTTGATTTATTCTTATTCTTTCTCACAACTTCATCCATAGGACAGGTATTTTAAGCCACAACAGTGGAACTTCACAGTTTGCAAATCACTTCTTTTCAGGGGGGGTGGAAAAAAAATCAAACAAAAAAATTCCAGAGATTTACTAAGCAATATATATGCTTGCCAACATCAGTAATGCTGGAGCAAAAGTGACCAAGAACACTGATGTACRATACGATTTTTTATTATCATTACATTGCTTGTTAAAAGCATATGGTATTTGAGAAGTGAACTTTAAAAAGCACAGCAACAACATGGCAATTAAACTAAAAATTCTAAGTCAACGTTCTGTTCTTTCACTAAGATTTTCAACAATGCTATGAAAATTTAGCAGATGTGTCAATAAAGAGAACAACCCAAATAAAACTTAGTGATCTCACAAAAATATCTCAGGTAAATGTTAAAGATTTTATCAGGAAGAAAATAATTGATTACTGCAGCCCTAAGGCAATAAAGTTGCATTTCCCCTCCCCTTATACATGCACCAGTAGGACTCATTGAAGGGCAAAAGAAAAAACAAAACAAAAAATAAACCAAAAAGCCAAAAAAAAAAAATCTTCTAGAACTTGCTAGCTGGTTCACTGCACAAAGACGAACACCCCAAGATGGAGTATCTAGGATGATACTTACCATGTAATAAATTATACCACTGTCGCATTATGTATTCTATGTGTGTATGGATGCACTATTAGTCAGCATAATAGTACACACCACGCTAGCAAACGCCTGGTTGGAGCCATACGGCCGGATGACCAAAGGAATATCCAGGTAAGTGTCGATTCTCCAGCCTTCATAGCCACATTCTAGACATCTTACATAGTCCTTCAGTTTGCCTTGATACAGTTGATTTATAAGATCGGCCTGAAACAAACAGATATTCAACAGAACTTTAAACAAATGAAACAGAACATATTTCCTTTCTTTAGTTTTACAAGAAAAATGCCTTTTCTTAATTGCATAATTAGGATTATGCAATTAAATTAAATTTTAATTGCATAGCTACACATTTAGAATACCATTCCCCAGCAGGACATCCATCTCTTGATTTCTTGTTTTCCCCTGCCCCACCACTGCACAAACACGTATCAAATGAGCTTCTGAAACCACCTTATATAAGCTTCACAGTATACTTTATGGTCACATCTTAAGAGTGACTACGAAACTACTAAAATTGAAGTTTATGTTTTAAAAACAAGCCTGATCTTGCAGACATTGTTAACAGACTGATACTGCAGTCCTTCCCTGTGTCTCCAGAGGTAGGTGCAGAAAGATAGAGGAAGTATTTGCCAATCTATGAATCTGAAAATTGGCCTATAACAAGTTGGCCACTTATCAGAATGTAGCACGTGTTACGAACGTATTCCTATCTTTCTCCTAAATTAGAAGATTGGGCTTGAGCTGCAGGAGCCCACAAAGTAGTGGGGAAGCGAGGAAGCTATCATAGAAGAGGAGTTACACAATCACTTTCTGTGCTTCAAATAAAGACTAAGTATCCAGAGTTCAGAATATTCCACTTATAATTAGGGGAGGAAAACATAGGCAACACACTCTCCAAAGCTGTACATTATAGTAGCTTAACTATTGCATCAAACAAGAAAACTGGCAACTATTGAAGACTTTCAATAACCTTGTATTTAAAATTCAGTTAACATTTTTCACAGTCATCCTTAAAACCAACAAAACCCTACAATACCACAATGCTGACTGAAGAAAAAAAAGTTTTTATACTATTACCTGTTCTGTTTGCTTCCATTTCTGCTCCAAAGCATCAAACATGACTCTACAAAGCTCCTGTACATCATGTTGCTGCCATGCTGTTAGAAATTTAAATTAATCTTAATTAAAACAAGAAATTTTATTAGCCCCAATACTAACTGTAGCCTGAGGAATACTTCCTAAGAAGCTACCAATTTGTTTAAGTCTGTACCTATTATTTACTACATTATTCACTATTGGGCCAGTGTTCAATTCCACAAGCAGCTGCCTCTCAAGTTAAGTTAGAAAAATAAGCAGCCAACTTGCTCACAATGTTTATGCATAAACAAGAATAGTGTACATAAGAATATGTAAAAAATACAGAAATGCTAATATGCACTGTTATAAAATAAACTGGTTCTGACTTATTTCCCACTTTGCGCTGATTCTCTAAAACTCAATCTTTTTTTCCCTTGTAAACGTAAGGACACTGAAATTCAACTCCTTATCATCATGTGATTACTCCATGGAAAAAATGATCAGGTTATGGGGCAAAATTACACTAGACAAGTGTCAAAAAGACAAATACAGTGTTTGATTTTATTGAATTATCCATATTATTTTCTACTGAACGTGTGCATTTGACATTTGTGATTGAAAACAGATGCAAGTGTCTCATGAAGAGCTACTTCTTTAGAAACAATTAACAACTGTAATGATACCTTAATTACAAAAATATAATGCTTTTTACTTTAACAGCCTAAAACTCAGACATCGTTTCTTTGAAAATCAAACACACACCACAACAAAGTATCCATTTAGGCTATTTTGTTTCCATTGAAACAAAGTGGATTCTAATAATTATTTTTAATTATTCTGGTATTTTTCCCCATCGACAGCAGTTTAGGCTCGTAACAGGCAGCTGCTGAAGCAAATCACACAAGCTTAATAGCTGCATATTACCCTCACTACTATCCCATCCAAAACTTCGTGTAACATCTGTTGTTTCAATTGCTCTTTTTTTGCTGGTCTGCAGTAAAACAAACAGTCTTTGAAGCTGGTAGGGGATACTTGTCACAGGATCCTCTTCAGATTCTTCAAATTCCCATCTATTCACAACACAAGATATTTGACAATTAAAAATGCTTTGAAAACATTACTCAAAAAGGCATTTAAATCAGCATTTATTACATTTCAATAGGTCTGCCAGATTACAGAGGTTAACTGAAGCTCTGTTTCTTGGGAAAAGTCAAATGAAATTGCTTTCCATTTCTGCAGTAAATGACAATACTATTCTTTAAATGCACAAATCTAACACAAATAAATAAAACAATTTTGAAGCCATTCACTGCATAAATACAGCCATGAACTGCACTTAGTATCAAACTTAATTTCAAGTTTGATGTTTTCAAGATGGGGCAAGTTCTTTAAAAAGCTTGTCCATGCCACAACCAATAACATATCTTAGTATTTTACTAAAAATCTGAAGCTTTTAAGCAGATATAATTTATAATAGTCTATCCAGCTTGRCTTCATGTATGCTTTTCAGTATCCAAACAAGGAAATTTTGACAGGAGGAATTCAAAAGGGTCTCCTACCAATATATACCAGCACAAATTTAAGAACAGGTTTTGATTACATATACTCACTTATATAACGCATTTCTAAATTCAGGAGTCATGAAAAGTGTTTGCAGAAGGCTGTTCAAGTAGCAAGTCATTGCTTGATTTACTAGCCCCACATAACCTAAAAATACAAGAAGAATGAGATGGAAATAACGCAGAAAGATGGGAAATCACTTTAGAGAGTTAAAACATTTGACAAGAAAACAATTCTGTGATAATGTTTATTTAAGAACTGCATCCATCTGTTGTCATTTATTGTTATTTACACTATAAGAATTGAGGGAATATTACAATTGCTCATTTCTGAGAACAATAGAGAGTAATACACAACAGAAATAACTTCCCTGAATGACACGAAGCTATTTTAGTGATCATGAATTATGTTTCACAATAATAACCAATATTTAATGTTGAATAGTGCACCAGTGGGGATGTAGGTAACTGTAAATATTTTAATAGTAGATTTAAGTATTTTACAGCTGAAGCTAGAATTTATTAATAAACAATTGTGTACTAGCTTACTCATTGCCTGATGTCAGCTAAAAATATCCTAGTTATAATGTAAATATGATTTGTATCTGGATTGGTTTGTACTACCATCTGAGAACAATTAAAAAAAAAAAATCTCTAAAGTGCCCACGCACATGTATCTTCTAAAACCTTCTCCCAAGATAACCAATTAAAACAGGTACTAAAAATCAGTGTCATTTTTATTATCTGAAAAGGGAATTATTTACTTCTATTCATCTTACTGTAATTTTCAGATTTTCTCCAAAATATACAATATTAACAACAGTTGATAAGTAAGCAGCATATACTGAAGCACAGTGTAATAAAGAAATTAAATATGTCTGTTTATACTCTGAAGTTCTTAGTAAGTATTAAAAAAAAACTCAGTTCCCTACTAGTAATGAAAAGGCACCCACTCTGTGCRAAACACAGGCATCTTCTGTGAAGAGACTGAGTTAGAACATGTGTATTTTATTTATTACTCTATACAGATCATCTTTTCATAGTCATATTAAATGAAAAAACTGTATGTGGCAGATAAATTTTCTTATCTCTCAAAAAAATCTTGAACACACATGAATTGGTGTAATGTGGATATCGTCTTTGTGTCTGCTCAACAAATTTAGTATCAGGAGTTTGTCTCATTACTGAGCTGTAATGTGCTATCTCCTCCTGCCCCCCTGCGCAGCAAAGGCACCCAGCCAGCCCCCCAGGATCTGCCCTGGTGCTTGTCTGCAAGGCAAAGCCGCGCTTCCCTTCCAGATGGAGTCTCCGCTTGCTGGTGGGGAGCCAGGCAGCAGAGGATGAACCTCCTGGGGAATCATGGTGCAGGCAGAGCAACTGCAACCAGGCGCTACAGGAGGAAGACTTTAGTTAACACACGGAGTGCAGAGATTTGGCAACAGCCCCTATAAAACAGAGTATCAAGTACTCATTAAGCTGTGAGTGAACACACAGATTGAGGTGAATACCTTCTGGTAATACAATCCTGACTACTCAACTAGGGACACAGCAGCAGATTAATACTGAAAAGGAGGGCCCCTGACAGAGAGTTTGAATTGCACTGTCACAAGTAAGAAAAGAATGGGATACAGCTCTTCTGTTCACAAAGTGATACAAGAATATTGTAGAAAACATGACGGAAAATGTAGTAGTGATGTGGTTTTTTCAAAATAAATTGCAATTTATTTCAAAAATCTTGATGTGCTGCTATTTGAAAATAYGCTAAAATAATTACTAATTAGCATTGCCTTTACAAAAGAGAACACTATACCTGTCTCCGATTTGCTCAGGACTGAAGAATAAGAGTAGCTTTGACTGACATAGTCATTGGTACAGCCAACAGAGCCTTCTCTCGGAAGAGGGCCTATAAATCTGTCTTGCGCACTGTCATCTGTTGTACCTGACTCCTCCTAAAAACATAAATACACCGATTTTATGCAAAAATTAGACAACAAATTTCTACTGAAGCACCTACAAGTTTTACTWCTTTCTCTTGTGGCTAAGAAATCAATTTTGTTAGCGTATCGCACAAATTTTACAAAATTGCAGATATACAGTTGCTTGAGTAACTTTAATTCTGCCCTCCAAATTCTCAACCCCTTGAGAAATCATTCTTCGCACTAGTGGAAGCAAATGCCTTTTAGAATACCATATAATCAAATACAGTACCATAATGCATACAACAAGCAAGTTTGCAATTTAGCATCTCCTATGTCTCAAGCTTTCTGCACTGAAATACAGAAAGAGATTTTCTTTTTTTTTTTTCCCCCCAGGTATAAAAATTACAGTTCAATATTCTTTCAGAATCACCCTCAAATTCTGACCTTGTGCACAATCATTTAAACGTGGGGGTTTTTTTTTCCCCCTTTTCAGATAATTTAAGTCCACAACAAAGGCTAAGTAGGCCAGCATTATGCTGACATGAGAGCTTAGTAATGAATCTTAATATATCATTAGTCTATCCAATCCCTGATTTAAATAAACTGCAGCTGTGTTTATCTTTCACTGCATCACATATTTGAGAAATAGGAAATTTCAAATACTTTGTTATGGCAGACAGTTGCTTCTACCAACACTGACAACTCTTCTTTTTAAATTTTTTTTTATATATATATAAAAAATATTTATATATAAATATATATATATATATATAAAAAATTTGGGGGTTTTTTGTTTTTTTTTCTTAAAGGTAAATTTGGAAGTAGGTAACTGCTGTTGATACAGGACTGCTGTTTCTGAGAATTCTGTCAGAGTGGCCTAATATTGCTTTCAAACACCCAGAGGAAAAGGATTAGGTATATGATTAAACCTGTATTGTTAAGACTTATCTCTAAATATGTCAAAGATCAATTAATTATATAACCTTAGAAAATTACTCACAGCAAAGCATTACATCAATATTTGACAAGCATGAATAAAAAGTGACAGCAAATCATTACTAATGGAATTGGTCCTACCCAGAAGAAACCTAGAAGTGTAAAATAGTAGTCAAATTCTGTTGAGAAGGTTCCCGAAGAAGCTTATTGTATGATATATATACAGCCCAATTTTATTTCATTTTCTGATCTCACAAGAGCAATACACAGAACATACATCTCTCCCCAACACTATAGCTTATGTAGCTGAGCAAAGATTTTACTTACCGGCATTATATGAGGCTGCTCACCATCTTTGTCTGTCAAATGCAGAAAGTTCTTCTTCCCTGGCTCAAAACCAGCATCAAGAATAGTTTTGTCACTGTTCTGATCTATTGGAGTCTGCTAAAAAAAAAAAAAAAACCCAACACTTTTTTTTTTTTAAACAGATCTACACACAATTAACAGATTCTGTCCAAGTACATTGCTTGAAGTAGCTTCTGACACACTAGGATGAAATGAAAATAAATAATTATCCAGTATAAACTAAACATACTCATCATTAATACTGAAAGAACTTGGGAACAGTTTAAGAAACAGTGTAAATTAAGTATTACAGTACAGTTTAATACTTAGAAGTTGGTTAACCTATTCAGGAGTCAAGACACTGGTCTACAAGTTTCTTGCAGAACATTAAACCATCTAGTGCCCTATATAGCTTGCATACACTTTTTTTTTTTTTTTTTAAAAAAGAAAAATAATGAAGTTCAGCAAGCATAAACATGACCTGAAATAAACTAACATCTATTTCTTACGGAATCTTATGAAGTTTTCTAGGTGCATCTATAGAAATCATATAAACTAAAACCAACACTGATTTACAATAAAGCACAGAAGTTATATTCATCATATTTTTTTTGTATTATAAATTCAAATAGGTATAAGAAACATGGAAAGTCACTACACAGCATGCTTCTGTTGAGAAGAAAACATTTCTCAAACAAGACCACAGGAAACAGAGGAGATTAATTATCATGGGTATTATTATTAAAAATACATACTAATAATGAAAGCTAGCATTACATTTGAATGATTAGTTTCTTCTGTTTAATGATTAAATACATATATCAGTTAAGAGCACATTTTGAGACTAAAATGTAGATATAATACAAAATAAAATTCAGCCAAATCAAAATAGTGCTGTCAGTCTGCTCTGCTACTACAAATTTTTACAGGAATTAAATGAGAACACATTTTTACAGGAATTAAATGAGCACTACACAATACAGATAGCACTCTTCTCTAATGTGAAGATTTAAATGTTTGCTGTCAAGAAGAAACAAAAAGCACTTTTGCCATACCGTATCAGTTACATTATCTCCATTTCCCCACACTAAATCAAAAGTTCCATTCACGTAGCCCACTTTTGAAGCCACATCTTCAAACAGCCTTTTAAGTGGTGTGGAAGCTGGCAGGTTCAAGGTAACACGCTCATTCACTGTCTTGGAATTTGTAGTATCTTGTATTATACACAGCACCCTGGGTTCCTCAGCAGCACTTTCCACCTGAAACAACAGCAGGCAACAATTCATTAGTAAAGCTAAGAACATTTTGGAGTTTAATTGAAAAAATCAAAACAAGACTTCACCAGTAAAATGTGGTATACTTTTACAACCTAAGGATCCTAAAACTGGACTTCATTTTTGAAAGCAGACATAAGCAAATTAAGAACCTTCCAGTTTTGGAAAACCTATGTAAAAACAAGCTCCATTTTTATAAAACAAGAAGGAATTTGGATGGGTGGATCACTGCGTAGAGAGATAAACTGCTAAAGTTCTGCACAGAATTTCAGCCAGTAAGCAGATAGAAGACCGCTTCAAATCAGGAACAGACTTTCAAATCACCACTTCAGGCTCATATTTTGCTTTGACATGATCATAAATCCTGCCGAGGTAGAAGTATACCTTTTTGTGATCTTTAGGAATGCAACCCAGAAGATCTGCAAGCTTCCAAATAATCTTGGAAGCTGACCATCAAACAAAAAGTTTTGTAATCAAGCCACCGACTTTCTTCTACCAAACCCACTGCTGCGTGAGTCACAGGAGAAATTCTTCTGCCTGAACAGAGTAAGAAAATTAACATTGCCAAATGGCTACTAGACAAAGTAAAGTTAAACAGCAACTTCAATATATCTGAAATCAGAAAAGTAACAATCTTGAATGAAGGTGGCAATGGAATAGTAATAAAATTTTACGGACTCAGGTAAGCCAGGAAAATGGCATTTTCCCAACACTTTCCAACACTGAAAACCCAGAAAGTCAAAGATCCAAGCACAATCCATTAATTCTCTCAATTATCCAAAGTTGTAGAACAGTCAGGAATAACTAATATTTAAATACAGGTCACACAAGAAAGCATCATGTCAGTAAACGGAATAATTAGTCCCAAGGACTCAGCCTTTTCAACTTGTAACACACAGAAAGCATTAGTAATGCATGTCAGCGCACCCAAATCTCAGTCCATGGCTAAAGGGCACATCGTCTAAAAAGCCAAAAAGATACACATGCAGTGCTATCACAATTTTCAGTGGATAAAAACATTAATAGCAAGAACTGTGTTCATGCTAAAACTGTCAGCCATGTCATAAGCATCTTCTAGAGAATAAAGAACTACAAAGAAGATCTAAACAACTTCAGCATCCCTTGTATTTCTACACAACCAGCCTCACAACACAGATGACCAAAGTGGTATAGTCCCTTATGAGAGCTCTTACATCACCAAACCTTTTAAAAAGGAACAGAAATGTTTTAGCTGATGGTGCATCCCTTCATTTTACAAAATTTCAAGGACAGCTGACAGTCTTCACATAGCTGACTGCAGCATCTATCCCTATCATCATCAGAAAAATGTTGTCAGAGAAGGGCAAATAAAACCACCCCCCCAATTTGTATGATGTTATGTCTGTGATTTTTCTTAGGACTTTAAAGTCCAATTTCTCTAAGTTTATCAAATGTAATGTCCTGTGTGGAAATCTTCATTAACTGCATGCTCAAAAAGATGCAAGGCACCATTTCCAGCAAATCTGCAACACTTCATCTTCATACATTTAAACTTTACTGGAGAATTTTAGGTTTATGAACTACCTTCCAAGAAGACAGACCAAACTATTCCTGAAACATTAACCACACATTAAGAAGCAAATACAATTTAGAAGTCAAAGTAATTTTGACATATTATATCCTCACTTTCATCCACAGCACCCACAGAGACACACAGGGCTGTACTTGAATAGACTAAAATTAAATTTCACCAGTGATTACTTCTCCTGGGTTCTTTCCTTTAAATCTCCCAGCACAGCCTCATTCTTCAATTTTTTTTTTTGGCTAAACAACAAGCACACAGTTTGTCTCTTTCATTGTGTGGTTACAAAAGAGAAGATGAAGCTTGTGGCCCAGTTCAGTGGTCTACTTTCTTGATTTTTCTGGAGAAGATGAGCAGCAGCTAAAACCCAACAAACTCATAACATCAACCCACCCTTATGACCCAGATTCCCCAGCAATGGTAGAGGCTGGGTTCTACCCTCCTCTATAGAACAGTGCAGGGAGGTTAAGAGGCATCTGCTACTATTCATACAGCTTCATCTAGGAAAATGTAAGTTAACTCAGATTTAATGATTCCCACTGATCCTACAACTTGACCTGCTACTGTATATAAGCATGTCAGGAATAGAAGTTCTCCACTGGAGACTCAATTCCTTGTTGTCCTACTGCCTTTACATAACCAACACCTTAACTCCCCTCCTCTCTGCAGAAGATACCTATAAATTCAACACCTCCTACTCACACTTTCTCCACTACCTTTGATAGTGAATCAGTTGTGACTTATACTGGAGTTGCTACTGAAAATAATTAGACGCACAGTATCTGACGGATGGAAATAACATTAAGCAAACAAATTATAGAAGATTACAGAAGATTTGCTGGTTGGGTTGCTGGATGTTCCATGTCAGACAAATCCTCTCTTCCTTGTTCACAGATGTAATTCTGACAGACTGAACTGGTTTAACTCAGGGTTAGTATAGCAAAGGGTATTAAGCCATCATTCACGCTGCCACTGCTTCAGGTTGTTCATAGTAAGTAGATAAAGCAAAAATAACCTCAGTCCAACTCTATTCATGGCAAGCATTCACATACACCATCTGAACTACCAGACAACAATGCAAACATCTTGTTTGCGGCTACTTTACTATAAAAATAGTGTAAAAGGCAATACTGGCCAGTGACAGGCCTCTAAACTATTTTGACAGGCTGTTATCAAACTGAGTGCACAAAGTAAACACAAAACTTAATTTTAATCATTACATAATCTGATATGACAGCTACACAATTCCATTTTTTTAATGAAAAGCCACAGAGGGCCAAAAACCCACACACCAGTGTAAAAGCATATAAACACATACCCATTTTGAAGCTTCTACTGTTAAGACTGCATTTAATATGTACATAATTTTTGTATTCAAGAACATGCACAAAAAATTCAATAGCTCATGCTCATGTTAAGAAATAAACAAAAGCTACAGCATCATGCTGTTACTACATATCTCGATTATCATTTTATAAAGTTGATTTCATCTGTCTACCTGTGAAAATTTCTTCTTCATTTCAGCAAAGATACTTTGTCTGCAACTCCAAAACATATCCTATAGTATATAAAAATAAAATTAATAAGTCATAATCCTTTAAAATAGTAAATTGACTTTTTTCTTTTGCATAAAGTCAGTTTTATAGTATAAGTAAAATACTGAGTTCCAAACCACCATTCACAGAATAACTTTAAAAGGAATAGCCTCCAAATATTGTAACAACAAGTTCTCTATTAACATGAAGTTCAGTGCACTGCATTTAACATTTAAATTATCATAGGAGCAGTGTTACATAAAATGTTAGTTAAGTTGTAATACACGACAGACTACATTTCATAAAGTAAAAAAAGCAGCGAGTGGATAAGAAAATGTAAACAACAATTCAAGATATAAATTCATACTAACAAATTCCTTCATTATATTAAAAAAGCCCTCCAGACTTAGGTAAACGTTTTACCTCAAATGGCTGAAGCGCAAGGTTAGCATATAACCCTGTAATTCAGTTTATTATTGCATTTATAAATTATGAAGCTATCCAGTTCCATATGAAACTGTTCCTTCATGCCTGAATTATTTCCTGTAGGAAAGTTTTTATTAATATGAACCCCTTTTGAAGTATGCAGCTGAAGGTAATAAAGAGATGAAGTTACTGACTTTTCTTATTCCTAACACTCTTCAAGAAAGCCTGCCGTAGTATCTCTTTTGTACCATCAAAAATGCAACAATAAACATTACCTGTACAAAACTGTTTTCTGACTATGGACAAACATCAAATTAACTAGTTTCTGAATCTGAAGCATTGCACTTTGCATTTTTCCAGAAAGGAAAAACAGGATATGAGAACAAAGATGCTAACATCATCATTGCTCTTTTCCAAATTTCTTAAACTGCGCCCTCAGTCAAGATTATCAAAACATAAAATACTGACATAATCTTTACTGACATGCCCTATTTGCCCCACCAAATGACCTACAAAAATAGCCCAAAGATAGATCACTGCATTTAACTTCTCAGCAGGATGAGCAACTACTCAGGTAGCAAGCACATCTATTCTGTACTTGCGAGAAGTCCTCAAAGCTAGATGTTGCTACTTTGCCATACCATGACATAGTATGCACACCACCCATAGCTTAGTAAAATAAGTTGCAGACCCTTAACTGCATAAGCATCTAAAAAGGCAAATGCAGACTGCTACTTAAGGCTACAATTTAGGAAACCATCCTATGATTATTTTACCACAGAAGTCTTCTCAAGCTAATATTTTGGTCAATAAATATTTGACATTGTAATTTCAAATGCTAGCCTTTTAAAAAATATCGAAACACTGACACTTTCATCCCAAGTCACTCCATCTTTCACACTCTTCCATTTCTAGAAAGGAGATGATGTTCCCAAACCTGCATGTAGAAGATTTCTGACTATGTATTAGACCAGACTTGCAAAAGACTCTTTATAATACAAACATGCAATCAACACACAGGTCTGACATGGGTGGACATTCTAGAGCGCCATTCTACATAAGCATTTACCCCATGTACCTTTCTAAAAAATATTCCATCGTTTTTACATGAAAGATCCGCATCTGAAAGTTGCAGAGCATAAAGCATATTGTAGCACTGAAGTAAGTCAAGCTGTAATTCTGTATATACTAACAAAGGAAGCATTGTTATTAGTGCCATCTGCAAGACTGAGACATCAGCTTTGACCATATAGGTTGTGTATTTGTTGAAAATAGAGGAACAAAAAAATTCCAGTGTTACTAGATCTGTCAAAACAATATTCAAATRCAAAACTGTAGTGGTTTTAACACTGCATTTAGATGTGGCTTGCTATTTTTCAGCTTTGAATCACCGAGTTCATTAAAATTCTATAGCAGCATTTTACTAACCTTATGAGGACAAACCAATACAAACGTATTTTATTTTTCAAATGACAAAAGATTCTCCCAAGATTTTAACTCCTGCTTCAGTTCTTTAAAAAAATTATTTTCAGAGATCGAAAGCGAAACCTAAAGCTAAACTCAAACTTTATGTAGATTCTACCCAACATTTCCAAATTCCAATATTTCCAACAGGCAAAAATATTGACAGCATGAATCAGTAAGTAAAATCACAAGTTTCAGGTCAAGAGTTTAARTAACAGATGTGTGAAGTTTGACTGYCAAGTAAAGTTAATGGCCTATTGAGACTTAAAATGATCACCAGTGGAGAAGTTCCTACATGTCCACACCCTATAAATAATTCTCACAAATCACTGCAATACAGAGGAAAGACAAAAAGATCAGTAGCAAGTGGCAATGGCAGATATCACGCTTACATTCACAAAATGACTTCGATGATTAAGCCTAAGACAGCAATTCCCAAACTTCATGTAGCTTCAGCAACTTAAGACTACCATATGAAATGCATACAAGTGACTACTGCCTATCACATTACTGCTGGTCAAATTTTGGGGCATACATTTCAAGTTTGTGTAACTAATTGTGTGCGCRTTTCCAGCAATTACAAGTATAAAGTGAAATTTAGTAGCTTCAATCACAAAAAAGTAGTCTGCACTTGTACATTTTACTTCTAAAGTATCATTGTGTAGAAACATTCAGACATTAATTACAGTTCAACTGAACAGAAGTTTGTTTCAACTCTCTTTCTCAGCAATGACAAATTGCTATCAAATTAGCTCCTTGAGAAACCACAACCATATTTCAGGAATTCCTTCACCTATTCCAAGAGGTCCAACCCATTAAACACCACACTAGATACACGCTGACAGCACTGCATTCTGCACAAAGCGTGAAGACCAAAGACCTTTTAAATATACAGTGAGTAAGGGGAGAATAATCAGGGAGAGCTGGGTTACCATCTCCACTCTAAAAACTCTCTCTTTACCCTGTGCATTTTGAACTATGGACTTCAGAGAGTCCTTACAGCCCACAATTCCCTTCTCCCCTCAACTGGACTAGTCACGCTCCATGCTTTTCCCCAGCCTGACAAAGTTCTTTTTACAGAGGCCAGCTTCCCTGAAACAGCCAGTGAGCAGGTCATTCCCCTGGGAAGTAAACAAGGGGTGATAAAGGTCCTTGGAATGAGTGAAGCACTGACCAGGTGGTCTCCATTGCTTTGGATACTGCTGTAGTTACTAATCTACTGAAGAAAAGAGAAATTGGACTCACATTTGGCTTTATTTTAGAGGAAAGAAGCAACTTCTTTTTGAAAGACAGCTTACTAGACTAATTCTGTCAGAGCATTGCGAGTTGTTACTCAACACAGGTACCTCACTGCAGCCTAGTTTGAGCTAATGAGGGAACAGTGCACTTAGAATTGTTACAAATGCCTGAACCAAAATATACTTTACAACGAAGTATTTTATAGTACACTTGTGGCAAACTGAATACACTTTTTTTAAACACTGATCCCAGGAGGTCTCAATAAACAGAATCATTTTGAGCTGTTAACTTGATATATCTTGTGTTGGAATGTTTCCTGAGGCAAAATAATTCTGAATAACCTTTAGACACAGTCATTTAATTTTGAATCTGACTGACTTTGTGGCATCAGGTTTGTGAGTACCTGAATAAAATACTTTATCCTCAACTTCAAATTCTTCATTATACCTGGAGAGACTTCAGACAAAATCCAAGAACTGTGCTTTGAAGCTAGTGAAACTAAACAGAGGTTTTCTGCCCCATTACTAGTGAAGAAAAAAATACTTCACACTGAGCCTAAAATACCATCCACATTCAAGAATATATACCCTGACTCTGACCACTTTCCTAATTATTGAACCTTCACCCCCTCCCTTTTTTTTTTTTCCCCTGGGGTGGGATATCAAGGATTCACAAGACTTGGGGAAGCCCTTTCAGTCTATCCTCTTGACTAGAAACAAGACTGGAAAATAGGAAGGAAAACTACCAAAAGGGTGTATACTGTGCCAGGCTGGGGTAGAAGGGTGTTCACTAAGGTGCTGTGTTTTAGATTTGTGACTGAAAAAATGCCGATAACACAATAATGTTTTAGCTCTCACTGAACAGTGTTTGCACAGCATCAAGGCCGCCTCCGATTCTTACTCTGCCCCTCCCGCAAGTGAATACATGGCGGGTGCGCAAGAGGCTGGGAGGGGACACGACCACGCAGGTGACCCAGACTAACCAAAGAGATACTCCATGCCATATAACGCCATGCTCAGCAACAAAAGTGAAGAGAGGAGGTTTAGTTAGGTTCCATCTCTGCTTGGGAATTGGCTGGGCATTGGTCTACCCGTAGGACACAGTGAGYGATTGCCTTTGCATCCCTTGTTTTGTTTTGGTTTTGGGTTGTTCCCCCCCCCTCCCCGTTCTTCTACTTCTCCTTCATTTATTAAACAATTCTATCTTGACCTCCAAGTTTTCTTGCTTTTACTCTTCCTTTCCTCTTCCTCTGTCCCTCTGAGGGTGGGAAGTGAGCGAGCGGCTGCACGCTGCTTAGCTGCCTACCAGGGCTAACACACAACAAGATGATTTTAAAAAATAATCTTGAAAGYGATATCATTATCGTTTTAGATTTGGTGTAACTGAAATGTGGCTTTATTTTTCAATGGTGTTTTTATCCTTGTTGCTTATCAACTTTTAATACCCATTCACCTCTGCTGGATCACAAAGATTTCAAACTTCCCCATCCCCACAATTACAGTTAGAGGGACTTCAAAGACAGTGCAATGAAAGGAGAGTTAATAAAAATTGATACAATATTTTTGAAAATTGTTAATGGAGTACAAGTCTGAGAGACTCAAAAAACCACATACAAGCTAGCCCATTACGTCCCCCATTACAAAGCCTGAACTCCAATTTCAGCCTGGTGAACCCTCATCTATTTCAGTTCATACAAACTGCTTCACTGTTTCACTTAAACACATTTGCAGCATTATGTCCTTGGTTATACTGTTTCCCTCTACTTCAATCTATGGCATTTATCTATGCTTTCCTCTCATAGTATTTGATATACTTTAAAAGAACGAAATTGATGCCTGAATCAGATACCTCATTAAGACCACTGCAATTAAAAAATAATTACGATACCCTTATACAATAATACGAACATACCCATCTATTTTGGAAACTCAACATGTAAGACTTCGATGAATTTATAGTGCAGTAATATCACTTCACACATACACAGCAGCCTAAAAACTTCGAACACAGCAATGCTTCAGTTATACAAGCAGTTAAAGCTTGAATAGCTGCAACTGCTGCCAGAAGCAGCAGTCTTGCTCCCACCTGCTTATTTCCACCCCCACGCTGTCCCCTTCCTTGTGCTGGTTCAAATGGTCATGCAGCTAGATGTTGAGCAGGCTCAGATAGCTAATCCATCTTAAAATTAATAATTTCTGGTTGGTTTTTCAGTGGGTTAGCTTTAACCTGAGTCAGCCCTCTAGCTTCTCAACAGAATTCTTAACTCTCCTGTAAAAGGACCAAGTGATATAACGGTACCAGCAGAGTAGCAGTAGTAGTATTTTAAATGCATGTATTATATGTAGTAGTACTTAAATTACTAAATACCAACACCACCTGGATGTACTGCAACTTTCCTTGGTATCCCGAAAGATTAACATGACACCCTCCATCCTTAGGTATGAGTCTCTGTAAATGTCAGTGCTGCTCACAGGACAAGAGGAGCAACTCCCCCATCTATCTTGAATGGCCTAGAAGAGCAAAAAGTGTCATTACTGCAGCAATCCTATTGCTTTTTCCTTCACCCCATCCTCACCCTGTCTTCCAGCCTGCTGTAGATACAGGATAACTGCTGGAGATCACAGAAGGCGGCTGGGGCCGTACTGAGACTAACGGCCCCGGCTAAGTGAACACTAAGAATGCTTTCCTATGGTGGATGACCCAATGCAGAAAGAAGGAGAAGAGGTACAAAATTAAATTCTGTAGTAGGGCTCCTGTGATCTTGTTCCTTTTGGAAGAAGGGGTACATGTTTTACTCTCTTCTCTGTTTCATGTAGATCATGGATTCATTTGTTGTTTTCAAAGACTACCTCCTCAGAAATCCTTCTCTAGTAACAAARTTTTAATTAATAAAAATTAACAAAAGTGTTTACCACCTCACTGAAACAGAGTTACATGCCAGTTGTTAATTGTCACTCCTGTAAAATGCATATGGACAAATTATTTTTATAATACATACACACTTCAAAGTCTAATACTTCCAACTTTCTAAACATGTCCAAAAAACCCACTATGCCTCAGAAATAAAGAGTATGTTATGAGGCTAGCGTTTACCTTTGAGAGTTTGTTCCTACTATTGTGGATTACTGGGTCGTTTGTAAAAAGCATTCATAAAAGAATAGAAACGACAACCAGAAAAAGTTAGTATGGGGCCAGAGATAAGTACATGTATCCAGGGTGTTCAAAAGACTATAGAAAAGGATACGGCAGGGGGGGCATGTGTCTGGGGACAGCTGAACTACAGATCAAAACATTTACTTTTCAGCTTTACAGAGGCTATCTTCCATCTAAGTTCTGCATTTAAAAGACTTTAAATATGTCTTTCTTAAAAACGTCTCGAAGAACCAGTCTTCTTATGCTTATCTCCTAATGGTCTTTTAAATATGGTAAATTAAGGTGATTAAAGATTAATTACTTCCCTTAAAAATCAAACATAGCAACTGTCAATAACAAAAGAGTACAAATATTTCCTGGTGATGCCTACAGATCACACAAGAACTCTAACAAAGTTTCCTGTTATTAAATTAAGGGGTAACAAAGAATACATCCACAGTAGTAACAGACTGAGTTTTAAAATCTAAATAGTTTTCTCTTAACCACTGGACGTTGAGTATTTCACTCTCTTACTCTTAAAGGTTATAATTTCAACTGATCGTATTTTCTTTCATCCTATAACCCTTAACTGTTTAATTTCCAAGGGTTTTTGTAACCAGACTAAAATAATTGTGAGAATTAAATGTAAATGAAGTTCTACATATTTGCAAACTATCTGCCAGCCTCTATACATTCATTACAGTACAAACTTTACATTCAGATCTGAAACAGCCTCATCTTTATATGGCTTCCTTTTGTTTGCATCTTTTCTCCACCTTCTTAATCACCATGCTCCTTGTTTTTCCTTAAAAAAAAAAAAAAAAAAAATCTGAAAAAAGGAGATGCAAGAACACCACGAGATACTTATTACACTTTTATATACTAACCTATAATCACATAATTTGTTTCCTATGGAGAGTCACAGAAGCAGTGGATGTGCTTTCAGACCTGCCCTCCATTCCTTCAAGTACAGAACTACCATGAACTTTATTGAAACATTTTCCTATGCTGCTAATATTCTAAAGGACTTTCTGCTGGATTGTTACAAATGCAACATTAGCATAAAACCAAATCAGAGTCTGGGCAAAAATAATAATAAAAGAAGAGTTTTCTCTTTTTGGACAATTTTGAAATGAAGGTTTACTTCACTACAGAATCACCAACAGACATGTATGCTAAAAAATTAATTTTTTTTACAGTTTAGAGATTAAAAGATGTGAACACAGGGGTAATTTTTAACTCTTTAATAACTCTCTAATTTTAAACTGTCTACCTGCTGCTGGGGAAGGATAAAGAGAAGCTGTATAGCAAGGTGGGTCAGCAGGGATTCTTTGTGTAGTTCTCTAGCAATATTGCACAGAATGAAGGGTAACAGTTAAGAACGTTAAGCACCCATTAAGCCTGGTCATAAACTCTATCTGTACCACTACTGCAAAGGGCTCCAGGGAGAACCTGGAACTCTGAAGCACAATGTCTCCATAGAAGGTACAGATATGACGATGTATATATGAGGAAGGACCTAGATGACTTTTCCATATATTAACTGATGAAAATATTTTATTTACAAAAAACAGGTACTACTTTAAATTGTTATATCTGCTATTTTTTTCCTTTTCCTTCAGACAGTTACTGATCTTAACACAATACCTATACAAATCAGTAAACACACCTGCCTTCCATTCCTTTAGCTCCAGCAGTACTCTGCCAGACTTCTTCAAACAATGCTATCCACATCTGTTTTCAGACATTCTTTACAGTAAAAACTTTCATAGTATATCAAGTACATTTCTCACACAGCTTCAAAATTAGAGCATTCACCAATCCCATGGAATTAATGCATAATAAATGTTACTTAAAAGGCTTTCATCACATCTGATTATTGAGAAGATATACCTGAACTGCAGCACAATAACCAGTTCTAAGCTATTCACAGAACTGCCAATCTAAAAATAATCTGTCATCATTTTTCAGAAGCACCTAAAGTATCCTTGTGGTCACAATCTCAAAGATTAAATTGAATCAAGTGATTTTTACCAATTTTACCCCTTATTTTTTTAGAACATGGCCAACATGTCCTTTTTAGAAGTTATTTCATCTGCCAATGCTGTGCAAGACCATTTGTTCAGTGCAAGCTGATTACATGCCAAACACTGCAAAAACCAAAGACAGTACTACACACTTCACAGTGGCTGAAACTGATCAAGTTGGTTATCATTTTATCAGAAGTTTACAAAAAAATGTAAAGACTTACTAGTATTTTCAATAATCAGTTCTTTAGTTACTAGTGGCATTGTTTTTGAACAAAATATTGAGAATATTTTSTTCAAGACAAAAAAGAAAACCAAAATGCTAAATAGGCAGCTCACCTGAAGGTATACCACATTAATTCTCAAAGGGATAAAGTGTAAAATATCAGCTTTAAGTGTTCACAAAAGGAATCAAAACCTTTTTCAAACCGAATAAAAAGGCTGAATATGTTTATGTAACTCAATCACTCAATTTTCTAGAGACATAACTTTCACACTTAGTTTCTTACATAAACCCCAATATATTTTCAAACACAAAACAGTGGAGCTGTGACTGGATATACAAACATCTGTACATATTTTAGTGCATTACTCTATCAATTTTAAGTACTGGAAAAAAGGTTTAAAATAATACCTTCCCCCTGCCCCACCCAAGTTTAATTCTGACAGGACTAAAACATGTAAGTCAAAGGTAACACAAAGTCAATGTACGGGTTTATTTCAGTAACTGTCCACAAGTTTTAATCTTATATTAATATCAATACAATCTATCAGCAAAAGGAAGTTGGATAATAATGATTTTCATCAGTATTTGTGTGGTAGGACAATTCATATTTTAAAACTATGATGCAAGACCGCATTGATCTAAATCCACAGGTACTTAGGTTTTAAAAACAACAGAAAATAGAATTAGTGGACTTTTATCTATTTAAAAATGGCAACAAACAAAGCACTAGAAACTTTTTTGTTGTATACTGAAATTCTGAGCTCAAGAAGGACACTGTAGAACATAACATTGACAGATCTTTAAAGTATTCTCTGCCTCCAGATAACTACTTCACAGCTTAGGAAAAAGTTTATTACTATATGCACAAAAAAATTAAGGATTATACTTATACTATTGTATTCATTTGATTTAGAAACTTTAATCACCAGTGACCCACAAAACACTAGAGAAAACTGCATTTCTTGTTTGTGGTGATGTTCAAAATGTATTACCGCGGGGGGGGGGGGGAAGTGATATGTTATTTAGTTGTCAGATTATTCTACTGAGTAATAACTTTAGCCAGCAACATTTAAAGACTGAGGTTCCAGTACCAAGTACTACCCAAGAGTTACTTGGTATCTCTTAGGCAAAAACTTTTCATCAGATGATCTCAAGGTGCTATTAGATAATTATCCTGATCATCTTTCTTACACTACATATTAAATACCCAGATGTACATAGCAAGGGGAACTAAACCGTGACTGACAAGCCCAATGGTTGAACTAAGCAGGGAAGGATCTTGCATTCTACTCTCATGCCTTATTCACCAAACTAAATTACTACCTGGATATCATTCAGAAAGTGTCTGTTTGCAAGGAACAAATGACTTGGTGGAATTCTGTGTGGATTTTCTGTTTGTCTCCTAAATTTGATTTCCAGAATATCTGCTCAGTCAATGAAGTAGTCAGTTTCTCTATTTGTCACAATCATACCTTTATGTTTTACAACGGAGCACACCACAAGGAAAGCAGGAAAAACTGATAAATTACATAAGCTGTAACTACTTGTAGAATCTCTTAATACACAGGAATGAAAGAACAAGGATGTCACCAGCATTGAAAAGAACAACATCGCTTTACTAAACAGAATTGCAAAATATCTTAATCAGATTCCTGCTCTTCTAATGAAGAAGTTAGAGTGATACCCATCAAGAAACATATTGTATTTGTTCAATGCAGAAGATTAAAATGGRTTCATTAGTGTAGGGATGAAAAGACTCACATTAGTTAGCTGAGAGAGAACTCACACTACCTTCTTCGATTTAATGGCAGCAAGTACAAAGCATATATATATATTTATTCTGACAGGTGTACTTTGGATGGTTCATGCTGGAACATGTTGAGAAAGTATCTGCACAGCATTTATTTAATTAGTGGCACAGACACTTCAAAAACCTCATAGCAGAACATACTTTTTATATTCTGACCGATTCTGGGCAATATTCACTAAGTTCTGATACATCTTGATTTTCAAGAAAAGTCTTAGTAAAGTTCACTTACATTACCAGTAAACAAACACATGCATCTAACCTTCTCATCAACTGTGTTGATTAGAATATTTCATTATTTTCTATTTGAGGTAGATTTGCCCCAATTAAGTTTCAGGTCTACTTTTCCTCTCAGAAACACTGAAAGCCATAGAAGTGTTTTCCCTTCTCACAGCACCATTTTCAACTTATTTCCATTATCTTACTTATGTTATTCCCCCTCCCTCCCCAGTTACTGTTTTACTAGACTAATGGGGAAAAATTGACACCTAATAACAAAGCAATTTTTAAAGAACATGCTTAGCATTTACTACCAGGGTGCAGCAATGTCCTGTATGTTACTCAATGTCTTCTGTTTTACTGGATATAAAAGACGACTAAATTGAATGACTTATCTTTCAGATGAAGAGAGAAAAGGAATTGAGGATTGTAAGGAAAAGGAATATGGACCAGTTYGCACTGAACCCCAGATCTAGTGAACAGGGATTCTCATTGCCCCCACTGTAAGGAACGGACAAAAATCTTAATATAAAAAGAAATCCCAACACTAGGTTGTTAGAAACTGCTTTAATACATCTGTTCCAAATGAAAAAAAAAACTTTATGCCAAAGGTACGAGCAAGAGAAAATAACAAGGCCCTGATTATCTGTACTTGAGAGATGCAGCTGAACCTACGCAATGTCCAAAAGAAAAACTTTTGTAAGAGACTAATAAAAGATATTCTAAGTGCAGCAGTGAAACTACTAGTATTTTGTATCCATAAAAACATGCTATTACTCTTTAAAAAAGCTAATGAAAAAATCCATGCAATATACTTTGAAAACAGCAATCTGAGCTCCTGTTAGCATACACACACATACATATACACATACAAACACAAACTGAAGACTTATAAACAACCTAATACCTATCTTTCCATTCTTAAAACAGAGGCTGTTAATGTTATAGATACCTCCCACTACCATATCTACCATGGCATCACGTAAGCTTGTAAACAAGAACCAAAATCCTTTTCCCATCCGCTCCTTTAGATGATTAGTCATTCCCCAGATTGGCCTAAAGCAAACATTACATTTCTTCTTGCTCTTTTACGCTGGAATGCAAAGGAAAAATATGGTTGGGTACTCATCTTTAGCAGACATTGGTTCACATCCCAGTTTAATCTTTGAAACAGCACAAGACAGTGAGCTATACAAGCGACACCACTCAGCCCGTTGGGAAGGGACAAAAAACATGAACTGTAATCCTTTATCCACCCCTAAAGGGCAGAACTGAAACTCCAAACAATCTGCTTTGCCTCCAGCTGCTGATAATGGCATAATAGGAATATTTAGGAGAAGACTGTTGAGAACTCAGAGAYCCGGAGAATTCTGTTTACGAATAACTCATAGTGTTCTCTGCAATGAAACTGTTAATGAATCTCAGAAGGACTTAATGTGAATGCTGTAGCATAAGGTTTGTCAAATTTCCTATCACTGAAATAAAAATGAGGATATACTGAAAAACATTGGAAAAGCTGAAGATAAACTTCTATTTTTATATATAACTAACACAAATAGTTAATCTGTTTTCCTCCTCAATTTGATTTTTCTTATATTCTGTTCAGTTTCGTTTACTTACAAAATGCTGGGGGCACTTATAAGTGCTAATAAAGAACTTAAGAAAAATTGCTGAGAAAAAGCAACTCACACTAGGGTTATCAATGTACAAATTTTATAGATTTCACACTGTATGTTTAAGATATCCATATCTATAATAACATGTATTCGTCTTCCTTTACCCATACTTCCCCTCCCTACAGATAAAAGTGCATTCAAAATCCTAGTCCAATGAGTCAGTTAAAAATACACATCTGAATCATACGTATATTCTGAATACAACTTTAAAGCCAACAGGGATACTATTAATACATATAACTAAAGAAACAGCCTCAGCTAGCTGCTTTTATTAATCACCTTGTCTGTTCCAGTTAACTACAACTAATGCCACAAGGTTTCTCCTGCCAGTCTCCTTTATCTCTATGTTTATTTGTTTTTAAAATGAAATATTTAAGTAATCTAGCTACTATCTTCTATCCCTGGTCTTATGTTTTTGGAGATTTTTTTTTAAAGCAAATATTTAAGCATACTAGCTACTACACTCCATCCCTTGTTTGAAGTTTCTGGAGATTTCTCTTTCCTGTAAAAAGACTTAACATAGTCCTTTAAACCTTAGGATTTTAAGAAAGCAAACAAGCRGTAAAGTTTACCTTTGTCCTACATACATCCTGTACTTACCTGTACAATTGTATGCACAAAAATTTGTTTCTAAAATTCAGTGTTGGTATTTGTTTCACAGTTATGCTCAAGGATACCATTTAAGGATCATCACCTCTTTTTGCTAAACGCTACAAAATTTAAGCCCTTGCCTCACAAAGCTTCCCGTAAGAATACACGACGGAACAGGTAGATGTAACAAACCACTGACATTTGATGAAAAACAACAGGAAAGGTTTGAGTAATTTATCAGAACAGTAAAACTGTCAGAAAGGTTGGCTGAATATGTAAGCATACCTGCCCATGAAATAAAGTTTCTCCTAATACTACTCTACGAATAACTGTTTCCAACATTTCACGCCATCACTCGAAGACTCCTTCCCCTGAACAGTATCGCTCTTACTTGACACGTGTCATTTGCCTATCGCTGCAGGACAGAGGCTTAGCCTTCCTCTTTCACGCAGGCTCTTATCTTTAGCCTATGGCCAAAAACAAGCCTTCTCCCTTCCTCCTGCAGCAGAGAAGAGATGAGGGGCCCACAATAAAGGAAACTCAATCCACTGCTGAGCCGGGCCACATTTTTTGCGGCACCCACCGCAGGCTCTACTGCCCGTTTTCTGCAGCGCTTCGTACCGGCGCCGGGGAGGCACAGAGCCGCCCCACAAACTCGGCAGCGGTCCCCCCGGCTGCCATTTCGCACGCCGGCCCCTTTCCCCCAACCGAGGACGCCCTCAGGCACCCAGAGACCCGCCTCGCCGCCGGGGCCTGCTCTCTCCTCTGCCCCCTCAGCTCAGGGCCCTCACCCGGAGCCTCCGCTCCCCCCCAGCCCGGAGGCGGGCTGCCCTCCCGGAGGACTCCGCACAAGACCTCTGACACGGGCACTGGCCCGGCCCGCGGCCGAGCGCAGGCGCCGCCGGCCCGGCCCCGCCGCCACGCAGGCCGACCTCCCCGCATGCCGCGACACAGACAGGTGCAACTCTCCGGCCGTCTCTGGGGCCTTGCGCAGCCCGGCTCGGCCCCGGCCTCCTCCTCCCCACACCAGCCCACACGGAAAGGCCCCCCCTTCCCCCGCACAGCACCATTAATCCCCGGCCCCCCATGGGCCAAGGGCTGCCCAGTCCCCTCACAAAGACGGGCCCTGCCTCCCGCCGGGCCGCGCACCGAGACAGCGAAGCCGAGCCAGGCCGGGCCTCCTCCGCCCCGCTCCTCGGCCGGCCTCGGTACCCCGGGCCTCCCGCACGTCGCAGGGACCACGACCGCCTCCCCCTGCAGCGCCCGGCCCGAGGCTCCCCCGCCCCGACCCCGCTCCGCCTCACCTCTTTGGGGACGAGCTGGTTCTCCTCGCTGGGCACCATGGCCGGTGGCGCGGCGCTGAGGCCGCAGCAGGCTGAGCTGAACGCCGTCGTCAGCAGCGGGAGGCGGGGGGACGCCAGCGGCTCATCCCCCTCCTCCTCCGCCGCCGCCCCAGCCGCCGAGGGCAGCGCCACAGCCCCCGCCCCCTCCAATCAATGCGGAAAATGGCCGCCGGCGCCGCTCTCGCGAGAGCCGCACGACCCGACAGCGCTGGGGCTCGTCTGCCGCCGTGCTCGCCTTCGCCGCGCTCCTCTRCCCAGCGCCGGGCTTGCCTGGCTGAGGTGCGCGGTTGTCGACCAAGTACGAGGAGCGGTGTGGGAGACGCAGCGTATAACCCCCGCAGGCAGCCAGGGCAGAGCCGCGCGTCCCGTCCTCCTACCCGCTGCCGCGCCCTGTGCTCAGCGGCCGTAAATGGCTCTTGGCTGCCGCCACTCCCGCCCCCCGTTACCCTGCTCCTGAGAGCAGCRGCGGGAAACGCCGTCCGCGGGAAGGCCGGGACGGGCCTCGGGGCGGGCCGGGCGCAGGGGAGGCTCCTGCCGCCGCCGTTTGCCTTCTCGCTCCGCCCGTGGCGGTGCGGGGCCCCTGGGCTTGCAGTGGACGCAGGAGAGAATAGCAAGTGATTAAAATTGAGTTGTACTGGGTGAGGAGGCAGCGTGTCTAGAGAACATGGCCTGCAGGTGCGGGAGGGAGCTTATAAGGGCCTCCCGTGGGCGTGGGGGCCTTTCCCCGCTCATGAGAGCAGGGCTCACCAACCGGGCCGTTAGTGTGCTCAGGCACGCTGTCCTGAGGTAATGGGAGGTAGGGCAGCCTGCCTCCTACACCATAGAGGTCTGGTTTGCTGCCTACAAGGGGCCATTGTCAGAGCCAAGGGGCACGGGGGACATGGGCTGCAGTTTTGGTTTGCTTTACTCACTTTTTTTCCTTACACCTGGATGTAACTTGCTGGTGCTTGGCTGTGGGGTAGGAGACCACCAGAAGGGGTGGAAGAGTAAGCATGGCCTGATCCCACTAACACACAGGTGCTTTTCTTGGTGCCCAGAAGTTGTTCTTTGAAGTCATACTGTGAAGTTAAGCATGTGCTTGCTTCTCTGTAAATTTAGGGTTAATAGTGCATTTTCAAATGAAATACAAGATTATTTCTGTGGCGTCACTTAATTGTTGATTTTTGTCTACAACAAGCTTCTGTTCTTCATGTCACCAGAGGCACACTAAAAGCCAAATACTGATCACTAGAATGACTAAAATGCACATTAGAAAAAAAGTAACTCCACATTAATGTCTATTTGACTACAAAATGGCTTTAAAGTGAAAAACATTCTACTTAGCTAAAGAAGAAGGAATGGTATGTGGTAGTTGTACATTTTTGTACAACTATTTTTCTCATTATTTTAGTGTCCTCTTGTGGAAAAATGCAGAATTGAGGATACTTTTTGGTTTTGTGTCCAAGAAACTTTGTGTTTTGGAGTAACTTTTGTAAACCCATTGTACTGAAGGTTGTTGGAAATCTATTGTGAAGATTTAGTAAAATTAAATGACCTTCTACTTTTTCACGTTTAAAGTATGTAACTTCTCAGATTCCTCTCGTCACCCTGCTTTCTCAAAGGTGAGATAAGTAGCATGTTTTGCAGTCAGGATATGTTATTAGTCTTTATATTAGTATAGTATTTTAACACTTTAAAAAAGGCTTCAAAGCGGTCATTTCTGTGACTAACAACATCAGTAGCTTTATTTTCATCTTTCAAGTGTGCTATGGTAGGTGCTAAGTTTCTTTTTTGTTTGTTTTTGTTTTTCAGTTCTGCTCCTTGAACTAAGCACAGAACTCCCCTCATTGAAAACTTGCTCGAAACAGTTTTTAAATGTATTTCTGACCTGTTTTTCATTACATAACTTAATGAGATCAAGTTATTTATATAGTAAACATCAGGAGGTTCTTTGAGATGGGAGCTCTTGCCCTCTAGTTTTAAAATATGTTGCACCTGAAAGCCACTCACCTTAGACATTTGAGCCCTAATATGATGAAATCAAGCATCAAGGCAGGAACCTGGGAGTCCCTTGCTTTTAATTGTACTTTATGTTAAGCACAGGGTTGTGTAGGGCTACCCCTCTACAACAGGGAAAAGTGTGTAGAATAGTTGGGGTTTTTTAATAGGAAAGACAGTATGGAATTAATGAACTCATGTCTTTTCGAAAAGAGTTTTTTTATTAATGCCTATCAGCTGTGTTGTTGATTAAAAGGTTTGAGATATAGTTGGGTTTTTTTTTGAGGGGGACTTTTATAAGCATCTCCGTGTGAGAAAAGGTATAGTTGCAGGAGAAATGAAAAATGGTATCAACATTTGTAGATATTTGAAGAAGCACAGCTGCCTGGTGATCTTCTGTTGTCCAGTGGTGTCCAAAGATCCATGAGATTAATGAGCAAGTACTTGAGTTGAAGAGCCAGAACAGAGACATAAGCTTGCAATAGAAGGCGATACAATCATCAAAGCACTGGCTGGGAGCCTCCAATGGTGGTATGTGACTGATGGGCTTCCCCCCCCCCCCCCTTTTTTTTTGGGGGGGGGGGGGGGGGGGGGGGACGGACACACACCAGAATCTCTGGAACTTGGGGGATTCTTCCTCTGTTTTGTAAGGAATCCAGAATTCAGGAACAAGAAGCTTTCAGAGATGTTACTTTTGAAAGTTCTTTTGACTTTCTGAAGTGTTATGTTCTTAGGGGTTTTTTTTTGCTGCCATTTGTGCTTAACAAGGGGCAAAGCTATGGGACTCAATGACTTTAATTAAAATATATTGTTCTATTGGAATAAAGAGGTAGCTACCACAAATACGTGCCTACTAGATAAGAATCAGGAGTTTGGTTTCTGAAGAAATACTCTGTTAGATCCTCCTGCCAACCTTTAAAACTGTGCAAACATCTAGTGTAGTGTGTGTGCATGAAACATCTTTAATGGAGTAATAATCTCTAGTTAATAATTAAATCTCCAGGAGCTTTTGTAATTTGTGGATGCTACAGTATTTAATCTCTATGTGAGACTTCTTAAAGAGGAATATTCAGAATTCAAGTTTCATGAACAGAATCCTAGCCTTATGTAAAGACTGATTTAACATACCACAGGTTTAACTTGTTATTAGTGTGAAGAAAAATTGGTATCTCAAACTAAAAATTATGCTGGATTTGCAGTTACAGGTAAATTTCTTAGGCTGTTGATTGTCCAACTATTGTTCGGAGATGCATTAATGAGCATCACAAGTGTTGGAAGTGTCAGTTTTCAGTCAATGACACTTGGCTAGTTTTAGTCAATACAGTACTTCTCACACTAACGTATGCATCGTATTAATGGAAATGTAGTTGTGCAACATCGGTATGCTAGAGTAAATAGCAGGCCTTCATTATAAGAGATGATGAACTTTTAAATCAGTCTGTGGGAATGGGATACCTCCCTCCCTCCGCAGCCTGTTTAAAGCTTATGCTTTAATCATTTCTCCTTCTCTGTAAGAATTCACACACTCCTGTCCCAACATCCGTATCCAAGATTTGATGAATAATGAAAAAAGTTTTMAAAACTAAATGGAGGGAGGGCTGCCATGTAGCTCTTTTGTATGCACGGTTGTATGCTAAGAACTCTAGGGGTGCAAAATCTTAAGAAAACAGGTAAATGTCAGAATACAAACTGATGTTGTCTTTCCCAAAGTAATATTATCCTACCTGTTTGAAATAGAAAGCTTATGTAAAGAGGATTGTGTAGACTAATACCATTGATTCGGGATGTCTTCTCTGAAACGCTTCAGTTTTGATTGTTCAATTAGGCTTTTGGTGGGAGATCCATTTCCTGTTTCAGAGGTTGGTGGTCTTATTTGTAGAGCCAGCATTGCAGTGCTTGTTTTCTTCTGTATTGTTCTGTTAAAAAAAAACCAAAACAAACAAATGAACAAAAAACCCCAAAACACACACAAAAAAAAAAAAACCCCAAAAACAACGCCCAAAAAACCCCTCCAAACCTGAAGTCTGCAACCCTTGGCAAGTTGCTAATGAATATCAAAATGACATAGCCATTCTGTATTTGCCAGCAGTAGAAATGTAGCCAATGCTGATGCAGTGTTCTTTTAGAGCTCTTCTGCACTGTCAGCACTTTAAGGAAAACCAGCTGAAGGCCTCTCCCCTTTTCAATCTTTGGCAAGTCCACATCTACTGATAGAAGAAGAGATGTGTGAAAGTTCAGGATATCACAATCCAGCAGTTCATTGCACTGCTGGTTACTTTGCTGTTTGAGCCTCAAGTAACTTTTCCAGAATTGCACAGGAAGTTTTGAAGCATTTCTCTGAAAATTGTCTCTGAAAATCTGCAGCCTACTGACTGCACTATCCAGTCCTTGCAATAAGAAGAAAAAAAAAAAAAAAATCAGAAAAATTGGCCCTTATATGGATGGAGCGAAGGTAGGGTGAGGGGTGAACAGGGGACAATTATTAGGGAGAACAAGTAGAATTAGTACAAGGTAAAGAAGGGACAGTTATAGAATTCTGCATCTTTAAAGGTGCTTTTTGCTGGATTACCATTTCTTAGCTCTCTAAACATGAAGCAAGCCAATAAAAGGCTAAAGAGCAAATTAAGATCTTTAAAAAGGGAACACTTTATTTTTAATTCTTCTGTAACTGTTGTTAGAAAGAGGCTTTTATATTTTAGCATTTTGGACTGTTTCTTGAATGTGTTAAGCGCTGGAATCAAAGTATTAATTTAAAGATAAGGAATCATTAAATAATTTTCTATGATCTGTATCTTAAAAAAAAAAAAGAGMGATTATAGTCTTCCGTGTCTGAAGAAGTGTATGCAGAATTTTAGGAAATAAAAGAATCAGTTTCTAAGAGTTGAGAATGCTGTGGGAAATTAAAGCTTTAAATGGGAGATTTACTATGGAAAAAGTATTCTTTTGCTTTATAAAGACCACTGTAGTAGTCCTGTAGATCTAGTAGGTAGGTAAGCAGTCCTCTGAAGTTAAACTTCACGAGATTAAGAAAAAAACCTCAGTTTTAAGTTGTGCTAAACATTGTGTTCTGCTGTTCTTAAATAGTGTTTTCTGCTATAATCTTTATGAGCATGCAAGTGCTTTTCTGTCCTCTGACACTGTAATTCATGCTAAAACCTTTTTAATCAAAACCGGTAGGGGATTATTTTAATTAATTATAAATCA
Organism: Phoebastria nigripes; assembly: GCA_035582835.1. Taxonomy (NCBI): domain Eukaryota; kingdom Metazoa; phylum Chordata; class Aves; order Procellariiformes; family Diomedeidae; genus Phoebastria; species Phoebastria nigripes. The sequence goes on along the minus strand of JAYKAV010001444.1, from coordinate 626,768 downwards.
GCAGCCAAGATTCATTGACATTTTTGTTAAAGATTATCTTCTTACTCTGGTTTCAAGACACTGACTGTTCAGATATTAGCTTAAGAAGTTAGTTTTCTTTTCCATGATAGCATTAATCTTATGTATGAATTCCCAAATGGGTTTAAAGCTGAAATTACAGTTGTAAAGAGAAATAGAAATCCTGCAGAGAATTTTGCAGGACCATGGATTCCTTTATTAACACTGAATTCTTGTATCAGCTTGACTTAAGATTTTCAACATTGTGTACTTAAAACTACAGAGCAGTTTCTAGCATTAGTAGTCTAAAGAAAACACAGTTCCAGGGTGTTTGACCTCTTGATGCATTTGTCAAAACGTTCCTGGTGTCACTGGGAGTAAAACACATGCACTAGCAGGCCAACTTACACTTTGTGTGATGGGAGTTTGGAAACAGATGTGGGCTGGTGTCCTGGTTTCAGCTGGGATAGAGTTAAAGTTCTTCCTAGTGCTGTGTTTTGGATTTGGTATGAGAAGAATGTTGATAACACACTGATGTTTTTAGTTGTTGCTAAGTTGTCTACTAGTCAAGGACTTTTCAGCTTCCCATGCTCTGCCAGGTGCACAAGAAGCTGGGAGGGAGCACAGTCAGGACAGCTAGCCCAACTGGCCAATGGGGTATTCCATACCATATGATGTCATGCTCAGCGTATAAAGCTGGGGGAAGAAGAAGGAAGGGGGGGACGTTTGGAGTGATGGCATTTGTCTTCCCAAGTAACCATTGCATGTGATGAAGCCCTGCTTTCCTGGAGATGGCTGAACACCTGCCTGCCAATGGGAAGCAGTGAATGAATTCCTTGTTTTGCTTTGCTTGCATGCGTGGCTTTTGCTTTACCTATTAAACTGTCTTTMTCTCAACCCATGAGTTTTCTCACTTTCACCCTTCTGATTTTCTCCCCCATCCCACCAGGGGGGAGTGAGTGAGCGGCTGTGTGGTGCTGAGTTGCCGGCTGCGGTTAAACCACGACAGCTGGTATTATGTAGATTTTGTGAGATCCAAGCAAATCTCACACAGAGTTTGCTGGCTTAGGCTCATGGCCAGACGGTAACTTCTATCTAAAATGTGTGCAGTAGCTTGGAAATCTGCTGTCTTTTTAAATGTGCAGACTAGTGGAGTGTACTGCATACATCCTTTCTGGAATATGGGCTAGTATGTTACCTAACCCCACCTCTAAGTCTGCGGGGGTGGCAGGGGGGAAGGCATCTCTGTGCACAGCAACATAGCAAAGGCTTACATGTGGGAAAACAAGAAGAAAGGAGAATTGCCTTGAATGCATACCATGATGGTAATATCAGTCACCAAAGTGGTTCAGTTATTTCAGAGGTTCAAAAAAAGCTCACAGTGACATAGCCAGTATATTTAAAAACATTGAATTAACACTTATCACACATGAGGATTGCTCTTGGAGAGTCACCGTAAGAGTGAAAAGGCAGCACTAAATAAGACTATGTAATGTGCAAAAATAATAGTAGCTTAGCTTCACATGGGATTGCTCTCAGTATGGACACTTGAAGTATTTATAGCTGCTCTTGGTTCCAGGGGAGTTAAATAGTTCAGGTTTGCATTAGGCATTCCCAATGACCCTTCAGATTAAATCCGGTGATGTTTAATATTACGAGCAAGTGCTAATTATACTGCTTACAGCTCTTTGAGCAAGCAGGAAGTGGTTTCCCATCCTCAGCCAGTGCTAGCACATAGGGAACATTCCTTCATCCCAGATTTAAGATCCTAGGTGGCCTTCCCCTGGATGAAACATGTTTTCTTCACATTTTCTTTGTAAGGTGTCATGATTATCAGTGTAAAGTGGTAGCTTGCAGCTGCCTGGGCCTCACCCCATCCCCTCACTGAGGGGAGGGAAAGAAGTGCAGCACTTGGCATCTTTTGAATGTGCTGTCTCATGGCTTAGAGTGCAAGGGCAGTACCTGCAGCAGGATCTGTGCCCTGGGCTGCCTTGTGATGTGGTCTGCCCTTGGCCTCTGCACTGCCAAGGAGTAGAGACCTGCCAGCCTTGTCTACTGGGGCAGGGGCAGAAAGCAGGAGGGGGCTGTCACCTCTCTTCCCATTTCTGCATGAATGCTGCCTACTGACAGTGCTTGACACCACTCTTTCTGCTTTGCTCTGTGCCCTCACTAATAATTTTCTTCCACTGCTCATGGGAGGAACTTTGTATTTTGAGGAGTATTGGGGTGGGCTGGGTTATTTTATAACTGTTTTAGGATCGCTAGGGGGAGAGGAGTTGCTCTGCATCTTGGTCATTCCTCGTGCCAGGGCTCCCTCCTGTCCATCACAGGAGGGCCATGTGTCTGCAGCCCTGTAGCTTCCTGCTTGTGCAGTCTGCATAGCAAACATTGTGTCCCCGCAATGGTAGGGGCTCAGAGTGTCCTGCAGTGAGATGTCTCTGAAGTAGCTTTTAGGTAGTATGTGCATAGCTGTTGGGAGGCTTGGTCTAAAACCTGCTGCTGGCTGTGTGGTTCTCTGAGCTCAACCTTGTCCTCGTTTTGCAATAGGCTGTCCCCTGAACATCTGCAGCTTTCTTGGGCTTTAAGGGCTAGTCTACTGTGGGGGTTGCTAAGCTCTTTCTTGCATGAATTAATGTAGCTTTACCTTTGGCAGCAGCAAAGGGAGCTGCCAGAGATCTTACGTAGCATTTAAAATGTCAGCTGCCAGTGTAGAGCAGCTGCCAGCACTGGAGCTCTTGCAGGGGGAATGCTGTCACAGGGCGAATGCGGGGAATGTCAGTGTGGACACAGTGTGAGTCAGGCTGGGCAGGGACTTGCGTACAGAGTATCCTGACGTTGGTAAAATGCCCTTTGAAATCTCCCAGCAGGTTGTTTCCTGTGTTGCTTGGGTGATATATAAGGAAATGCTACTGGCTCTTGCCTGTTGTGTTTTGTATTCAGACCTGACTGTAAGTAGCTTGTCAGAGTGCCTACACTGATAAAGTAATCCTGCGGAACTGGTAGTCTCTCTTCTAGGTGAAAGATTAAGGCAAAGCACTACCTAGTGAGAGTCTTAAGAAAGAATGTAGTTTCTAAAAATAATCTACTTTTGTTCATGTGCATGTCAATTTTAATGTTTTTTAAATTCACTTTTTTTAAGATGTTTGGAATACATCTGTGGGTTGGACTGAATTAACATGGGAAAAATAGTAAAAAAAATTTGTAACTACCGTCCTTGTTTGTCATCATTGCCTTTGTGAGAAGATGCCTCTGGAGAACAGGTGTGTTTCCTCAACATTTTGATTAGAAGGCTTGGCTGCAGAACTTTGAAATGTGTGCACATTTATGCTAATTTGAATCTCCTATTTGCTGTTAGCGCGGGAAGTAAATTTCTTTTCATACTGTTACTTCTTTGCAATGAATTGTGCCAGCTGTTATGAATTAGATGCATACCCATTTGCCTATCATCTGTGGTTTAAACCAGGCTTGTTAATTGGGCCTGTTAGATGTAAGCATGTCTAGCAGAGATGCCCAGAGAGGTAGAGACAAATTCCAGATCATTTCATGAGACTTAGCTCTTCAGCAGAGGGTTCTTTTATATGGCGATGTTAAAGGAAGAGGGCTCATTGGGGTTTTTTGTTTGGCTGGTTAGTAATGTAGGGTGCATCTGTGGAATGCAGGGGTATGTGAATTAGAAGGGTCTCAATTCCAGACTCATAGATATAATAATAGGCTGGGTACTGTAGTATTTACCACAGTGTTTTACATATGGAATTAATCTATGCCCTTCCTTGCGCAGGAAATGTGTGCCTTTCATGCCCGATGCCTTTGCATATATGCTGGTTTTGTGTTCCTTATGGTAACAAAAGATTTACATTAAGCAGCCCAAACCAATTTTAAATACTAACAGGCATATAGAACTGTGCTTTTGATAGCACCACTAATGGACATACTTACTGGAAACCAAATTCCAGACTTGCTGATGGGAATGCTGTCTACCAGGATAAGAGTGAGCCAAAAGGATCCATGAACTTTTTGATGTTCTAGGTTTACTTCTATGTACAGGAAAACTTTCATATACAATAAAGCCCCCATCCTTTTCTGGGGATCTACGTCCAAGATCTGGGTTGTATTGCAGATTTTTTTTTAAGTCTAGGAGGGTTTCTGAAATAGGGAAAGTGCAAGCCTCAGATCATCAGAGGGTTATCATCAAAACTGCCCGAGAGGTTATAAACAAAGATAAAGTCAGTCATATTTGTCTTTTAGGTTTTTTGTCTGTTCTGACCACTGAATTCTARGAAAAATAAAAGCCTGACTATAGCATACTTTTCTAACTGCAAAATTTTTGCTAATACCCTGACCATCCTTCAGTCTGGTCTTCCCTATTTTATTGCTACTCCTTCAGCCTCTTCCTGTYCTTGCTGGTCCCAGATTTTTTCAAAGACAGGCTGAAACTATAGTGGCCTTTTGTTAATCTGCTCTTGTATTCCCATGTTATTTATTTTCATGTCTTTGAATTTATTCAGGATGGCACTAATGTAGTATACATGTTTCAGGCATGAAGAGGTTAATGAAGCTTTAACTACCTCATAAAAACATTCATGTTCTTGGCAGCCTTGGGATGGTAGTTATTGCCTGCAGTCACATACAAGGACTATTATCCTTTTTGATTGCCACATTTCTATACAGGCAAGCTAGATTTAACAGAATCTTTAGGGTCCTTTTGTATGTTCCTCAGCAGTGATAGCAATTTTATGGTGCCTCTCTTGAAAATTGAAAGGGCAACTTTTAGTAAACGGTTAATCAAACCAAGAATTCCTATGTCAAAATGAATAAAATACTGTTCATGAAAAGGTGTTTTGAAGACGTTTTTGTGATTTAATTTTTGGAAATGAGAAATTCATGGCATAAGAAACAATTCTCAAAGCCTCACTGCTAGTTGGATTCTGGTTCTTTGGCTGCTTAGGCCATGGCTTTACCTTAGGATGAAGTAATTAGCTAAATTTTTTTTTAATTTGAGGAGGCGGAAAAAGTGAAAGCAGTAGGAATTAAAGTCGACAAGCTATTTTTTTTTAATCTCCAATGGAAGTGAATATTTTGGGAAATTTCAGAGTAATTACTAGTCACTTGTGCTGCGCTGGCTATTTCAAATCCATCGTGTGACTGAGAATGATGCCACTCAATGCACTTGGATTGCTTAATGACTTTTTTCTAGGCAATGTTATGTTGTAAAACATAGTTAGGTAAGATGTTGTTTCAACCTCAGAGTTAGTTTGGTACTAATATGCAGTATGAAGAAATCTTGTTAAAACCGTAATACCTGTGGGACATTCACAGGCAGAACTAAAGAGCTAGATATGAAGTAAAAAATAAGCCAGTGTTTCTTATGCAGTACTCACTTCATCTGTATAAAGTCTTGAGATGTGAGAAGTATAATTTTGAATACATGGTTATGTTGTTTGGTCATGTTGTTCCCATGACTATTTGCTTGTGTACATTTCAGGAGTCTGTAACTGTTACATTAAACATCTTATGTATTTAACAGTATGCGAGTGTTGCTGCAGCCTTAAATCTTGGAAATAGGTGAGATTTATGATTTTGAACTATCCACTTATATTTCATTAGCTATTTTGCATTTTCTTACATTTTTAACGGGGGGGGGGGGGCGTGCTTTTACTTATTATATGCTACTTTTTATTTATTAACATTACTTAGCACTAGTTAGCAAACATATTCTGTCATAGCTCAAATATCTAAACTTAGAGGTTTGTATCTAGTATGCCAATCCTGAGGTAATTAGAATATGGTTGAGTGCTGCTATTTTGAAGCCAGAGAAGGAAATCTTTGGTTTTTAAAACTGAGAGTAACTCAGGCTATCTTTTCTACTGTAAACTAGATGTATCTATACATTAAAAGAAGCTAGATATTAGAATACTGTTGTGAAATGTTAACTGCAGCATGATGTCCTTTTGTTTCTTCGAATTTATAACATGTCTTAATCTTGTTTAAAAAAAAAACAAACAAACAAACAAACAAAAAAAAACAAAAACCAACAACTTAAGATTTTCTTGAGAGCACAATTAGACCTTCCTCTATCACTATCCGAAGAGGCTCGATGTGAGTAGATTAACATCTCTCTGGGTATGCAGAGAGACTATTTTTATTTTAATAGTATGCTTTAACATTGTCTTAACAGTGTTTCTTTGTGCTTAGTGAACATTATACCATCAGAAGGCATGTGAAAAGAAGATGGAAATTTCAGGTATGGGAACAGCATGACATAGCTGTATGTGAACATTAGACTTTACCATGCATGATGTAATTAATGACACTTAAAATTTTGCAAGTTACTGTATATACTAGGTTTTTTCCCACATTAATTTCAAGACTTTTCTCTTTTCCTAAGCTCTCTCAGTTAAACCCGAAAGAAGGAACTAAACTTGCTTATTTTATGTAAATTTGAAGCTTAGCTTGATGATAGAGAACCCTCCAGAAAAGGACTTGGCAAAGTGAAAGGCAAATCCAAAAAGTTTGGAAAAGAGTGGGAGATGAAGGGAGAGGAAAAGAAAATTAAATCTAATCTCTATAAAATAAAAGAGAACTTGGATGCATGGGTAGCCATGACACTGATCATAAAAGGAATAAACATCTTTAAAAGAACAAGCATGATACAGTCCAGCTGCTTTTTTTTGTTTGTTTGTTTCTGTATCCAAAGAGATTCTGGGAAGAACCGAAACACTTCTCCATGGGCCTTTATAGGAAAGAAGGCAAAAGCAATAAAGCTGCTTCCTGGTACTGCAGTAGATAGTGATAATTAAGAAAGCTTTTGATAAGAAAATCTACATTATTATAAAAATGCTAAAACATTAATAGTAAGTYGAGCAAAACCACCTCTGCCTCCTTTCTTTATCACAACAGTCTTTTGTTGCTGAGAAAACTGAACCTAACGTACTGAATCACAGAGGCAGCTCTAGGTGTCAGACACCTTGCAACAGGAGGTCCGTGATTTCTGCTGTGAGCTGTTTTGGTTGGAATCAGAGCGAGGTTTGAGAAGAACAGGAAATTGCATAAGGACGTCTCTGTTGGTTGTTTACTAGTAGGCAATGCCACTGGAATAAATAGCTGTACAGGCAGTACAGTGTCTCTTTTGTCATCTAGTCTAGCAGCACTGGAGATGAAAACCTAAAGCTTGGGCCTTGAATTCAGTGAAGGAAGCCTAAGGGATAAGGGAGCTTGTCATATGACTTTGAAAACTGAAGCAATATGCAGTAGTTTTGATCATAGACAAGAGCTTTTTAAATCCAGAAGTCGTTTTTGCCAGTATTGCTCTGTAAACAAAACTTTAATAGACAAACATGGAAGTTGAAACCCTTGCCCCACCCTACCTCCCAAAAAAAACCCTCCCACCTCTCTTCGCCTATGCTGTAAGATTGATTTTACAGCTTTCTCAGGGGTCTTTGGACAGAGAAACCTGTGATGAAGAGAGACAGGTTTCTCATTGCAGTATGATATTAAGATGGGGCAGAGAAATTCCTCAACAAGAGAGTGTGCAATGCAGACAGAGACCTTTCTCAGTTCTCCAGCCTTAGCCACCTCTTTAAGTAGGGAAAGATCTGCAGACTGACTCAAACAGTGACTAGACCTCAGTTTGCCTTGCAGAATTAGAATAAGTGATGATAACACAGGCGTGCTTTCCTCATTAGAAGCTACTGGTGATGGTTTCACATTTTTTCTAAGCATATGTAAACATTTGGATCCACTAAACATCCTCCTGCAGGTGTAGTGTTTCCACAGGAAAGGGAAAATCATGATTCCACCGAGTCACAGATATTTAATGAGGTAAACTATGTTCAGATACTGCTTAATTCATCTTGTTTCTTTACAGTGAAAGGTGATTCAGATGCTGAGTTTTCTAGAACACCATGCATGAATACAGTGCCAGAAAACAGGGAAGAAAAAAAAAAAAACACCCGGAATTTAGTAAGACTAAGACATCCTTGTTCCACTGTTGAGCAAACTAAAAGGAATATATTTACATGGATTCACTGGAGGTTGTAAGGCTGACTTACTATTTCAGGATAGTAGAATGTAGTGAGTGGGTTGGAAAGAAATATGCTCTTATATTGAAATTATTACACCTCTAGCAGAGATAAAGAATGCTTGATTTACCTTACTGAGGTCTGTATTCTCCCCAAGCCTTCTGCACAATAATGTCCAGAGACGTCTGCTCCATTCTATGTCATCAGCCAGTTAAGATGTGTTATAAGAATATATCTTTTCATAATTTCTGAAATGGGAATAGTTTAATTGGGTTCTTAGCTGAATAACTGAAGTTCAGTGACCATGTTTCAATGTTAATGTTAAGTTCTGTAATTGGAAAGAAAGGTCAACTAAATAGGGAAGGATTTTGTCAGCACTATAGAAAAACCTTTACGCTGTTCTTTTATGATACTGTAGGAATTGTCCTTACTACCATGTCATGTGTGCATCTTGGGTATCTTTGAAGTCCTAGAATAACTTATGGTAGGTTATCTTTAGACCCTTTTTTTTGTTATTTTCAAGGAACACCTGTAAAGTCTGTGTTTCTGTGTAGTTAGTAGTGTTTTGGCTTTGRTTTTGGGAAGGGAGAATAAGAGAGGCAGAAAGCTGAACTAAATGAAACTTTGTTGGATTTAGTTCTAGCAAATTTAAAGGCGTTTAAAGTATGAGAAAGAAATGCTGAATGTTCTTGCTATTTTAAAAAGTAATTTAACACTAGTCCAAAAATAACAAGCATTTTACTTGTCTTGTTAATCTTCTATTTTTGTGGCAAATAAGTTTCTTTTTCATTTAAAGAATTCATACTAGCTTTTGATTTAAACATTGCAGCTATTTAAATAAAGCTCTTACTTACTGCTACTTGTATGTTTTCTACAGAGCTCTATATTAATTTGAAATTCGGTATTTCATTTATATGCAGGGAACAYGATCCTTCTCCTTCATCTAGCAATCTGCACCACCCCTATATATTTTTTTTTTTAATCTTCAGATGTAACCTTCTTAAATACTTAAGGCATAGCTCCAACAGAACAGTAGTAAGCTGCTCTTTGTTAACTTTGCACACTCTCTTTTCTAGGTCTTAGTGAGATACTCAAGTTGCTTTACTTTTCATAGTCTGAAGACCTCATTATTCAGATAATAAGGCACTTGTGTTTTCTAGCCTGACTTACTACTGGTTTTGAAAGTGCAAATAAATATTCAAGAAAGGATAAGGTATTAAATGCACTTTGTTCAATTTGTGAAATACAGTAACTTCAGATTCCTATTTATATAGATCTGTCAGATTCAATGTTGCTGATGAAAATTTCCCTTTCATCATTTCCTTTCATTATGTGCTTTCTCGGATGTTAACAATAGATGGGAAGGCAACATGGGGATCCAGAAAAAGGAGCAATTGGGGAATGCAGTTTCATAGCTCTGGTTTTGTGATCTCAATCAGGTTTTGTGTGCCTATTCCATTTGTAGTATTAAGTAACCTGTTCCCTAAGCTATCGCTAATTTGTGTGCAATGTTTGTCTGTAGAAGCAGTACGGAATACCTGGGATAGCATAGTCACCATGGCCAAAATACAAGCTTCTGTAACAATCTTATTACAAACTTACTATCTCCAGTAAACTAGATTTTTTTTTTTTTTTTTTTTTTTTTTTGTCTGAACAGGTACATGATAAGCCTTTTATTATTTAAAATGGAGTAGGAGTGCCTGAACTAGCAAGGCCATATTGAAAGAGGTTAACATCCTTCATGGACAACAGTGAAAGTGAAACTTGTGAAAAAGTTGAGCAAAACCAGATTTGGTTAAATACTGGCAGAAACGTTCCTAATTAAACAGGTAAGGTGAAGATAACATGCAGGAAATAGAGAAGGCAAGAGAAGATATTTTTCAGTTTGGGAAAGTTACTATCAAAGTGCAGAAAAGATGCTGGCATTCTTACATTTCTACACTTCTACTCACTTCCAGAGTGCCAACTTGTCTGCTTGCTATTTTTGAGCAACTTTTGATAGACTTCTTATGTAGAGATAGTATTTTACTTTTCTTATATAACAACATTTTCAGAGTAGAAATTCTTCCTTTGTTCAGTTAGCACTTAACATACTGGAATTTGGATGTTTAGATATTCCTGTAATAAGTTTAATAACTTTAAGAATGTATTCCTCTAATAGTTTTTGTAAGTAGTCATTAAGCAATTCTTCAAAAGCTTGATGCTCCAACCTTATGGAAAGGGCTGCTTATCTATCCCTTGTTTTGTTTTTTATAGAGACTTTGCAATTAATTTGGTAGCACTTTGAAGTGAACAGTCAGAAGGATGAGATCTCAGTTAAAAGCAGAGGACTGTCCAGATGGTCTCTTCAACATGAAGTCACTTAGGTGTTCCCACCTAATTCTGGTGGGACTGAACCAGATACAGGGACTGAACAAGAGTATTATAAAGATAGTTTCTTTGATCATCTCTTCCTATGCCCCAATCTCTGAATTTCTAAAATATGCAGGGTGCATGTACATTTGAATTCAGATCAAGAATGTGCTTTCAGAGTAAATCTCCTAATTATTACTATTTACTGTTGTTTGGCTCACTTCGTGGAGCAGTCTCTTCAAATGCATATAGTCTGTGGATGCAAAGTCCTGAGCACCACTGATTTGTTCTGCAGACCTTCTGTTGGGTGGGTTGCACTATCTGCAGATTCCCTACAGTTAGAGAGAAGTTCTGCAAGTGAGACTGTACATTCCCCAAAGTTCAAAGTAATACGGGATTCCTTTTGCCTTTGCTTCTATGACAAGACCTTTCAACAGTTTTTGGCTCCTCTGTGATTATTTTGCTATGTGTACTCAAAATATTTACTTGCTGTGCAGAAATACTTAACTGCAGCTAGGAATGGTAACCAAAGAAGAAATGAATAAGGAGAAGGTAGTTCAATATGCAGTACAAGCCTAAAGTATGAAGAATAGTTCAAGTGAAGATCATTTATTCTAGGAATCAATGTTGTTGAGCAGCCTAGTGGTCAAAAATATAAATTACCTTTTGTTTTTTTAACTTTTCTCTGTACTTTCTTTTCTTTAATGTATGTTGCTTTTCTTAAATCTTATTTTGGGCAAATAATGTTCTTTTTAACAGTGATATTGGTGGTGTGTGGCATTAACAATTGTGGACATGCTCAAGGGATCTGTAAGAAAAGATCTCTTAAAAAAACTCAGTTTAGGTAAGTAGTCATTCTTTACTTGATGTTTGCAATACATTAAACTATACCTGCAAGATGAAATACTTAGTATTTTAACTTAATTCTTTGAGGGAGGACCAACTATACCCTGAATAGATGAGAATCCTTAGCTTTTGATTCAGGAAATAATTTCTTTTCAGAAACTCTCATGGAGATTCTTAGAATTCTGCATTCCTTACCATACTCTTATAAATGGCTAGAAATAGTTTCAACATGCACAATACATCAGATAATAGATGTATGGAAAATTCTTACTACAGTATTCTCAAAATGCACTCTGTGAATCTGTTGGAATGAGATGCATCATATTTAGTCATGGTTTTGGATGAGCAAAGAGCTATATCTTAAATTATACAGATATTTTAAATTGCTGAATTACGTTACTGAAAAGTGCTTAGAAACACTCTCTTGCTAAACAGTTTTGTGGTAAGAATTCCTCCAGTTTCAGAAAGTGATTTCTCATTTTGCTGATAATAAATAAGTCCAGTTAGAATAAAAACCAGCCAGTTAAAATTTGAATATTCATGATGGATTCAGAGGCTGATGATAGTTGCTTCTTACTGCAGGTTGCTGGATATTTGGCTGAACTCAGCCTGTAGATGCTTTTGTAGATCTCCCCAAYGAACATACAGCCATAACTGACACTCTTTCAAAAGAAGAAAAAAAAAAAGAAGGCTTTGAAGAAAAAAATAATAGAAGTAGAATTTTGTAACACTGGAAGTAGCTTAGTCTTTTCAGCCCCTTTTCACTTCAAATGTGAATTTTCACTGCAATTCAAATGTGAATTTTCACTGCAACGCTACAGGCTTGGGGAAGAGTGGCTGGAAAGCTGCCTGGTGGAAAAGGACCTGGGGGTGCTGGTTGACAGCTGGCTGAACATGAGCCGGCAGTGTGCCCAGGTGGCCAAGAAGGCCAACGGCATCCCAGCCTGTATCAGAAATAGTGTGGCCAGCAGGAGTAGGGAAGTGATCGTGCCCCTGTACTTGGTACTGGTGAGGCCGCACCTCGAATACTGTGTTCAGTTTTGGGCCCCTCACTACAAGAAGGACATTGAGGTGCTGGAGCGTGTCCAGAGGAGGGCAACGCAGCTGGTGAAGGGTCTGGAGAGCAAGTCTTATGAGGAGCGGCTGAGGGAACTGGGACTGTTTAGTCTGGAGAAGAGGAGGCTGAGGGGAGACCTTATCGCTCTCTACAACTACCTGAAAGGAGGTTGTAGCGAGGTGGGTGTTGGTCTCTTCTCCCAAGTAACTATCGATAGGACGAGAGGAAATGGCCTCAAGTTGCGCCAGGGGAGGTTTAGATTGGACATTAGGAAAAATTTCTTTACTGAAAGAGTGGTCAGTGGTACTGAAAGCATTGGAACAGGCTGCCCAGGGAAGTGGTTGAGTCACCATCCCTGGAAGTATTTAAGAGACGTGTAGATGAGGCGCTTAAGGACATGGTTTAGTGGGCATGGTGGTGTTGGGTTGATGGTTGGACTCGATGATCTTAGAGGTCTTTTCCAACCTTTATGATTCTATTCTAAACACAGTTGTGAATTTTCGCTGCTTGCCGAAAAAAAAGGTGGTTCTGACATGGGAATTCATGTAGGAAGCTCAGATCAGCTCAGAGGAGCTCAGGGACTCGAACATCTCAGTTCTTGTTCTGGCACCCAAACTTCTGGCACTATTTGGAGCAGAGATTGGGTTGTCCAGGTTGTAAGAGCTGTTAATGGCACTTCTAGGAGGCTGTCGTCTTGGGGCTGACAGTGAACCAAAGGCTGCAGAGGTGGGGTGGGGGGCATAATGACACACAGGCTCTAGTAGCTGATTCCTCCATTGGGCATTTTCTGACTCTGGAGATGTTCTTGGTCAGTTGGAGAAGCTTTTGGCTTTTCATTGTTTGAAGGAAGCACAGTGTATACATACTAGGAGCCACGTCTTGGACTTATAAAACTGTCGAACTACAAAGGTAGTGAAGCGCTGACATTCTTAGTTTGGACTGTACTGTAAYAGGTATATTTATTTTTTTAATGTGTCCTTCTGTATCAACAGAAAATCTGCAAAAAGTCAGAAAAGACAAATCCTATGTATTAGATCATTAGCTTTGAATTTATTTCTTAAATTCTTCCTCATCTAATAGCCTCTATTACTAAGTTCCTACTGCAATTATCCCTTCCTTTGAAGGGCTTCTGAAGATCCCGACTGCTTCTAAAGATGGGATTCTCAGTAGAAGGCTAATTGGTCTGCTCAGCTATGTGAATTTGTGTAGTGTAACAGAAATCTTACGCTTTATAAAACATCTCACCCATGCAAGCATGTCCTCTGTACCCCACAGTTCTAATGCTTTTTTAATAGGTTCAAGAAAGCAAAGTAGGCTCAGGTGCATAGGAGAGGCAAAATATATGAGGGCAGACAAACATTCAGAAGTGAGATATACAGATAAAACACATCAAAACCAAAACCCCTTAACTTTAAAGGGACATTGTCAATGCTGACAATGTAAGGTTGCTTTGCAAGTGAAATACATACATCTCCTGAGTCCATTTTTTTAAGAGGTCTCAGACTCCAGCAAAGAAAAAATCTCAAATTGTCAGCTGGGTAACCAGTATCAGGAAATATAATGAGCAGTTTTTGTTTGCAGATGTGGGTAAGCTCATGCATGCTTGTCACATCGTCCTTCCTCTATCCCCATACCTGCTCTTTTCTTAGGCCAGAAGCATTCATATTTACAGGAATTAAAATGTTGATGCAGAGCATCAAGGGATTCGGACGCTATTACCAATGAATCCAAGACAACTTTGCAGAGGGAGGAGAAATACAGCATATTCTAATCTCTCCTTAAACACAGTTTGTTTTAGGCAGTGGTTTCAGATTGAATAAATAACTGAGCACAGAGTTTAGAGACTCCAGACACCTTAAGTATATTGAATTAAAAAAAATAGGGGTTATTGTTGTAGTGAATAGAAGGCAATGTGTTTTACAGAGAAGCGGGTAGAATATGTCTCTTGATTCAGTATACTTCCAAGTAATTACTAAGAGCATGTCCTGCCGCTAATTCAAATGACAAAAACATTTTCTAATTATATAGGGCCAGATTTTCTGGTTTACAGTTTCCCAGCAAAGAACTCTTCTTTGGGAAGCCTAGGGTAGAATTTTCCCTCCTCTGCCTGTCCTTCTGCAGGAGCAGGGAAGTAGAAAAAGGTATTCTGGCTCACATGATGCATGCTGGGGTGGTGATGCAAGCTAATAAATGTAACATCTAGTTTTCAACTAGTAAATGCCGAAATGTCTGATAATTCAGGCTGTAGTGCCTTTCCTTCAGAGATACCAAAGCATTTTACATTTGTGTAAATAGCTGTGTTACTCAAATATGCATAGCAAGATGGTGTTTTATACTATTTTTCGAAGGAATAAGACCCAGAGCTGTAATAGACTGTAACAGAGCAAGAATAAAATCTAACATTATGCAGCAATGATGGAAACCAGTAGTCCTCTGTCTACTAGCCAGTTGCTTCATCTGGAAAGTAACAGCTTCATTTTAGTGACACCTGCAAAAGGAAATATTTTAATAACCCCTTGTAATATCTTATAACAAATTTACATATTGGGAGTGGTTACTGTCTATAGCTACAACTGTAAACCCAAATAGCATGAAGCTGTTTCTGATGTGAGGGGTTTGCAGGAAGACATGGGTTTTGCAACCAGAAAGAACAGCTGATTTTTTTTCTAGCAACACAGGAAATCTTTAGGCATGCTAATAAAATTAATTTTAGGAGATTTTCAGTATTCCCAGGTGAAAGTTGAACATGCATGCAGACTCTATGGCATATGGTCATTGTAATACTAGAAATTTTCTTCTTATTTTCACTTTGATAAAATGAAACATTTTAAAATTTTATTTTCTGCATTACACATTTTAAACATGGAAATAGAAGATTGAAATATTCCATTCACAAAGGTGAAATAAAAATATTTTGATCTTATTAAAGCTACTTTATTTGTTTTGAAAACAGATTCCTGCTGAGGGTGTGTAACACTTGTTGAAGTGTCATTTTCAGCTGTAAAAACATTGTTAGAAAATTTCACTCTAGATTTAATAGCAGTTGGTGTTTCTTTAGCCCATGCTATTAAATTCAATCCAACTGTAGGTGGTCATAGTTCTTGTCTGGAAATCTCTGTGTGTGCATAGGCATTAGAGATAGAATATAGAGGAAGGACGTTAGTACACACTCCTGACTTCCTGGTGAGAAAACACAAGTGAAAACATCTCTCTGTACACAATGGCCTGCTATTTGGTCARTGACTTAAGAAAAGACTTTGTTCCCTTAAACTGCACTCTGTCCCTTCATCCCTAATGTCAAGGATGGATGTGCGTAACTTTGAGAACTGAGTTAAGTATCTGACCTTGCAAAATCAAAATTTTTTATTTGCTTGGATTTTCCAATCTGGCAATACAAGGTACCAGCTACATAGTGAAAGCTAAAAGAAAGGAAGTGGAATTCACCAACCTTTAGCAGGGACTGTCTGTAGTTCCTTTGCTTTTATTTTCACCTGAAATGCAAGTTCACTTAGTTTTGAATTTACTACTGCAATGCTGAATGTTCTGCTTGCTACTGAATTAAACTAAGATAGAGCTTACTTTTAAGAATTCGTAGTTCTTGGACAGTTTTGCTTATCATCTCCACTATGTTTTCAGACAAAGACCTATTTATGTGGAGGGAGAGCAAATGTCCACTGGGCTCAGACTGTTTATAGTTCACATACCTGTTGATTCCTTACCTCTGTGTCTCATAAACCCCTAGTCACTTAGGATAAATCTAGAAAATGAAAACTTTGGTTTATGCATTTCCCTCACAAGATGGCAGCATTGCTTCAGGGAATAAAATTGCCTGCACCATTCAGAATGTCTTGAAGTTTTTAATATTTCCATTTTATCCAGTATGTGAGAGAAACTGACAGATGTTTTCATTTGTGTTATCTGAATTTAAATATCAACATCAGTCACAGGACTGGATGAGTTTCATTCATTTGCTGCTATGTTTGCAGGCTTTGTGATGAAAATAGTTTACCAGGACTGTAATGAGTTGTATGAATTGTATTGAAACTATATCATTATTTTGATTCTTTGTCATTATAATAGTGACTCTAATACTGTAGTTGCATTTCTGAGACTTCAGCTGCAAACCTGGAATTAGATTGTTTCAATTGCACTAAGCAGAAATATCTTACAGGAATTTTAATTTCAGATTCATATATATTTCCCTTTCTGTCCACTGACTGCTTTWATTCCTTCAGGGCTTGATCCTAGTCTCTCTGAAGTCAATGGCTGAGTCAGAATTTTAGGGTAAGTCCTGTAAGAAGGTAGGAATAGCAAATAAGAAAGGTGATTAAAGTAATATTTGATTTTTTTGTATTTTGTTCCCTATATAAATAATCAGGAATGATGAAAGAGCTGCTGTTTGAACCACTAGAAGCATCGACCTTCAGTTACCACTGGGCAATCCCTTTATTTGATTTCAGGGCAGCACTGACTGACTTCTAAAGGAATTAGGTCAAGTTTATTTCTGATTCTAAAACAGGTCTACCAATTTGGCCTTACCCATAAAGGAATAAAAAGCTTGGAAATACGGGAATCCTCACTGTGCTGTCTTGGATGCAGTTGAACTGCCCAAGAATATAGATACGTACTTTTTTTCTTTTAATTATCATTTTGCCTGTGATTCTGATTTTACAGCATGAGTTGTGAGCTGAAGGATAATATTTTCTAATTCATACGGCCATTTCATAACTCTATTCAGATATTCCACTTGGCAAAAATGCTAACAAGACCATTTTCATTCTTAAATCAGGAAAGCATTTTCCATGATTGCCTGGAGAAATGTCTCTCTTATACTTAAAGTACTGAAGGAAATATACTTTGCTATCCTGAGTAGCAATGGTTATTATTTCAAGGAAATATTGGGTGGTATGTTATAACACTTTAACAAAAAAAGATTTAAAGTCTTGTATTTTCATTTTCTTGAAGATTTATGCTGAGCACAAAAAAAATAAGCTTGCCTTTCTTTTAATTTCTCAAAATCCAACATGCTAAGATAGGGTTTTACTGAGAGGTGGTCACTTAGTTGGCGCTTCTAGGACTAAGGTGGGTTTAGTCTGCAAGTATAACTCTCTACTAACAGCCCAAGTCATTCGACTTAATGTTTAGAGATATTAAAATTCATATCTTTATACTTTCCCAAACTGGAATGTATGAATTGAGTATTTAATTTCTTCTTTAATGTACCTAGAGATTTTTATTGGTGCAGTTCTGCTAATCTTCAGCGATTCACAGTACAGCCTCCCAAACACTAACTTACCATTAGCATCATTTACTTTTTATGGCTTTGAACACATTTTCTAAAATTGCTGAAGGAAGAAAGCCATGGATATAAATGATATTAAGAGAATGAAGTCAGGTCCTTGTGTAATAAAGAATGCTGAATTCTGCTCTTTCCTTCCTACCCCAGCATAGAGTCTAAGTAAATAGAAGAAATGTACATGATGGTATCTTCATTTGTAGAGGCTGGTGTCTCCACTTTAACGTATCTTCTGGGATTAAGAACTGAACTGGAACACGTGCATAGCAATGTGTGAGAGCTTCAGAAAAGTAGGTTCAAACACTGGAAGTTGTTTTGGCTCCTGCAGGTCAGCACATCTCCATCATTCCAACTCTCTTTGGTTAAAAAAGAGAGAGAGCATGAATCTAACCTCCTGGTCGCACAAAGCCTGTGATATTCTCTGTGAGCCCTCTGCTGCTTGCCTCCTCACTCACTCATCCTGGCAGTAGCACAAGTCTGGCCTTATCTGCTTTTGAAGGAAATTGAAAGACATTCTGCTTTGAAGAGGAAGATAATTCAAGGGCTAGCCTGTAGAAGAAAATTAAGAGAGATTGTTGAAGGAAACTAAATAATTGAGGTTATTGGTGATGAAATGCAATATTGATCACATTCAAATCTAACCCATACCATTGAAAGTCAGAAGCTATTTTTTTTAGTAGACTGCATGAAATTAATTTCTCCTCTTCCTAGTGGTGAGAATTCTTGTTATAAATGGCTCTCACTGGCTTAATCAGCAGTGACCATATGTGTGGTCCTTTATTCTAGAAGTATTGATGTACATGTTGAAGTCAATTTATTTTTTTAGAAAGCATTTAAAATGTGTTTGGCTTTTACTGTGTTTTTCAGGGCTATTTAGAAGCACGCTTGAAAGACACTGGTGAATTGAGGTACTCTTAACCTTTATGGTGGCACTTGTAAGACAAAAACTAAACTTYTATGATGTAGCTTTTATCACATGTTAATTCCATAAGCATTTGTGTCTACCTGACTCACAAACAAATAGAAGATTTCATTTTTAAGGACTCAAAGGTCAGTACTTTTCACACATGCTTAATACAAAGCACAAAAAGAAAGAAAAGAGATAATGTTATTCCCTCTAGGTATTCAGAGAACATAACAGAAAAGTATGTAAAAAAGACGATACGCATCTCAAATGGTTTAATGAAATGCTGAATTTTGGTTTTATTCTCATTTTTAGTATGGCCTATTTATTTGCAGTCCTAGAATAATATTAATCCAAGTTTATATTATGATCCATATATGCAATTTTCATAGGATAGCTTTGTAGTTGTTTGCCATTCTTGAAAGCCATGTTAATTGACTAAAAACTATCAGAAGTAACATACAAAGAACTAGAAGCATCTCCTTTTTCAATACCTCGCTTCAGTCATGAAAGAATTTGCAAAGATACTGTTGAATATGACCAGATGACCAAAATTTGCTTCTCACTCAGAAACACTGAAATGTTCTGCTTCAAATTCCCATCCTATTTTACTTCTCCATGCTCTAAGGATTTATGTTGGCATTACAAAGATAGGCAGAGATGAACATTTAAATTTCAGTTGGTTCATATCCTGATAAAGGTGCACTATTAGAAAATGGATTCTTCAAAAGCATACGTTATGTGTAATGTTCATAGAATGCTTTTTAGTAGCTGACTACTGCACAAAATCATTGGATGGGTCTGTATTTGGCTTCTGTTTCACTGAAAATAAGATTTATTGAAACACCAAACTTTTAATCAGTTCCTGACCATTATATAATGCAAATGTGTCAAAAGAAAACATACTTTGAAGTGGATAAGTAGACATATGGCCAAAATGTCATTAATACTTTTGCTCAAAAACATAATTAGAGGAACATATGTTGTATTGTGAATAACAACATTTCTACTAATAAAGGAGAGGATTTATTAGAAGTAGTCTTTGGGCCAGATTCCACTTTCTCTTTCTGCYACAATAGATGTGGAATAACTTAAAGCAGAAAAACGTCGGAAAAACACGAGCTATTGCTTGCAGACATTTTATATTGGCATGTTTGAGATTAGTATCTGTTCCATTTGGTGTATATAAATTTTTTAGTAGTAATATATGTGGTAACTACAATACGTATTACCTAGTCCTAAGCATTGTCTATTATATTGGCTTACCTGGAAAGTCGCATAATAAATAATTTTTATGCTTTACGCAGTATTGCTAAGAAGAAATTTGGTAATATTCCATCATTTGGAGGTTGGGGGGAATTAAATAAAACCTAAAAGCAATAGTATTAAGGTAAAGTGCATTTAAGGATAGGCTCTTAACGTAGAAGAATATCTAAATTAATCATATAAAAAAGAATACTAATTCAAGAGAGTTGAAATGGGAGCTGTCCTGAAGAGTAAAATTTTGTGATTTGCTCAAGCAAAGGGCTTGATATTTATCTATGACATAGGCTCCTTCAAAACCCATTTTTAGATACAACACGAGAATTTTTTAACAGAGGAAAGCAGGGCAAAATGCTCTGAGTAACATTTTGGCTTGTTTACTTCAGAAGAACCTGTATAAAGTAAATTTTCTTTATTAAGTCCTCAGATCTTTGGGCTGTTTTATTCAGGAATAATTCATAACAAATTAAGCAAAAGAGAAGTTTGTAGACTGTGAAAGAGCTTTTCAGGAAATATAAGCTGTTATTTGATACAGCAGCATTAAGCCTTCCTTACAGACGAACTTCTTTATGGTACATGCCTTTCTGTATCAGAGCCATAAAAAGGGACATCATTTTAAGGTTACAAATGATATATTTTATATATTAAAATTATATTTCCTAAAATTATATATTAAATTTATATTTATAGTTCATCACACTTGACAGGTGAAAGACTGTAGATACATACATTCAGTTGCATCGTTGAAGAAGATGTATAAAAGAGAAGTAGAAACAGATTAACTGTGAATAACAGTAAATTGGGAGATATTGGAGAAGAAGCTGAAGGGCCTTAGAAAAGAAGGTAAATTAAAAGTCATAAAGGAGTTTGTAGATAAAAATGAAACCAGGAGAAAGGCAGGATGAAGGCAGAAGTGTCTGCATGAACCATGAGTAATGGAAAGAGTGGACAGAATATATGGGAATATGTGATTGGAAAAAAGGTGGGGTTTTTTGAGAGTATTAGGAAGCTTTCAGGAATCTGGGCAGAGGTGTAAATAAACAGGAAGATTTAGGAAGCTTTCAGTCTTTAAAATGTAAACTTAACTGAAAGAAGTCTTAACATCCCGGAATCAATATAGGCCATTTAGGACTCCATACAATCCTAGCAAAGGGCAAATTATTTTGCTCAGTTTGCATGCAGGCCTATGTGGAAACAACRTATTAAGGAATCACAGGAGGGTTCTCAGCAGATTTGCAGCAGGAATAAAAGTTGTACATTTGAATGTGATGGTTTAATTGTTTATGGTTGGGTTGTTGCAGAAATCCTAGATTATAAAAATACCTGTCACTGAAAGATACTTGCAATGAATTTTCTTGTAGGTGACAAAATTGAGATAAAGCATCTGACAGTATCCTACCACTTAGTTGAAGTAGACTAAAAAAAGAACGTGCCTTACAATGTTCTAGGGGCAGTTGTTTCTTTCTCAAATCCCTGTACAAGAGTAAAAGCTGAAAAGCAGAAATGACTTGGAGTATTTGCACCAGAAGTGGTCAGCAGTAGGTGCACACAGAAGGAGCAGTCACAAGAGAAAAGGATATTTGTTTCTTGCACTAAGTATGGAAGGCTGTGTTAGTTAGTTTCCACCATTATCAATAGCAAGCGTAAGTGGACAGATGTTTTTGAAAGTGAAGGGCAAAAGTACAGCTATTCAGAGACAGAGGGTACTAGAAATAGGGGATGGAGGAAAATTAGAAGAACAGTTTGGAATAGGAGAAATAGGGTAGCTAAGTGGTACATGAACTGTTAAGGAATGATGAATTAGAAAATACAGGTAAGAGGCAAGAGGATGGGAATGGGAATCAGAAAATTGATGGAAATGGAAAGAAGAGAAAAACAGAATGGTCATGGAATGGTGAATGTGAATGAAAAGTAACTATAGGGAGTTAAGGCACAGAAGGGAGAGAATAAGCAAAGGTGTTATTCTATGTAAGAATAAACAATGTTATGCTCTGTGTGATCCCTAAAAGGACTGTCATAGAGCATAGGCTCATGAAAATCCTTGCTGATTTTCAAGTAGGATTTTGCTGCTCAAAAGGAAAGCCTGCTAGGATTTCACATCATGAATACTTTTCCTCGCCTAAAGTAGAAGAGGCCAGATAAATCCAGAGAGTGTCCATGGATTAAGAGAAGCACTTATAATAATGTACTGTCAAACAGTTCCAGACTGCATACTTTCCTTTGTACATTTGTAGATACCACTCCTGCTTCTGGCATCTTCCCCTGCTGTGTTTTGATTTCCAGGGAATCCATTCCTGCAGTGTAGCTGGAATTTTTGTAGCTGAAATTCCTGGTTTTCCCCAGAACCAATCTCCGGTTAGTTATGGTTAACTCTTCTTAACTGCTGTCCCAGCTCCTGTCCTCTGGGATTCTCCCTCTGGTTTTTGTGTCTCAAGTACCCAACCACATGGTTGTGTGCACTTGGAAATGGAGGGAAGGGGTTGTTCTTAGTGCAGAGAAGTGGAGCTAGCATAGAGAGCAACAGTTCTGACACAAGCTGAACACATCTTTGTTTCAGTTTTTCAACTCCCATTAGCATATTTAACTAAGCTAATGTTATGAAAGTCATTAAAACTAAAACAAGATGTAGGCTCTGAAAACTTCTCTGCAAGACACAGAGCTGTGCTACATATGCAGGAAGAGCTTTTGTAATTCCAGTCTCAAAGGGGGGAGAAATGGAGCTGTGTACAACTGATGTATATTGATCTGTGACCTTGATATTTGCATTGCCAACAACAAAAGTTTGCAGGCAGCATGTTTTGTGGAGAATATTTGAAGTAAGATTGGAAGAACAATCAACTGAGAAAGAGAAACTTTGACTGTATTGTAATATAAACAAGCACTAACACCTGCTGTGAGCCTAAAGCCTTTAATTGTGTTTTTCTGAAGGATAAAACTCCCCAAACCATCCAGTATCTGAAATAACTTTTATAATAGCACAAAGTAAGCAAATGCTATGCCTTTCATTTACAAATTGACTTTACATTTTTGAGACATTGCTCAAAAGTATTAGGTGCATAATACAATATAGGTTTATAACAATCTATGTAACATGCTAATGCCTTGGTAAGAAATGAATTGGCATAAGAAGACTGTAGCACCTTTATGATTTATCTTGAATGATTAACATGTAGTGGTGAAAGATACGTATGGTATTAGCTCAGAGATTGCTAGAGGAAATCTCCAATACCTTTTGCAATGGTATTTGCATATAATAACCTGAAATTCTGTCTTAATTATAGAGTTCAGATTTACTATCAGGGTCCTGAGCTAAGACACCTGATTTTTATATTGAATGTAAAATGGATTTTTTTTTTAACCACTTAATGTTTCTAGAGACACAGTTTCCATGTGTCTTCCATGTTACTCAGTTCAGCTCTGAAATGGGCTGCTCAATGGCATTGAAGTATGTTGTTCAGATTTGTTCCATTTGCAGGTGAGGAAATATACATTCTAATTGACCAGCCAGAAATTCAGCACTGGAACCAAAAATAAAATTAGTTCTTTCTAATTTGTGTCAAGGGGAATGAAGACTTTGCAGACTACATTCTGCCTTCGTGGCAAATCTTGTCTCTATTGTTGAATAGGATGGTATTCTTTAAGCATTTGAAATGAACAGTGAAGGTGCTCTGAAGGAAGTGCTATGTGGATTATATAAAGAGTTTAGGTTCCTAACTGTGGAGACAGTAGCTTAACGAAGATTGTGTGAATATTTCTGTTTTGGTTCAGACCAGCTGCAGAAGGGACACCATCAAATATATTGTTTAAACAGGCTATAAAAACAGAGCCTTGCTAAATCTGAGCATTGTGATGATTCCAGCGAGCTCACTGAAACAAGTTATTTTTGGCAGGAAAGAAAGAAGATAGGACTTGGGATCTGCACTGAGAACCTAATTTTCTGTTTATTTAGAGAACAGGAAATGAGAAGCAACATTACAACTCAGGATAAAGCTAGCATAAAACAATGAGGATGAAAAACTGAGATAAAACTGACCTCTTTTCAGGGGAAGAAATCAGGCTTATAGATGTGTCTGGTTGGCTTGGTGGAGCAGAGATTATAGGGAAGTTTGTTTTTATTTTGGATTGGATTGTTGTCTGGAAAAGGTAACCAGTGAGGTCCTTGGGGGGAGTTTTGTTTAGCTCTCTTATCTATATTTTCTATATAACGTCTTGTACTTTCTGAGGTCCCTTTTTAAAGCATTGTTCCAGATAACATTTATAGTCCTGTCACCTGGTGTTTGGAAGCCATGTGTGAAATTTTGATAGTAATGAAATGCCTCTTGTTAATTTAAAATACAATGATAATTAAGTTTATAGATTTCCAATATTCTGTGCTATTGAATGTTCTTAAACTAATCCATTAGTAAGGATGGAAGAGCTGTGATTCTGTGATCTATGCAATGTTTTCACTGCTATTTCAGCACCAGTACTGAATTTGTAACCAGGAGAACTGAAGTTATGAAATTGACTTTGAAGTAGAGCAAAAGGCTAAGGAACATAGAATTTGAAAATGGATCTTGACAAATTCAGGGAAGGAGTTACATGACTGGCTATGATGTTCTTGAATATTTTAAATGGATTAGAAAGAGTTGTTAAACTGAGTGTCTTTTGTTTTTAATCAGTTATCTGTTAGTTGAGGATTGCCACTAATTACCTGAAGGATTGAAGAAGGATTCTTTCCCCTGTCTCTCTCTCATGCATTCTTATTTTTTCATAATTACATTTGTTGTTTCTTTGTTTTATCTTTGCTGGGAACTAAAGATGGGAGTCTGAACATGCCATACTGTCATTCCTATAGGTAATTTTCAGGATCCTGTTTATGTTTTCCTCTTATGCTTGGCAATGCCATCTGGCTTGCAGTTGCCAGATTTGAGAGGAGTAAGGAATTCTCTTCTACCCCCACCCTCTCATCCTTGTTTACGCTGGCAGAGGCTGTTGGGATTTTTATTCTTCTGTGTTCTTCTGGTTTATGGAGTAAAGTTCACTTCCTGGGCTTAGTTCAACTGCTTCACTGTAACTCCCTGACAGTGCAAGACCTATAGTGCTGCTAAATAAGCTTGCTCTTTATTTCTGTGTGATGTCTGAAGGGTTTTTCTTCATCTTTTATACTAAAGATATACATTACAGGCTGTGAGTGTTTTTCAACTGCTGTGTACGTATGTATGGGCAGAATGGGTGTTGATGTTAAATTTTAATTTAACATCTACTACATATGTTTAGGACTTCAGGGAAGACTCAACTCGGTGATCAAGGTAGTCCCTGTCATCATTTACACCCCTTTTCTGCTAGGAAATGTCTCTGCCACAGTCATACAAACAGCAAAATCAATATTGTGCTTTAATCCTGAATGTATTTAAAATTTTGCTTTGAAAAATCTGCCATTTTAGAGTTTTTCTTTGCTATGCAATACTGTAGGCTGTACACCCTCAGTCTGGTTTATATGATTGCACCAGTAATAGAATCGAACTGTTTAAAGTCAGATTTCCCAGTAAAGGAACTAGAGTTCCAGAGAGAAAATATATGAGGATCAGTGATCTTAAAACTATTGCCCAAAAGGCTTTCAAAATCTAATAATCCTAACATTTTTACTTTTCAAGAAGATCAAAGCACTCCTAGCCTTTCAAATACCTTTCTGTGTGATATAGAAAGCAAAGATTAATATGCAAATGTAAACGCTTTGAGCTAATTGAATATGAATTACTTTCTGAATATGCTACTATTGAGATGTTTGAACATTAGGGACATTGAACATTACATAATTGATAAAAATGGCTCATTAGTTAAAACAAGGGATCGCGTGACTTGATGAATGGCTTAAAGTCATATTAATTTCTTAACGGTCTCTGTCAGTATGGAGTTAATTTTTGAGATGTAAGGTGATACTAGGATGTTGGATAGGAGGTTGCAGAACATTACGATAGGGTAATACCAGCTCTGCCAGTGTTGCTACATTCAAGCATAGTGCAATTAGGCAGGGGTAGGGGGAAGCAGCTATTTTTTTGTGCTCTGCTTTCAGCAATTCTATTTATATTTTTATACTTTGCATTAATTCTTTTATGAAAGTTATAAACAGTATGATCTGTTAAACTTCTAATGTGCAGATGCGCTTGTTCAGGGAGCGTGCTGAGACAGTGAATAGGAGAGACCACCTCTGTCATGCAGCTCTGAACAGGACACAAAGGTGGATTTATTCTTGCACGACATGAAATCCTAACTTTGCTCTGGCTTCCCGCAGCCATCATGTGGCACCTGGAAGCTGAGGAGAACTTGTGGTGCAGCACTAAAAATGTCTCAGTTCCAAAACCTAAATGAGAGAATGAGGCTCAGTTGATCACTAGCAAATATGAGCCTGGTGCTTAGTAAAATGGGGTCTTTAGTGACTGTGATACTTGTTCACTAAAAATGATAAACATTGATATATTTCCAGACAGAGGAAACAGAACAAAATGAGCAGGAAGAACCTATGCTGCAGATCAGGTATAACTGATTTCACTGCAGTTAAGTCACAGAGTAATTTCTGTTGAAAGGGATGCCTGGAATCTGGGAATTAGCAAGCTCGTCTCTAATGAACTGGCAGAGTTAAGGAGGGAGCTAAAAATTTGAATGATTGCAGTGTGATTTAGTGTGAAGATAACTGCCAATTACTGGCTAGCATGGAAGTGGCCCAGAGGGGCCATCTTAACGTAAAATATGTTTACACAGGATGCTTCAGAGCAATAATATATTTGCAAAGAGAAAACTATTACATCAYGCATCTATTAGGTGAGTCAAATACATTGGTGAGTGCCAGCAGGGAAGAAAGGAACTAGGGGTACTCAGGACCTGAGGAACTGATGAGCAGCCAAAAGGGAAGAGCCCATTTGTATGAGAAGCAGTAGCACAAACAGTGCAGTGACACCTGCATTGATAGAAATTTAGGACCAAATTCTTGCCTCTCACGTGAGTGCGCAGGCATGCAGCGTGAGAGAAGACAGCAGAAGCAAGAGTGTTGAATACTTGCTGAAATGGTGGAAGGGCAAAGCAGAACTGCAGTCCTACTGCCTCGGAGCATGGAGCCCACCTGAGAGCGAGCACAGGGAGACAGAAGTTGCTTTCTTCAGTCTCATTGGAAGAGATGGATTAGGGGCAGGAGAGAGTCAGATATTTCTCAGCCATTTCCCTGGCAAACCAGAGAAGTTGTTTTATTTGACTTACCTACAGAAAAACCATACCTGAGCATTAATAGATGCATTACTTTAAACATGCTTGAACTAGAATCACTACAACACATTTTGAAAGTACAGCTTGCAGCAAGTATAGATTCTGTGTATAAATGCAGAAAATGATGCAATTCTTGAACCTGTTTTATTGCTTTCATCTTTGATGATGTGACATTAAAAAGAAATGTGATATCATAAAATATTTTTTTGTAATAAATGACTACATCAGAAGTATTTATAAGGTAAAGCTGAAAGATAAGTATGGACTCAGAGCAAGAAGGCTCATCAGAGAAAATGTGTAGCAGATGTTTAATGTATACTGTGATGTGACACATACATTTTTCTTGTTTCTTATTTAAAATATATGAATAAAATAACATATGCTGAATCAGGTAAGAATAAACTGCTAGTGCCATACAGCTGTCCTTGCTRAAGGATAGCGTTTGTCTTATGTAATTACATTTACAGTTGTATTACAATAGAGCTGTATACTAATGGGGTGATTTGGTCATAAATCCAAAAGCCATATTGAGGCTATTATAATGTTGAGGGTGTCTTGTGTAAGTCTCCCTGGTGCACTTTCTGGTCACCATCTGGAAGGGAGCCAACTAGATGCAAATCAGCTTTTGTGGGAATAAGAGCCTAATCTGTGTAGGGGTCACACTCCAATGTAAAATATGTATGGATTTATCAGTTGTTACCAACATACCTTACTGCTTCTTTTTGCCTCATTGTGTATACTAGCTCAAGTGGAAAATCAAGTGACAGATTAATGCTATGCGTTTGCAAAACCCCTTTGAGAGGAGCTGACACTGTTGCCCATAAATTTAAACCTTTGAAGAGGTTAAAATGGGTGAAGGTGAAACAAATATTATTATGCTTATCAACATATTACTGCACTCTACAGGGCTTGATTCCCTTCCCCCTTAAAGTCAATTGCAAGGCTTCTATTAACATTAATGGGAGCAGGCTTGGCCTATTCCTGAGCTATATAGGGTCTACACAGAGAGCTCTTCAGTGTTTCAATTAAGTACAGAAAGAGAAATTAAAAAACAAAACAAAACAAAAAAAACCCACCACAAACAACCTAATGTTATTTCCAAAGCATGGTACTGAAATCTGTTTTAGAATTAAAAGGGGGCTAGGGAGAGGGTTGTTGATAYTCTGTTTATTCCTGCAGAATCTAGCAGGGAGGGGTGAGTTTTGATAGCTGGCCTTGGTGCACTGTTACCATGGTGAGTTGCAAAAATTCCTGTCTGGATTCTGGTGGTTTTGTGCACTTGCTAAAGTTAACACTGCTTCTGAGTGAATTATTTAGTTCAGATTTCCTGGCTTATAACTTGTTGGTTGCAGAATTCTGGCATTAAAGTTTCAGTCTCTGAATGGTTGGCTCCTGATAAAGCAGTTTGAGGTGGTGTCCTATCCTTAAATAAGCATCCTCTGGAAGGTGTGAAATGTACCAAAAATGGGAAATGGAAAAGAGCCTCTGGCATTCCATGATATTTTTTGAGTGTTCCTGACTGAGTGTTTGCCAAGGCTCATTCAAAATAAATTGGATGGGTTACTTTTTAATAGTTCATGGGCAGTGACCCATATAAGGAAAACTTCTTAAGAAATCATCAGTGTTTGGTTTAAATTTTAAGTATGTCACTTGAGTTACTTATCTTAAAGAATTTTTGGMAAGGGACCTGCTACAAACAGATTATTAAGCACATTGTAAATTTGTATTTGCTGCCTTCTTGCTCTCAGTTAACTCTTTCAGGTGGGACAGACCAACCTGGTAAGGTTTGAGCTGCTGTTGTTGGAGAGAGGAACCAGGATATGAACTGAAGGGCATTAATCCACAAAGATGCAATTAAACGTGGAAAACAGGAGCTGTCCATACAAGGACGAAAACTGGAAGCAATGAACTGTAATGTTTGTCTGTTCTAGGACTGGAAGCAGGCTGCCAGAACAAAAATCTAATTTGGAAAATGGCTGGTCACATCTCAGATTCTGGGTTAATGTATAGACCTTAATCCCTAAGAGAAATCTGGAAGTTAGCCCTGAAGCCAGCTATCCAGGCTGGCTGGATATCTAGCCTGTAAATGCAGTGGAGTTGCAAGTAGTAGTGAACTTCATAGAGATGTTTAGTTTTGTTTTATTGTTGGTGGATTTGTCAGTTGGACTTGGAGAAGTGCTGGATTTGAGACAGATCTGTGGGAGGATGTACTTTGTCTTACTGTACTCCCTTTGGTTTCAGCTGCCCCCACGGCAGTGCGGAAAAAATGAGTTCTGACTCCGATGTTTGTATGGCTCAGGTTGGAAATAGATTAATGACAGGCTGCAGTAACTGGCTCTTTAAGACTTCAAAGTGGGAAGAAAACAAACAACAGTTTGTCACCAAAGTTCATGGCTAGATAGGCTC
The DNA here is from genome assembly GCA_035582835.1 of Phoebastria nigripes. Taxonomy (NCBI): domain Eukaryota; kingdom Metazoa; phylum Chordata; class Aves; order Procellariiformes; family Diomedeidae; genus Phoebastria; species Phoebastria nigripes. The sequence goes on along the minus strand of JAYKAV010001444.1, from coordinate 597,390 downwards.
TTGATACGGTGAGGAAGCAGGTATGTAAGTGAAATAATACATCCTCGTTGTGTATAACGTTGTCTGGACAGGTGGCTCTTTAATTGTATGTCCTACATTATTGTAGGCAAGCAAGTCCTGAATTCAGATTTTCATATCTTTATATAATATAGAATGGTGTAGGTTTTGTCTTACTTTTTTCTAGGCAAAAGTGCACATGTTCTCCCAGAGTAAAATGTTTAGGATATTATAAATAACTACTCAGCAATGCATAGTTGTTTGCATTAAAATGGAACTAAGCGAGTAATGAATGTTGACTTGGAATTGCAGCCAGTATGGTAATGAAATAAAGCCCCATTAGATACGAGTAATTTGCAAATTGAGGTTGTTTTCAATTAAATAATGATCTCCCTGGCTGATCTGAGGAAAAGGGCATGTCAGTCAATCAAGTAGGAAGAAGGACTTTTAAACAAATGTAAACTAACATAAATGTTAAATTATGGATTCATTCCATACATACATAGCAGTAAATCCCCACTAGTAGACAGCTGTCAAGACTGCCTAGAAAACTTTGGTTATAAGGAAGTCTCTATAGGCTCAATTTCCTTTTTTTTTTTTTTACTACAACATTTATTTTAAATGTCATCATTCTCCTGCTCTTGGTCTACTTTTAGGAAAGCTAGAAGTAATTCTTTTTGTGTAAATTCCAATAATACATCAGTTTGTTACAATGCTTGTGTTAGTCAAATATACTTGTAATTAACTACAAGTTATTCAGATGCTAAATAGGTGCACGTATTGGGCAGCTTCTAGATCAGTTTTGACTTTCTTAACTAGAACCTTACAAAAGAGTAGGCATAAGTCATATCTGAAAGAAGATTCATCCAGTGTATCACTAGAGTTTCAGTAAATGAGTGTTTTTACCTGAAGGAGATGTAGGAGAGTTAAAATGCATCGCAAACCTCTGAGAACCAAGAGTGTGTTTCGCCCCATCTGTATAATCCTGGTTGTGTTCTGCTGTTGAGTTTTAAGCCAATGTTTTGTTGCCACTGGGTTTCCTCTGACAGAAGATTTGACCAGGGATCTGTATAACCATAGAGCGTCTGCTTCTTTACCTCCCTTAATTAAAATCAGATCTATTTGTTAGAAAACACTGTGGAAAACCTAGAGGCATCAAATGGGAGCCTCCAATACAGAAACTCACTACAACCCTCTGGAAACTTCGAAGCTCAAACCAATGAAAATCTCTGCAGCTATGGCAAAGCAGAGTATCAAAGAATAGCAAAGTCAYTCTGGCAGGTCAGTAATTTGCAAGTAGATATAAATAGAACCTGAATTCTCTTATTGTGCCAACTGGGTCCAGTAAACTGTTTTATTTTCCAAATAGAAATTTATCCCATTACGTGGTTGATCAAATATACCAGTCAAATAGTTACTCAAACAAGAAGTACGTGGCTATTCTTTTTCAGTAACTGTGGCTTTTGCAAAATTTCTGTTCTACATTTTTCCCCAAATATGACATTATATTAATGGTAAAAAATTGGGTTGAATGAGAGTGCTACAAAACTGAGTGTATAGTATGGGTTCCATAAGCCGTTAGTGAATAGAACATGAATTTGGCTTCCTGCTAAAACATACCAGTCTCTCCATAACTGCAGAAATGCTGATRTAAGTTTGCTAGCCTTGACTTCTCACTGCCTCAGTATTTATGGAGTCACTTACGCCTCCAAACAGTGTGTTTAAAATGCTACTAAATCAGAACACCTGTTTGGCCACACAGGTGGTAGCATGGAGGCAAGTAACTTTATAGGTGCAACAATGGAGCATGGGGCTGTAATACTTTTTTCAGTAAGGGTATTGCATTGTAGAATTGCCTGTGAATTACTGGAAGATGGCTTAACATTACCTCTTGTTTTTACAATATCAAGTCAGACATCTGGCACTGGCTGGGTGTCCCCTGCAAGGCTGCTCTCTGTTCCAGTGGTTCTCCTGTGCAACTGGCTGTAAACAGGATGTGATGTTTCTTCAGTCACACACCTTTTCTCTTGGCATTGAAGACTATAGCTGAGAAGTGCAGATGGAAGAGGAATTTGCTCATTGCCAGACGAAGCTCCAAAACAGAAAAAGGCTGAGCTAGGTGACTCACAGGGGGTTTTGTTTTGGTTTTGGTTTTTGTTTGTTTTCCCTAAATGGCTGCCATCATCGTGTGAGGGTCCAGGGTTACAATACTGAACCAGCTGCTCCTGCTCAAGGTGGACCTAGCCTAGGATCACAGTGTTCTCCTCGTGATAGTTTGAAGTTTCAGACTGTCATGGTTTAACCCTGGCAGCACCTAAACACCACGCAGCCGCTCGCTCACCCCCCCCCTCCCCCGCTCCGGTGGGATGGGGGAGAGAATCGGGAGGGCACGAGTAGGAAAACTCGCGGGTTGAGATAAAAACAGTTTAATAATTGAAATAAAACAAAGTAGAACAGTAATAGTAACAGTGATAACAACAATATAGAAAGCAGGCGATGCACAATGCAATTGCTCACCACCCGCTGAACCGAACGAGAGCCCGGGACCCAGGGCCCCCCCACACCCTTAGTTTTTATACTGAGCATGACGTCACATGGTATGGAATACCCCATTGGCCAGCTGGGTCAGCCACCCGGGCTATGCTCCCCCCGCCAGCTTCCCATGCACCTGGCAGGGCATGGGAGGCCGAAAAGTGCCCGGTGCAAGCACCACCCAGCAACACACAAAACATCAATGGGCCATCAACGCTCCTATTATACCAAACCCAAAACACAGCACACCCTCCCCAGCTACTGGGAAGAAAGTTAACTCTGTCCCAGCCGGAACCAGGACACAGACTTATGATTTATTTCTGTCCTTTAGACTTCTGTTCTTTGAAAACTGATCATAAAGCAAGAACATTACCTCTGTGAAAATTAGTGGTTTTGAAGTATTTGCTTAAATCAGTATCTGAATGGTAAAGCTGAGGGGCTGGTATGTCATGTGTTTGACTGGTCACTTCAGTTTGAAGTGAGTATGATATCACTGAGTATGATATAAATTGAGGTTATGGCTGAACTGTGGAGAGTTAGGGAAAAATTAGTTAAACTTCAAACATTTTTTTCTCGCTGCATATGAATGTGTATATTCTTTAAATATATATATATAAATACATTCTTTAAATTCTTTAAACTAGATGTTCCATATTATAATAGTCAAGGATGACTGTTGCTAATCATTCATCTTTTGCTTCCTTTCATATAATATAAGAAAAAATTGCTAAAACTACATTTTAAATCATTAATCTGAGACTAGATGGCCAAACAGTTCTTTTTCCTCTCTTGTGCCTGAGCTTCATACCCTGACAGAAAGACAGGTGGCCTAGAACTACTGTGATGAAGGAAGCATAATCAGGGGTGAGGGGTCAGTTACAGCGAAATTAGATAAACAAATAACCATGGGTTCAAGGATATGCTTGAATGAACAGCATAGTTCACACTATCTGTTGGCAGTTATTTTAAGATGCATAAAACACTGAGTTCACAATGTCCTAATTTTGCAGGGATAGGCTGTATAGACCATAAATCCTATGCACACTATTGAAAGGGGTCAGAATCTAATTTACAGGTCTGATTCAAAGCTTGCTGAGGTCAATGGAAATCTCTCTGTTAAGTTTAGTGGGGTTTGGATCATATCTTAAAAAAAAAAAAAAAAAAAAGTGCTGAGAAAGTGCTAAGATTAAATAAGAGAAGTAAAAGTTTTCCCAGGATACATCCACTTTTTATATATCTATCATTGAAACAGGAAAAAACTGGTTATAAGAGTGATAGACTATCTCTTACAGTTCCATTTTAACTTTATTTCAAAATACAGTGAGCCTAATGAGCGAAGATGTGAGATTATTCATTATGTGCTGTTATACAATAAATGGAGGTGTGTGTTTGCCCCAGGGATCTGCATGAATAGTAGATTTGGGAAGACGTCCCCTGCAAGAATGTCCTTTCCAGTACAGAATGAACCAAAAGTACTGTCGGAATTATTTAGCCCATTGAATATACAATGCTGTAGCTATCCTCCAGCTAAAAACACGGGATTACATTTTCTGCTGATGAAAATGCATGCTGCTCCACTGACACTAGTGAGCCATATTATCACATTCTGCAAAGAACTTGGTCTGTTTTTATTTGCTGCTGTTGTTTAGTTGTAAAGGTCCCACTTGAGACTTGGGCTTATTTGTCACACATGCTGAAGAAAACAAATGGTAAGATGAATGCAATGAAAGGCACTGTACGAAACAATCATTAATGCTAGTCTGCATCAGCTTGCCTTACAAAAGAAAAGTGGTCCTTAAATCAAGCACCAGAAATAAGATCCTTTTAAAAGAAGGAAAAATAGTCAATTTTGAGTTTGCTCTTTTGCAGCAAAATAGAAATTTTAATGCTCCTATAATCTCAGGCCAAGACAGCCTTTGGTAAGTATAATGGGACATAAGTGCATTTAGTTCTGCTGTTAGTAAGAGTAAATTGTATAGCTGTCAAGTTGTGGCATGTCTATGAAGTGCTGAGTAAAACCATTGCTGGGAGTGATGAAATTAGTGTGCCAAAGGAGAGGGAAGAATGCAGATCCATCAAGTGAACCTGTTAAAATTTTGAAACAAGTTTAAAACAGTACAGATGCCTTGACCATCTGCTGAGGAGTATGTGTGGACATAATTGCAGAGAACAACTGTCATTTCATTTTCAAAAAAACCCACCTCATTTTACAGGAAGTGTGCAGTCAAAGGAAGCAGCTTCTCCCTCCCTCCAAAGCCCGTGTCCTTGAAATAGCTGTATGTTCTTTGTTTAACACTCAGTTCCAAATGATCTGATTTATTCGTGGCTCTCTTGTTGTGTGTAAGGATTTACATCTAGCCTGTCCTTTAGAAGAAGTTGGAGCCTCTTGCAGTTTAGCATGCCTGAACCGTACATCAGAGTTTACCACAAAAGTACCGAGATACTCTTAACTGTAATGATGCTCCCAGGGCTTTATTCTTATGGTTTATATCGCTAGAACCTTTGGCAGAATTATATCTTTGCATTATGTGGCTGCTTGTCCATTATTTTTATTACAGAAAAAGAGAGTGTGAGCTTAGATCATGGGAGTATTGCTATCCCTTTCAGTGCATGTCAGAGCTGTAGAAGCCACAGAGATGTATTTGTAAATAGGTAAGATTTAATAGAACCTAATGAAGGCAGTGGACATTTTCTTATGCTCAAGTATACCTTATTGGACAATTTTAAGTATTTAAATTCACAAGTGGCCACAGTAAATTTCAACCACCATTTTAAAGGAGGGATTTTTCATTCCAGCTTCCTAAGCACGGACACAGTTTTAGGTAGAAGCTCAGTTTTATGTGGTAGGAATAAAAAGTAAATATCCCATGACTGGCCTCTGTCAAATGATTAAATGTTTCTGAGCGTGTAGCATTTGCTGTGAATTGTTCCCAGTTGCTGGGTTCATCATAGTGCCTTTGCTTGTTTGTGATTTGTATAATGAAAAAACTAGAGAGGTGTGGGTAAGTAGGTAAAATATTATTGTTTGTCTCACACAGACATTTTTTGCATCTACGTTTTACATTTCTGTTACTTGGGTGATGACTTTTGGTCTCTATGTTTTTCTTTCTTTTGGAATAGAACGTGTATTTGCAGAGACTGTTTTTCAAAAGCAGATCCATTGTAAGCATAGGAAATCAATTAAAAAAAAATGTTTAGAGAAAAAAATGATACAGCTGGAGAAAATGTCTGGACTCGCCCCGAGAGAAATGTTCAGGGTTTTTTTTATTTTACTGTCTTAGCAGTTTTTGYTAGTGTTACTTCAGCTTTAAGCCATATGATTTTATCAATTTGATACAAGCTTACTAAAATAGAAATATATATAGATAGATACATAAATTCTAAAATAATCAAACTGTTTCTCTCAAGATTCAAAAGTGAGTCAAGAAGCCAATGGCTTAAGGCTCCTTTTTTTCCATAGTTTTCTTTTCCTTACCTTATTTGTGTAGGCATTGTCTCTTTGCAGCTGGCTTTTAAAAAGCTGAATTATTTTAATTCCTTCTGAAACAACAAAAACTGATTTAAATATTGTATGTATAACATTATTATTGGTTTTTTTGATCTTACTGAATTAACATTTTCTGTAATGTGCTAAAGGAAGAGAAACAGTGAATGCAGAAAAAATTATAGTCAGACTTGTTTTCCATGCAGATGTCTCATAATACCAGTGACATGGGCCCTTGTAACACGAGGCTAGTTCCAATATTTGAGCTTTCTGTTCAGAGGTTTTTTTAATGACAGCACTCTTCTAGGAAGGAAAGGAGCAATATTTGCTTCCTTTGCATGTATTTGTGGCTACATTGCCAATATAGACTAGCAACAACTCTTGGTGAGTTCTGCTGGCCTTTGTCCTCAGATCTGTGGGATGCAACAGGTAAGCTTTTAAGGTAATAGGCAGGTTTTTACTATGTGAATGTAGCTTTCTGTTTCTCCAGAACCCTTCCAATCATGAAAACTTTCCAATAGGTATCTGGAAAGCCAAAGTAAGCAATTGCAATTCCTGTAGAAGATAGTACAGAAATGAGAAAAATATAAAAGAAAAATCACTACTGCCTCCCCAGTAGAGCCAATATACATTGATTCAGCCACTTGAATATCTGGCTGTAGCTTTATGCACCTTTGAACATGTAGATCTGCAGACTCCACATTGAGCACTGCTTAACTGTGAGGATATGTTTTCCTTGTGACTGTTCCCAAGGCACTTGAAGTGCATCAGAAGTGTTGGCATGCTCACTCATGAGCTCTGGTCATTCCTACTGGGGATATTTAAAAGGTTATTTTTCCCAGCTCTTCACCAGAAGCTGCTGGGAGCCTGTGCAGCTCAAGTGGATAGAAGGACCATGTGTGGGCTTCTGGGCTGCTGCCATTCCTAGCTTGAATAATTACGTTAAACCACCACTGATGATACTATATATTAAAATATTGGTCTGGGAGCTGCAACAGTTGGGAGATCGAATTTTCACAGCCCCTGTGAAACTTAAGTGGTGCAGAGGTCACAGTTCCCAATTATGTCAGCTAAAATGGAAGGACTGCAAATTGGTGCCACAGATCAAAAATGTTTCTTTTGAGTGTCAGAGTAAGATTCATGAAGAATTGCTCTCTTTAAGGAAGATAACCCATGAATTCTTAAGGAGACTGGGCTGCTGAGAGCTGGGGCTTTGCTACTTGAGGTATTATGCTGTACAAACAGATGCTCAGACTGGTACAAGTTTGGAGATAGCTTGTGACTGTCCCTTCTCTTGAATTTTAGTAGGGCAACAGTAATCTGCCTTTCCTCCTCCTCTAAGAGTTAAATGTAGTGTAAGTAACTGACTTGAATATTGTGAATTTTTTGTTCTCTAAATTCTCTGAGTTTAGAAGTTGGATGCAGTGACACTGTTAGTGCTGAAGAAATTAAAGAACGAGTAAAATGGAGAATCCTTAGTGACGTGATGCACAGAGCACTGTGGAAACAAAGGGTCTCTATGGGATCTCCCATGTAATGCTTCCTCTGTGAACTTTTCCAAGAAAATAGAATTAGTATGAAACAGTTTTGGAAAAAAATATTTTATAAATTAATTGTAATGTGCGTCATCCTTACAGATCAATAAAACACAGAAAAACTTGCCTGTAGGGTCTGTTGCATCATACTTACACATAGTAATAAAATAATCTACGAAGATGTCTGTGACAGATATTTAATCTTATTTAACATTAAGGAAAATTGTAGAAGGAAGTGCAAAAACCTCTTTTTATATTAGAAATCTTGAGACAAATTTGCCTACATGTATAAACAGTCTCTGGGGTCTTGGGGGAGAAATAGTTTGAATCCTCCCTTTTTTCACTTTCTGCTTTGTACGTCTCCATTCTTCTATTCTTACATACGCATCCCTTAAATATCATTTGTATGCCATTTAAAACTGGTCATTTAGATGCAGGTGAATTGCTGTAGTATAGGGATGTTTGGAATTTGTGTCAAGCATTGGAAGAGGCTTGATAAGGATCTTGATTTATCAATTATGTTGTCAATATTTTTTGTGAAAATGGGAATTTTTCAAAAGGTTTTACTAAAAACAGTTTTTCCCAGTTCTTGAACAGCTTCAAGTACCACATTTGTAATTCACAACATATCTAGGGTTATAAGGAAATGTATTTCATGCTTGAAATACTCTGTGTCACCATGTGCAGAGCCAGATGCAGCCCCAGTCTAACTGGGAAAATATGTACCCGTATCCGTATCTTATGCTGTGAGCAGAGGCTGCACTTCTTGATGGGAAGGAAGAGGATGGAAAGTTTGCCTATAACACCCTCTGGTAAGTTTCTGCCTCATCGTATCATTCAGTCATGGACCAGGTTAGAGATACATCTTCATTTCTGACTTCCAGATTGCATCTTGTTTTTGAAATAGGCAGTTGGTTCATATTGTATAGCATTTTTCATTTACTTTCTTTCTGGAAACCCTTTCCAATGCCAAAAGGAGCTCACTTATGCTTTCAGTCCTCATTCTTTAGATTCCTAGAGTACCATTTTTATTAAAAAACAGAAAATATACTCTGGAAAGGTCTGCTCTGATTCTTAGCAGGAAAGATCTCTTACGCAGACTGTATGTCAACTGCTTAATAAGGGCTTTTTATACTGTCTCCAGAACATGATTTGCTAGTCACCCTTGGAGATACTGCACCAGCTGGACTGTAATTCAAATATCATACATAAAGTGTGTTTCTGGTTCTAAGATAAATCTTGTTAATTCTTCCATTCCCAGTATAGAAGCAGGGAGGAAGCCTTTGAGTCTGATCCAACATAATTTAAAAAAAAAATAATCTTTCACTAGTCACTGTCTAGAATGATTTCAGTTTTCTTTGTACTGCTGATGGTGACCAAAATCTGTGTCAAGACTTGCCTTTTTTTTTCCCTTCTGGTTAAAACTGTATTTAAAGACCATGTTTAATATGTCATTGTGTTCTGTATTTATAGCTATTAACTATGGCATCATTCCAAGTTCTATTTTAGGACAACTTTTGTTCAGTTTCTGTGTGGTGCTCTATTTTTTTTTTTTTCCCCAGTGCGATGGGGGCTTCTGTTCCTCTGTCAGTATTGTAAGTCTTATTTTAAGCTTCCTGTAAAAGCTCAGAAGATGTATCTTTATCATTATGGTGATTATCTGACAATGTTGAATAACTGCATCTTTTAATGTTTAGAAGCTAAAGCTGCTTATCAGGCTTTCTGGTCTAAACTTTCCTCTTCTCACACTGATCTTTTAAGAAATGATACCTTGCTTCTCCAATTGTTTCTAGTATTTTGGTATTTCGTTGCGATGTTTGTTTTTTATTTTTTATCTCAGATGTCCCAGGAGGTAATTTTTTTATCTAAAATATATACCAGAAACTTGCTGATGAGGTTGTGGTATGTGTGTTTGTGTCTTCCCACAGGAATTATTTTTGAGCTAGAGGTTTCCAGATCAAGTTACAGAATAGGCTCCAGATGGTCTGAAATCCTTCTTTAACAATCTATAGCTAATTAAACATTCAGCAAAAACTACTCTGTTTTTAAAACTGAACAGTCTTTCAGAAGAGCAGCATATTGATTTTTAGCTTTGCTTTCCATAATTTATATCTTTTGTTTCATTACTTAGTGGTTTTTATTGCTGGTCCTTGCATCTATTTTAGTAGTCTCTCTTCTCCTGTGGTGCAGGGGCTGCTAGGCACCTTGTATCTTACTTTTCAGTCAATAAAAGAAATGAATAATATCTTTGTGGTCTATAGCTTTTTGTTTTTCTAAGTTACTATGAAGGGGAGAAGAGTAAGATTGTGCTGTGGCCTACATTTGCAGCAATCTCTACTTGCCAATTGATATCATGGAACAAGTGAAAGGGAGGTGGATCTGTGCATCATGCTACGGAAGGTGAAGTAGATTGAGAAAACAGCATTCATTTACTTCTATGGGCCTGATTTTAGGGTAAAATATAATTGAGCTATATGCTGGCTTGCACTAAGCAGTGTCTTTTTTGTATCTGAATGCAAACAGTACAGTTAGTACAGATAGTCTTTCTGACTACCTGTAGTCAGAGAGACATACCAAGGAATAAACACTTCCACTCATCTCTAAGGAGAGCAGATTCTGCGCTGTAATGGATAGGATCAAACCAGGGTCCTCAATGAGATTTTTCTGTCACACAGTCAAATCAGGATTAAGTATTATCCATTAATTATTAAACAGTGGAGGTTATTAAACAATGAGTATTATTTATTCCACTCTGGAAGCATTGTTATAGAATTGTTTTCTCACTATTCTAGAACTGAGGGGCCACAACATTGTAGGAATATTTTTATAGTGCAAAAATAGGCAAATATCAGTAGAAGTTAATAAACATTCTTTCTGCTTCTTACATGCCCAAAGATTGTTCATAGCACTATCACTATTGTAACTCCTTGAACAAAGTTTGACTCAGATTAACTCTAGATCTGATTCAATAAAACATTATCAGGCTTCTGTGACAGAGTTAGGACCATGCTTATTACATATTTTGCTGATTAGAAGCCAATATATTCTTCAGTTCTTAAGATAAGTTTCAGAAACAGGTATTGGATCCATATTATTCTGCAGTTTTTCCATAGGAATGATTAGGTGAGTTAAGAAAATAGCTACTGAATGTCTTTACAATGAAGTACTACTATTCAAAAGTCTGTGGAGTGATTGGTACATAGCACGCTGCTTCTAAAAACTCGCGTCTCTTCATATTTTGCTGAATGTTGAAACAGGTGTGCTCTGGGAATAACACTGTAGTTTTGGAATAAGTTAGGTACATGATCATCCCTCTAAACATTACCTTAAGGCATTTTAATAACATTCAGAAATTTTCTTGCTACCAAGATTTCTGTTGAATAAGTGTCTGATACCAGTATGAACTACTTCTGCTGAACCAGCATCAGGTGTTGTGATAGTTAGAAAATGGTACAGAAGGACACCACCAYGTCCAGAAAATCTTTGACGCTGAGACAATTTTGCGTCACTGCCACTGATGTTAATGGTGACATCAGCAAAGAGAGACAGCCTTAAATGAAAATAAAGGAGAGGAATTTTGAGGTTTGTCTTTTAGAACGCAATGTTCCCGGGATATCCAAATAACTTCTAGAAATATCAATAGGGTCCCGCTGGACCTACCTTTTTGGAAAAGTGCCTAAACATGTATTTGATTCTGAACACAATGTTACTGGCTTCCTTTATACTGCCTGCCTTTCTGAAGTTAAGCTTGTGTATCTGTGTTTTACAGAAGTGAGGCTTAAAGAAAAATCCTGTGCAAGTCATTGAGATAGGTGGGTGCTGTCTTGAAAATATTTTTCCTTCGCATTTGATAACTGGACGTAAATTGACCATAGCAGTCCAAGGCGTAAAGGTTTCACATTGTTACACATCTATTTACTTGGTTATCAAGGCCAGATAAATTGCATTTTAAAAAATATTTATTAATTACTTCAAAAATGCCTTAATATATGAAAAATTATATCCCTTATAAATGTGAAAATAAAGTTGTGTTTTGTTTTGGTTTTTATAGTACTTTAGTTCTAGAGGCCTATGGGCCACTCTATGGCAAAGAAAAAAGGTTAGCTATCAACACAGTCTCTTATAGGATCTGATTTAAAGCGTATTGAAGTCACTGGGAGGCATTCTGTTCACTTGCGAGTTCAGAGGCTACATGCTCTTCTGGGACTTCTTTCAGGTTTGACTATGAGAGCGTGTTTATTTAACTGGAAGAAAAGAGAAGTTTGAGAGTAACTGGAGGCAAATTCAGACATATATAGAAATACGCAGTGTATTGTTTTCAGTGTAATTGAATGCAAGCTGGACTTCATAAAGTTTCTAGACTGTTCAAGTTATGACATTGCAGCTGAATTGCTTTTTAATTAAAAAATTAATGTATGTAACATCTTAAGACTAGTTGGGCGAGATCTGAAAATTTATGACTCTTTAGGCTACAGCAGATTTTAATCACTGATCTCTGGAACAAATTCTGTCTAAAACATTGCAGTGATATATTATGAAGGAAGAAAAACTTTTTGCTGTGGCACTGCACTACTGAAAGTTAAATAATCTTTTGGTTTTAATAAAATGGGTTTTCTCCCTACTCAAAGGAAGTGTGTGGAGGACTTTCCATTGGATTGCAGAGTACAGTCAGTGAATGGCGCTCTGGGATATGAAGTGCTGGAAAAGCATTCTGCGTACAGGCAAGCGAGGCAGGCTTCTCAGTTAATCTCTGGATGTTAGGAGCCAGTGCCCAGGATTTACTGCACCAAATACATGGTAAACATTGGGGAAGGACAGAACAGAGAAACAGCAGTACAATGTATTGGGTTGATTGTAATTGTCCGACTGTTTGTCTTTAGGAACCAGAAAGGGGATTTAAGGGCAGGCAGAAATGAGGTATTTCACTTTTGTAATCCACCTTCTTTCCATCATGGCCATACGTGTCAAGAAAAACCATGATATTCAGGGGATTTGTGGGAGAAGAACAGAAATTGAGGCATCTTTCGGTCTCCAGGTCCCAGATAGTCCAGAGATAAAGCTAGGAGAGCTAGAACAACAGCTGTTAAAATAAAAAGGAGAGAGAGAAAGTTCTGAAACTGCCACTGAGAAGTCTGGTTCAACATGCTCTATTGCTTATCCAGTCCAGACCTAATTTATTGTTCATATTGATTGTAAAAGTAAATCAGCATCCTGTATGTCTATGCACGTGTAATAACTGATTTCCAAATAAAGGCTTGCTCTTTTCTGTACACCTGCAGGTGTACAAATACACTTTAGGTGTACGGTGAGAGCTGATGTCCCAATTTACAAATGGGATGTCTCCAGTATTTATTTTTAACCCTTATTATTAAAGGGGGCTTTGTAAGAGAGATAGGGACAGACTTTTTGGTAGGGCCTGTTGTGATAGGACAAGGGGGAATGGTTTTAAACTRAAAGAGGGTAGATTCAGACYAGRTATAAGGAAGAAATTTTTTACAATGAGGGTGGTGAAGCACTGGCACAGGTTGCCCAGAGGGGTGGTAGATGCCCCATTCCTGGAAACATTCAAGGTCAGGTTGGATGGGGCTCTGAACAACCTGATCTAGTTGAAGATGTCCCTGCCCATGGCAGGGGGGTTGGACTAGATGACCTTTAAAGGTCCTTTCCAACCCAAACTATTCTATGATTCTATGATTCTCACGGGTAAACCCCACAGCAATACTTCAAAGAGCGTAGTTGCCAGAGAAGTTGGCTGGCTGTGCCTGCAATGTAAATGCTTAGCTATAAGTTAAGGATTTTAAGAATTGTGCCTTAACTACTGTAAGCCTGTAGGTCTTCCGCATGGTAGAAGTTGTACTGTAGTGTGAATGAGCAGAACATGTGTCTCCAAAATAGGATAAATTCGTACAGAAATACCTACAGCTGTAACTCAGGTGAGTTTCAGTAAGGTAAGTGCATTCAAAAGGAAACAACAGAAAAGCAAGTTCCTGGATAAGTGCTTAAATTAGTTTTGCTTGCCAGAAGCCATTTATTCCACTAGACTTCATTATCAGGCGGTCCACATTTGCTTCATGTTTATATTTGTACTTTATGTGCAACTGAAAAGGCCTTAGTATTAGATTTGCAACGTGTAATGCTAATGTGTCTTATGAGAAAAAATACTATAAATTTACATCATGTTGGCTAACATGATTTTGAAGGTGGAAAAAGGTCTCGGGAATTACTGGTAAAAATTGCAGACAGGGATGTTTGTTAGTAAAACTTCGCTTCCTGTGGGTGTTGAAATATTGCTGTATGGGCTGCGGTATTCCCGTAAATCTTAGTGAGCCTGCAAGTCAGAAGCTTACTGTTGTGCGATGCGCTTGCAATGAATCTTGTCACCTGTAAATCCAAGTTCTTTCTTTTAAAGGTCAAAACTGCCAGGAAGCATTGGTGCACCTGGTATTAACTTTCATTATTTCCATTGGCATTGAAAGAAGAGATACAAATCATCAAGTGTTTCCAAAATTAGATACAGTATTACAATCTCTCCTAGGTCCTTGAGTCTCTCCTATGAGTCATTTCTTTTTGTGTGCGCTTCTGTTCACATTAGTACAAATAAAGCCTGTACTTATATCCCATTCCTGATGAGATTTAGAAATTGAATTAAGCAGAAAGGGTGTATTTCAGTCTGGGCACCTTCATCATTTTAGCCCTATTGTTAGGGGAAAGGTAGTTTTGCAGAACTCCCTCCGACAGATCATCAGATAAATGCGGGGCTGAGCTGTTTTAACTTAACTGTAACTTCACCCCAGTGATTAAAATTATGTCCTCCTCACTGAGCAGAAAAAGGCTTAATAACAGGGTGGTTTAAAACATTGTCCAGATACAATGTACAGAAAGAACAGAAATGATAAATAAAAAGAATGAGGAATATTTCCTACTCCTCCTTTCTTTTTAGTTAAGCTTCTTTAATCATGTTGGGGAAGTCTCTGCCCAGCATCATCCTGCACTACTGTTTGTGGAAACAGTCCCACGTAAATTTGTGAAACTTTTATGACCAGTGTTTTCACTGAGAATGTTGAAGTGATCACTCTAACCAAAGGCATTTGAACCACAGTTATCACCTGGGTCATGCATTGTCTGTCCGAATTTTCTAAAAATGATGGGTTTACTGCTATGGGTGGGACTGATAAGAGCTAGCTGCTACCAGAGTGATGGAGTTTAAAGGTGGAAACCAGGGAGGCTCCATAATGGCTTTTCTCCTTTCCAGTTTTAATCGTCGGTAAATTTCACTCTTATGAATGAAGTTAGATTGCCATTGAAAATCCTAACTTTTTTTCTACTTCAGTAGACTTCAACTTTTAATACTGTTCCTGTAATTCTTGAACACCCAAAGACAAAGTTAACCTCTTCAGGTAAATCCTGATGTAATATCTGGTGTGGCATGTGCCACTTGTGATATCACCACTGTTGTCATTCATGTGTCGATACCAACTAATAGATAATAAATGTATCGTTTTGGTTGGATATGTTAATTTTAATAATTATTAAGTCAATGCTTGATGACTATATAAAAAGTAAAAGGAGCATCACCAGTGTTATTTTGCAGGTTAATATCACACAGATCAGGAGAAAGTTTTTCATAAAGAAAATGCATTTTCTTTGCACACTATCCACAGGATTTTGTGGTATGTTTTGGTTTGATTGTGGGTTTTGTGGACTACACTAGGCAAAATTGGATGTACGTAATGGTCTTCATAATGTTGCTGGTCTAAGAAGGCATAAGCACTCTGTTATTGATCCATGGAAACATATTGCTGTTCTGTATTTTTAGTTAATACTTAGATGATGATGGTGTGTGGTGAGCTGCCGGGTATTTTAGGGCTAGTAGTAAACATCAGGGAAATATTACTTTAGAAGATGTGAATAGCAGCTCGTAAGTGGGTTGTCCTGTAACACCTATGACCGTATGATTCTGAAAGGTGTATAAAATACTCTTGTGAGGCTCATGGGGTGGGAAGCTGATCAGCATTTGAACTATTATGTAACCATTAGAACTAGAATTGTTTTCTCTGGGTTGTCTTAAATGTAGAAGCAACAGCTCTGATGTTTCTAGGAAGTGTAACTCTACCCTGTATGCCTAGAACAACTATGTAGTAAATGAACAGTAAGCCCAAAAGGTTTCACACTTAAATGAATATGGACATGGTATTATAACCAGAGTATGTGCTGTGGATGTCCAGGATCTCTGAGGCGTATGTTCTCCACTGAGTATACTTACTGTGTAGTACCCTCCAATCAACAGTACAGCTTCAACTTGTCCAGAAACCTAGCAAAATACAGTAATTCCTCTCACTCTGTATTCGACTGGGTATGCTGGTTTTGGCTGGGATAGAGTTAATTTTCTTCATAGTAGCTAGTATGGGGCTATGTTTTGGATTTGTGCTGGAAACAGTGTTGATAACACAGGGATGTTTTCGTTATTGCTGAGCAGCGCTTACACAGAGTCAAGGCCTGTTCTGCTTCTCACCCCACCCCACCAGCGAGTAGGCTGGGGGTGCACAAGGAGTTGGGAGGGGACACGGCTGGAACAGCTGACCCCAACTGACCACAGGGATATTCCACACCATATGACGTCATGCTCAGCATATAAAGCTGGGGGAAGAAGAAGGAAGGGGGGGACGTTTGGAGTGATGGCGTTTGTCTTCCCAAGTAACYGTTATGTGTGATGGAGCCCCGCTTTCCTGGAGATGGCTGAACACCTGCCTGCTGATGGGAAGCAGTGAATGAATTCCTTGTTTTGCTTTGCTTGCGTGCGCGGCTTTTGCTTTACCTATTAAACTGTCTTTCTCTCAACCCATGAGTTTTCTCACTTTTACTCTTCCGATTCTCTCCCCCATCCCAGCGGGGGGGAGTGAGTGAGCGGCTGTGTGGTGCTGAGTTGCTGGCTGGGGTTAAGCCACCACACTGGGGAAAAACCATATGTCTACTTTTCCCAACAATATCCCTTCTGCAGTTGTTAGGAAAAAAACCCCAACAAACCCCAACCCTGTCTGTTTACAGTAGTTTCGTATAACTTAATATTAATAATTCGTATTCTTCCCTATAGGCATTAACAGCTATTTAGCTTTTATGAGCCAAATAGTTGAACATRAAACTGAGCTCAAGTTGCTGAACTTTGCCTGCCCTAAATCTGACTTCGCTGACTATCATTGAGCTGAATGTTTTCTGCTTCTAAGAATGTTAAATTAGTTCTGAGCTTGCCCAAGAAATGCTCACTGGGGGGTTCGCAGATGTTTCAGTCTGACTTTCTTGTCTTCTTCCCAATTATATTTAGGGAAATGTTTCTAAAATTGGTTGCCTATGAGATGGAAAAAGTCGTGTGTTTGCAAAGGTGGGGCTTTACACACAGTACTAGATTGAATCTCAAGAGTTTAGTTTCTGATTCGAGTGAAGTATTGTATGGTTTCATTCTGAACATAGGTCTGTATGCAAAGAAGTTTGAGAAAAGTTGTTTCTCTCTCTCTCTGTTTATGCATCCCAGGTCTTCTTTCAGAGATCTTGAAATATTATATTCTCTGTAGGGCACTAAACTTCTGTAAAAGCTTTGGGTCACCTATATATGAAGAATGAAATCTTGACTTGCAAGAAAATCACAAGCAAGTTGTTTCAATAGTCAATTAACCTTGCATTTTATCTGCAATCTAAGTATGCTTAGATCTGTCTCTGAGCATACCTCTTGGTATTTGGTATACCTCTTTGAACTAGGTTCCTGGGCTTGGCCTATTAACCCTGGGTATGTATTTGTATATTAAGATCAAATAACCTCTAAAATTTGCATTGGCTGAAACAAACAGAACGAACAACTTTAGCTGGTTGTTTTCCAGGCCTTGAGGAACTCCAAATTGTCAATATGTAGAGGTGCATTGATGGAGTGCTCTGTTGCAGATCTCCCAGTATGTAACGGTAATACATTAATTACGTTACATCCTTTTGTACGGTCTGAAGTGCGCAGTAAGTTACAGCTCTTTTAAAAATGTGTTCTAATACATTATCTTAAAAATCTAAAACCTTGACCATGTAAAACTCACAGTTCCAGCATTTGGAGGGGGGTTGTTTTTTGTTTTTTTAAATCTGGATTACCTTTCTCTTCTCTGCAGTTTAGAGTATAAATCAACCCCTGGTATTGGTAATAATCCTACAGTGGAAGGGGATTTTTTTAATACACCTGTAATATTAAATAGCTAAACAAAGTAGAAAAAAGCTGTAATGAAAAAAATTACCCTTTAGCTGAGACCTTTTTATACTGAGCTTTAGCCTGGAGCACATTTTTATAGCTGAGTTATAAACCTGTAAAACAATGTTTCTTTGTAAAGCAGAGCCAATGATCTACAATAGTTGAAAGCAGACTTTATGGTCTAAAACATCCTAGAATTGGTTTGAAATACTTAATGCATATTTTAAGCACATAAATTCTAGAGCTATGTGAAGTTTCGCTGGCTGTTTGATTCTCTGGGGGACATGTTTTGGGTGACTGATGACTATTTGTTAAAGTCAGCAAAAATTAATTCAGCTCATAAGAAATGCATTTCTGGTGAGGGACTCTGGAATCATCTTTAAGAAGCATTATTCTTTAAAACAAAAAGGGAGTCTCTTATTTAAAATACATGTTAGTCACAAGTCACCATCTTAGTATCACATCACAGAAATTTTGGACATGGAGAGGACTGTCTGTCATGCAGCTCATAGTCTTCCTTGTTCAGCTGTTTTCTGTATTTATTAGTGCTTTGCTAATATAACTGTATTTTTTATTTAAAAGCTTCTGATATTTTAATCACTGTTAATTAAAAGGTAGCTTCAAATAAATAGGATGTGTAAAACAAGGGTCATTCAACTTTAGCTTAGACAGCATTCTTCACTTGGGCAGAACTTCCATCAAAATCAATTCAGCTTAGCAGCGCTCAGCTCAAAATCAGGTTAGCTTGAGTAGCAAGTGCAAAGCCATGTCCTGCCCTAGGAAAGCTGCTTTACTGATCTATACTAATGACATTGACTGGCAAAGATTATGAAGCCAAAATCCCATTTATGTTTTAGCTGGAAAAAAAGGAACAGGGAACCTTTCCTCCTACTTGCCTTCCCAAGACAGGAAGGAACATCGAGGACATCTCTTTCCACGGAATTTCTTAGCCTTTGTTCAGATTTGTGACCCAAGCCAATGAGGACGGGAGGAGGTAGGCCAGCCCCATACCAAAATGCATCTGGGCATTTGCCAGGGAGCCCAGGCTGCGTGCTGCCAGCCAGTCCCGTGGCCACCCTGGTCCTGCCAAGCGAGAGGAGCAGTCCCTGTCAGAGCATGACCTGGAGCAGCGGGGGTGCAAGCCTGTGCTTAATCCCTGTGCTATAGCCCCTCACTGGGACTTACTCAAGCAGGGGATGAACATGCCTTAAATTCTACATTTTGGCTTAATGTTGTTCTTCTTATGAATGGTTACCCAGAGACAGTCAGGTGAAGCAGGTGTGGGCAGCATTGGTACAGTTTTTTTCCTTAGAAAATGCTATCCCAAGTAAGATGATTTTAGTATATCCCTAACAGACTACAATTCAGGCTAAGATGGTGACAAGGAAGGGAATGATATTGTCAGTTACTTTTAATAAAACTTTTCTCCAGTGATAGAGATATGAAACCAGAAATGAGACTGTCGACTGACAAGGCTTTGCCTGCAAATGCAATATTACGAAGGTAAGTTTTCAGTGACATTCTCTACCTCAGGCTACCGGCAGATTAAGCAAGTCATTTCTATTGCTATTGACACTGATGCAGTATTGTTTCTTTCTCATATCTTTTATATGCCTTGTCAGTAAAAAATATGATAATTCCCTTCACAGTCACCAGAGGTAGTTCTACAAGGCATCAGAGGATGGTGAGTCACTTTCCTTGCTCGCAGCAGAGTGGCCACTTGTGGCTAGACGAGCCTATGTCCAGGATATCGCTGATGTTCTGCATTGATGACATGAAGGGCTGTTACAGGCTTCTGCTTGGGATGCACATACCTAAAACAATAGAGGATAGCAGACAAAAAACAATCTTCCCATCTGTATTCTTTACATTCAATATATTAGTTAAATGGCCACAAGTGTGTGAATTTTGTTTTAAAAATGCTCTTTTTTCCACTTTGTGATATATGAAGAGAAGCTTAAGTGGGGAGGATTTTTAAGCATTTTTAAAGAAGTTTTAGCAAGCAGTAGGGGAAAAATGGGATCTTGACATAATCAACGCCAAGGAATATTCTCTAAAAATGAAATAGAAAGGACTTGTGTGCAAAATCCTCAGCTCTGGTGATACAAAAGGGACCTTAGAGAGAGGAAACAGCTTAATAAATATCCTTGTCCATGGCTATTTTTCAAAAACTGGAGAGGGTAACTCATATAATGGCTTACACCAGCTCTACTTCTAGCCCTGACGTGAGGAACATACGGCAGTATAAGAAAAATAATAGCCCAAGGGTGAGGTGGGGATGTAGCTGAAGTATACTGTGCTACAGCTGTTTCCCAGGGCCTGGAAAGGGGTTCTGAGACCCAAAGGATAAGCTAGGGCCAACTAAGCCTGTACCAGGGTCTAGGAGGAACCACAGCCTCACCCACAGCCTGAGGAACACAATGGGGGCTTCAGAATTGTTTTTCTCCTGCTCGGTTTCTGTCCTGAGCACTCATTTGGAATAGAAACAATTTCTTATCCAACTCTAACTCTAAACAAATTGCTTGAAGGCTATCGAGTGTGTGTGGAGGACCTGAAAGCTTTAACTGACAGATGAAAACTAACTGCACATTTCTATGGGCAATGCAATGGCAGAAAGAGTTTTCAAGATGGATAATATATATGGATAATACCTTGGGTTTGTATGGTTTTTTTAAGATTTCTAGTTTTCTCCATATTCCAGTCTGCTGCAGTCACTGCACTCTTCAGGCAAAACTTGGGAGAATGACTCTGTCATAACGTGACATGACAGGCCTGTGACATCTGTGTTTGAACATTATTCTCCAGAAATGAGAAACAGTGCATTAAAGAAGCCTTGTTCATGTGGTATACCAATCACTCCCTGACAGCCTCCCTTTTAGTTCATAAAGAGACTATTAGGGATGGTGATGAACCATGCTAGTCCATTTACTAGCATAACAGGAATTATTAACTCTAATAAATGTATTATTATGTAGCCATTAGGTATCAGTTATAAAACTGCTTAATGTCTGTATGATTACTTGTAAATGGATTTGGAAAGGAGCTACATTGGTTATTTATTGAGCATACTGAACAGCATTATTTATTGACTTGGCTCAGTAAGTTTGATTTTTCAAGCCAAAATGAGATTCTAAGTTTGTAATGGTCTAGCCAGTGTGTAAGTTGATTCAGGAAAATGACATTTTTCTGAAAAACTGCTAAACTTATGGTAAACAAGATTCTAGAATGAACTGAGTTTCTTTTTCCTTTCAAGTTCATTAACTAATTACTTTTAAATGTGCTCCTGAGACAAAAATCTGAGAAACCRGAGAATTTAATACTAGCTACATCAAGATACTGCTTCCCAGTAGCATGTGGTCCTATGAGTCACCAGTGGACAAGGCTAGCAGGTGTACGCAGACTGTATCGCTGTAAAGCTAGGGCGTGCATCACTTGTCTGGGCTCTCTGCTTGGTACATCATTTGCTGTATCAAAACTTTAAATTTTGCTGCTACAATACTTTAAAAGACTGAAGCAAGTAAACAAGTTTAATTTCATGGGATGTAGTCTTCTCACTGAAGTCGATGATATTTATCTCCACTATATAAAAACTAATTTTAGTCTGATTATTTTCTAGAAAAGAAAGGCTGAGGGTACAGCCTACTGATTTAATTCTAACAGAGAAAGGCAAGGCAAGAAAAATACTGAGGCGAAGTCATCAAGTGCCAGAGTTCAGTGTTTGCTTCTTCAGTAATATCTAATGCATGTTAAACATTTAGTGCATTTAATCCAATAGACATGCATATGCTCCTAGACTATCAGAAGAAGAAAGAAGCATTTTAGCACTCTTGAAATATGTTGAATTGCTTTTAAATACAGAAGACTGCTGACTTACATGGACATAATAGGGACTTCGGAAGCTCTTGCATTTTGGTGATTTTGGGGTTTTGTTCAGTAGTAAAACCAAGTTGTTCTTGTGAAGCAGCTCATTATTATTTGACTTCTATTTCTGGTGAGTACAGAGCTCAGACTTCTAATTAAACACCGTGTAAAAAATTTCTACAAATTGTGGTAGGAAGGGATAGAGAGTTGACATCATAGTGAAAAGACCGCACTTGATAAAGTTGAGCATATTAAAGACCTTCAAGAGATCAGAGGGTATGCGAAAGCTAATGAAGGTCGATCTTTAAAAGGCATTGCAGAATTTAAACAAGCTGTTGGATGTGATGTCTGTCTTCACTCACTGGCAGAGTGAAGCCACTTTTCCCTCACTACTCTTGCCTGCTCTTTTCTGTTTCCTTGTTTTTGCCTTGCAGCAGGAGATAGGGCAAAGGCCATACTGTGGTGTGTTCTTGACTATTACAACAGATACAGTAAGGACAATCACTGCTTTAAAAACAAAAGCAACCACAAGAACAAAAGACCAGTATTATGAGGCCAATCCCATGTGATTGGTGTCTTTTTATTTCCCCTGGGCTGCAGACACGGTTGCAGAAGATGTGCCTGACTTGTTTCTAAAGCCACAGCTCCTGGGAAAGGATTTGAAGGCCTACAGAGATATTGCTGAATCTCAGTGAGTATTTGGCCGTTTCTTAGTTGCATTTGCCAGTATTTAGTGAAAGATGGAATAGAGGTCTGGTGTTCCAGTTGTGTAAGACTTAGAAACGGCTGGAAGTTTTTCAACTAAATGCTTTTTCTTTTCAATTAAAGACTAAACTTTTTACACGACAGAATTAGTTTCAACCACAAAAATCTATATTTTTAACAATGTTTGTGTTGAAATCCCCCCCTCCCCCTTCTTGAATGAAAACCTACTGTTATTTGCAATAAAAAACCATATTTGCTTCAATGTTGAAGCAAACCTGGAGCAAAAAAATGCATCAAACCCAAGCTGAATATTTTCAGGTGATTGAAACAGAATGTTCATCTAAAGTTAAACTCTCCCCACCCCAACTTCTATCTCCAAAATGCCTTGAGTTGTCCAATTTTAATAACTCTTAAAAACAGAATCTCAAATACTTAGGTCATGGCTGAAGTTTTGAGGTTTTACTTAGAAACTGGTTTGTGCATTACAAAAATATAATTAATCATGAGTGAGAACTGAATTTATCCCTTGAAAACCTTTACTATCTTACAGATGTTTACAGGCTCAAGCCTGTGGACAGCTGGCAATTGTCTGCTGCAGGCTGCTAGATAACATCTATCCTATTCCAACACAGCTTGCTTTCTGTATTTCACAGTATAGAAGAGTTAACTAGCAAATGTCCTGTTAAATTTGCAAGGATGGGAAGAAGGAAGGAGAAACTCCAGACAGAACTGGCATGATATGCCAGAAACAGAGTCTTGCAAAGAAAAAAAAGGCAGGTGGTATGACAGTGATGTATTTAGATGGAGGGAGAAAAGTACTTAAGGAATCTTTTGGGAATTATAGAGGAATTATACACATTACCAGCACTTTCTATCTTGTACAAACAATTATAGACATTGGTAGCTTTCTGAATTCTGTAAATATAGAAGCACCAAGCAATCGCAAAGAATTTTGGTTTTGCTATATGGCTGGAGGATCCTTTCTTGTTTTAGTGCATCGTAGCACGTTTTTAGCTCCCTTGTACTGGCTTCCTTCTGTTTTAAATTGAGCAAAGTGTAATAAAAACCACGTTGGTGCTCCCTACAGATGAAAGCAAGGGTACCCAACATTAATGTTATAAGGCTCTGTCACCAGAATTCAAGGACTGTGTCATGTAGCTGGAAATGATAGCAGTCTGATTTTCCATGGGCTGCTGACAGGAAAATGTAACATATGCTGTATTTCACAAGTACTTATATTTTCAGTTCTGCATCAGAGCTTGTTGCCTATTATTTGCTTGTAATTCACTGTTAAGCCTTAAGGAACGTTCTTCTCGATTTACAGCTTTATTAAACTGATAAATCAATCACTTGTGGGAGGGGAGGCAGTTTGCTGGCATTTGCTTTGCCAACGCACTGCCACCCACAACAGTATTCACAGGTCCTCAAGGATATGGTAAGAGGGAGGAAGCTTTCCCTGTAACTTAATTTTTAAAACATAAGACCTGTTTCTGGTGCTCTGAGCAACTTTAATGAGAATATTTTTGAAGAGCTGTCATCTGCTAATCCAATATTTAACTTGCTTTGTTTCTACATTGCTGTTTAACAAAATAGCTGCACTATAGTTTAAGAGGTAAAAGACATTTTTAAAAAAAGGTCCATGTTAGGCTTTTAAAATTCTAATTCCCAAAAGGGGAGAAATCAAACCAAATATTCTTGTGAGTTACACAGAATATTTTTGCCACTGTTTAAGCTGTTTTACCACTGTACTCTGGGATTTGCTTGTCTTTCCTTGAGTGTATACTTCTGGAACAAAAGTGTCAAGGTGATTCTTTTTAGAAGTGTCTTGAGACTTTTGTCTGTGGTGCTTAAGTTGCTCTACTGTAAGACCATTGATTAAGTAGTGGTAGACTTTTTTTTTCTTTAACCACACAGTAGTGAGGTTACCTGAATCAAGTAGGTAGAGTTCACCATACTGTGCAGGAGACTTCGAAGCTCTAGTTATGAATTGCAAAACAACAGTGCCAGGGTCTGAAGTAGAGCAGAGGGGTGTCTGTGGGAAAGCAAGGTTCTTGTTGGAGCTTGTTTTCTAACAGTGGACAGTACAGATACAGCAAAGGAAAGGTCCCTTCTTGTTAACTTAAACTGAACAAACAGCCAGATTCCTTCTGTTCCTTCCTTCCTCCTAACACAAGTAATTTTGCATAGTCAAGTAGAAAGAATCATATAGACTATGCTATCTGTTCTAAAACTAGTAGTCTTTTCCTTAGACAATATAGATAACTTTGGTTTTAAATTTTATTATTCTGATCTACTAGTTTTGTCAAAATCAGCCTGCTATTACATATTGCCTCTTGGTTAGAATGATGAATTTATACAGGCTTTATTGGAGTTATTATTCTTTTGCATGGGTGTAACAGATTGGACACCTGGCTGAGCGTCTTGGAAAGAGAGAATGTAAAAACATAAAATGAAGAAGCATGTACTCTGTCAGCAAGCTTTCTCATATAAATAAGTTTATGTTAATGTTATGTTTCATCATTTATCATAATGTCAGGATGAATCCTTTCATGCCTACATAGGATTTAAATAAAATTAGTAAGAACTTTTGTATAACTTCTGCAGTAACACTGAAGGGAACAAATGTATGTAATGCGCATAATTATTTTCCTGTGATTGCAGTGAGAGACTTAGTTGTTGGTCCTTTGTTTGCATTTGACACATAATTCACTTCTCTAATACTTTCCCGTGCCATTCCCCCTTGTTCTGCATTAGACAAATCTGCATCTTCAGGTAAGTGCTGTTTTCAGCAGTGCAATTAGGATATTGCAGAGAGGAAGCAGGAACACCTCTCTTGGTCTCCTGGTAGGTTGGGTTGTGCCAGTACTGTAGGTTATAAAGCACATGAGACTGCTCAGAGCAGTGAGCTTAGCGACTGCAGTTTCTTTATCTAGGCAGCCATTCAAAACATTGGGATGGTGTCTGTTTGTTCTTTGTGTTATAAAAGTAGATTCTGACAAAAATTTAGGTTGTTCAAAATGTATTCTGTATATACACCAATGAATGAGGCAAGATGGAAGAGAAGAAAAACACCTCAAAAAGGAAAACTCAAGTCTGGGTGCAATAAAGTGATGTTTTGTACTGCTATATTTGTTAACAAGCCTCGCTTGACTTTCATATCCAATTCAGTCTTGTAGTCCTTATTTAGAGAAAAACTTTCAGGGATAGCAGTAAGATTCTTGGCACTTTTGAAAATCAGGAGCATAAATAAAAGTTTGTCTAACTTTCAGTAGCCATCTATGAACAATTTCTACCGTGTGATAACATTCTAAAGTATTTATTCTAAAGCTTGGGAAGAGCTACGGATGTCATCTTTCTGGACTTCTGTAAGGCCTTTGACACAGTCCCCCACAACATCCTTCTCTCTAAACTGGAGAGGTATGGATTTGATGGATGGACTGTTCAGTGGATGAGGAATTGGTTGGATGGTCACATCCAGAGGGTAGTGGTCAACAGCTCAACGTTCAGATGGGGATCAGTGGTGAGTGGCATCCCGCAGGGGTCTGTATTGGGACCAGTACTGTTTAATATCTTCATCAATGACATAGACAGTGGGATCAAGTGCACCCTCAGCAAGTTTGCAGACGATACCAAGCTGAGTGGTGCGGTTGACACACCTGAGGGACGGGATGCCATTCAGAAGGACCTGGACAAGCTCAAGAAGTGGGCCCGTGTGAATCTTGTGAGGTTCAACAAGGCCAAGTGCAAGGTCCTGCACCTGGCTCAGGGCAACCCCCAGTATCAATACAGGCTGGGGGACGAAGGGATTGAGAGCAGCCCTGCCAAGAAGGACTTGGGGGTGCTGGTGGATGAAAAGCTGGACATGAGCCGGCAATGTGCACTCGCAGCCCAGAAGGCCAACCGTATCCTGGGCTGCATCAAAAGAAGCGTGGCCAGCAGGTCAAGGGAGGTGATTCTATCCCTCTACTCTGCTCTGGTGAGACCCCACCTGGAGTACTGTGTCCAGCTCTGGAGCCCTCRGCMCARGAAAGACATGGACCTGTTGGAGCRGGTCCAGAGGAGGGTCRCAAAAATGATCAGAGGGATGGAACACCTCTCCTATGAAGAAAGGCTGAGAGAGTTGGGGTTGTTCAGCCTGGAGAAGAGAAGGCTTCAGGGAGACCTGAATGCAGCCTTTCAGTACTTAAAGGGGGCTTATAAGAAAGATGGGGACAGACTTTTTAGTAGGGCCTGTAGCAATAGGACAAGGAGTAATGGTTTTAAACTGAAAGAGGGTAGATTCAGACCAGATATAAGGAAGAAATTTTTTATGCTGAGGGTGGTGAAACACTGGCACAGGTTGCCCAGAGAGGTGGTAGATGCCCCATCCCTGGAAACATTCAAGGTCAGGTTGGACGGGGCTCTGAGGAACCTGATCTAGTTGAAGATGTCCCTGCCCATGGCAGGGGGGTTGGACTAGRTGWCCTTTAAAGGTCCTTTCCAACCCAAACTATTCTATGATTCTATGATTATGAATTCTGAATGTGTCTCATTTCACTACATCAAAATACATCTTTAGAGATGTTTTTTAGAGATGTTTAGAGAGTTTTTAAACCCTCTTCTGTTCTGCCTCTTCACTTGGCTGCTCTGTTACTGTCTGTCGTAAACTGACTCTCTGTACACTGTGCAGTGAATTATAGAATCATTCCTTTTCACTGAAGGTCAAACATAAGAAACCCTATACTACTGATTTTTAAAAATCTGCCAGGTTCTGGTGTGGCTTTGCAACCACATCACCAGTGAAATTGTCAGAAGACCATGGTGTGTGAAGACCTGTATGAGCTGCATCTTTTGCTATCTATTCTGCTGTTAAAACAAAATCTTTTGCTTTCCTGATGTTACTGGAGATTCCATTTCCACAGGTAGGAACTCATAAACTGAGGTCTTGTTGTTGGACAGTATGTTATTTGCTCTGATGAAATATTTAGGCAGTGGTGACCCATCTATTTAATGTAACTTCTCTGGGCTGTTTCTGAAAGGAGAATTTAACCTTGACCACTTCATTCTGTTGCTTTCTTTGTGCTGGCATGAGTTTACGTGCTATATATAGCAGCTGTGCAGAGCAATCAACAATCTGAAAAATAAGTTGAGAAATTGGGATTTTTAATTGGCTTGAGCTCACCTCCCAGCCACATGAATACTGGAGCTTACACAGAGAATGTGATGGGACCGAGTGGCTGTGCTCAAGGCAAAGGGCAGGTGACAGGATCTTGCTTCTGGAAATTGTGTCATTGTGGCAGGAAAAATACGGTATTCTGCTGGGCAAAGAAAGACATTGGGAAGAAATATGTGAACATGCCCAGTGTATTGAATATCAATGTTTCTTTATGTCACTAACAGTTTCAGGACAGACAGCATACCAACCATGCTTGGATTTTGAGGGATATGCAAGAACTATAAATCTGGAGAGAAAGACTTAATTTTGAGAGAGAGTTGCTTATTGAGGATAAAATGGATATCGCAGAAGGACTGAAAACTTCACTGAAACTTTCAGCTCATTAAACTCTAAGACATTAGTTTCATTCTTTGAATCAATATGTACATATCCAAGAAAATCCTTCCTTTATGATGTATGGGTATGATGCTGAAGTCAACACACACATGTTGCTGTCTGCAGGCCGTACAGAGGTGAGAGATGACAGACTCACCAAGCTACTTTTTTTTATTAAATGTGTGGTGCTTGAAGGGAAGGGGCACAGATTATGATTATTTTAATTTTATGGATCTGTAAGTATGTTTCCCTGTTGCACAACAAGCACTTCAAAACTGATCAGTCTTCCTGCACTGTAGGCTTCAGATTCACCATTGCTTAAAGCACCCAGTGCTGCTGGCAGTTACCATCCTGGAAAATGTCACTTTTCAAATACATTGTCAAATTGCAGGTCATACATGAAACAAAGCACACCTAATCCCTTAAACAGCCAAGGTACTTTCTTGCAAAACTTTTTGAAATTATCCTTGGCCCATGAATGCAAACCGTGGCTTTAAGACACAAACTTGCTTTCAAAGTTATAAATATCTTAGTTCTTATTGTTGTCATGGAATCTGTGGCATATTCCTACAAGGAGTAATGTGCTTGTCACACCAGACAGTACAATCAATGTTTTGTTTACCCTTTCCCCATTCTGATTCTTAGTTTATAGCAATGCCTCGTCCAGGTGTGATGGAGGCTTTGTGACATTTCT
Source organism: Phoebastria nigripes (assembly GCA_035582835.1). Taxonomy (NCBI): domain Eukaryota; kingdom Metazoa; phylum Chordata; class Aves; order Procellariiformes; family Diomedeidae; genus Phoebastria; species Phoebastria nigripes. The sequence continues at coordinate 568,833 of JAYKAV010001444.1, read as the reverse complement.
CTGACATGAAGATGAGACCATTAACTCTCACCTGTCTTTCAGAAGGCTTTCTGCAGCTCCGGCTTCCCTTACCTGTTTTTACTGATCTGATCTGACTGCTATGGAAATCCTTTTTATGTTGCAACAGATACCCCAAACCAGGAATTGTGCAGATGTGGAACATGAATTTATTCATTCCTAGTTTTCATCTAGCCCATGACAGTTACCATATGACTGAGCAGCTCTGGGAAGTGATTGGACATTTTCAAATAGTATACTTTCTGTTGAATAAGATGATTTTTACCACAAAACTTTCACATTGTAAATCAGATATGCCACTGTATACGATTTGATGAATAACTCCACAAGTCAAACTAAAGAGGGACAAAATAACTTGCCTATTCTAGTAATAGGAATGGTAATTCTTTCAGGAAGTGCAGAGGTAGGATTTTGTTTTAAAGTTGAATTGCTGTTGGCTACAAGTCATTACTGTTTGTGGTATGCCTTTGTGTAGATGCTATACCTTTTAACAGTCCTTCCTCTGCTGAAAGTGCCTGTGATTTCAGAAGCTAGGATCCAAATGAGAACACAGATGTGCAGCAGGTTAAAATGTATCTGCTCTGCTCTTCAGGAACCATTTCTGGGATGCTTTTGGCTTTTGTCCTGAATAGGGCACAGGACTACCTCAAGAGGTATGTGGAAGAGCTGATCTGTAATAGCAATTACAATACGATCAGGTTTAACACTGCAGCAGGAGAGACTAAACAAAATAAATCCAGAACACAAGTGTTCAATTTAAAGAAAGGGAACTGCATGCTAATAAGGCAACTGGTCAAAAGGAAGAGAAAGCATTAAGGCAAGAAGCCTAGAGGTAGCCTAGACACTTTTCAAAAATACTGTATTAGAATTCAAGACAAACTCTGTGCTGGAATTAGAAAAGCAAGCAGAGTGGTCCAGTAAAAACCCCACATGGCTCAATAGAAAATTAAGGTGATTGTCATGTAGAAAGGACTGGCAKTTATAACGGGAAGTTTTTTGTCCAGAAGAGAACAGGAAAGTCCATAACTCATGGCAGATCAAATGTAACCAGGAAATTAAGAAGGCTAAGAGAGAATTTGAGGAGCACCTTGCATAGGATGCAAAAAAATTCATAGTTAAAAGTTATTTCAATATAAGAAAAGCAGGAAAATTGCAGCAGTAAGTCCTGTCCACAAAAACGGCTCTAGAAAGGATGCCGGGAATGATGGACCATGAGTCTGACTTCCATCCTTCAAAAGATGCTAAACTTGATAATAAAGATTAAGATTACTGAGCATATAGATAAGCTGTTGGGGAGAAAGATCTCCATCAGAACTGGAGAAACATATGAGAAATAAGAGAAATCTGAGTTTCCCAGCCACCCTTTCAGTTATCTGAATTGGCACAAGGTGCCTGTGGTTACTACACCAGGTATTCGCACCTGCTATGCAGTCTCACCCATCGCGACTTTTGTCTGTCTTGTTTTCATTAGTCTAAAGCAAAACAAAAATTTGTATTTTCAGGAGTCACTAGGGAAATAAATTATGATGTTTGTCCAGGAAGAAGGTCAAATAAGAAGGGAGTGAATAGCAGGGTATCTGTAATGACGTAGAGTGTGCGTGTTGTTGGTGAGGAAGGACTGGGTGGTGCATAGACCTGATGGCAAAGGAATTTTGGAGAACATGTCCCGTACATAGGAAGCAGCAAAGCAGCTGGAAGGATGGATGGAGACAGAATCGTGTGTGTATGAAATGTCTGTGGCACATGCAGGAACAAGGAGTGCACATAATATATGAAGGAAAGCAATTCCTTGGATGGGTATTTTCTTGTGTGGGGCTGTCGTGGCTGTCCTTCCTACATGCCATTGACCACCCAGCCTCCTAGGCTATTATGTGCGGACCCCATGCCTGCTTCTTTCCCACCTGGTCTAACTCTAGATCTGTGCCTGTCCTTATTGCATGCTTACAGGAGGCATGGATGATGGGCAAAAAGGATGGTGAACATAAAGCAGAGATTGAAGGTGGCTTCAAATGTATGGAAAATAAGGACTCTGTGTTCTTGGGTCTTGGGTTTTGCCTGCTTTGGACTTACAAATAACCTTTGACAACACTGAGCAGCTCCTTAAGAGAGAACATTTTTACATTTGTAACTGCAGAGGCTGCTGTGGTAATTAAATATACAATGAGGTCAAAAGGTCTAAACAGAGCTCAGGATCTTAGTGAAGTCGATAAATTTAAAGGAAGCATATTTGTAAAGTGTTTGGACAAATAAACCAAATACTATGCCACAGTTGTTATGGAATCGTCAAAGCTAGCATCTCTGGTATTCTAAAATGTGCTCTTCAAATAGCACATTTATTACTCAGGGGAGGGTTAAACAGCAAATTCATTTGTGATTAATACCACAGACCCATCAAGGAAGCATATATGTTTTTCAATTGTCTGAATTATCATTCTTATCTAAATGGATCTATTGATCATTAATGATCTAGAATCCCTTAGGGCATGACAGGCGAGTGAGAAAAATCCAATAAGCTCTCCACCATTGCAGAATACCAAGAAGCAAAAATGCTACTGTTGTGTCCTTATAGCATGCTTGTGAACACTGCATGAATTAGTAAACAGGATCTTCTGGATGCTACAGGCTGACCTTCAGTTCTCTTAGCATATACAGAGATCTACTGAGTACAGCCTTTCATTCAAACAGTACCTATTTTCAGACAATATATTATAAATTAAAATTATATTTATGATAATAGAGTAACACATACAAACATACTAATTGTTATTTAGGGCCTTACAAGTATCTTTAACATTAACACAGCATGCCCAATGCTACTTTTTTTAATTTAAAGTAAACTCAAGCATTTTTAACAACTGGGTACATTCACTTAAGTGAAATGAAGACACTGCCAATAAAGACATGACTGAATGTCATAGTTACCTTCCATGCCTTACTGAGTTAAAAATCCTGGTGTGTGACCCCTACTATTCAATAGTGAATGGAATGAGGAAAACCCWATTTGATTGTTCTATCAGATGTCACCAAAGATCATAATTTACTATTGGCTTTCAGATATTTAAGCCTGTTTAGCTGTTTATTAAGAAGCAAGAAGTTCCTGTTTTAAGGAACTGCATTAGAAAGAGGATCTCTTAGATTTACCAGTAAAAAAAAGTCTGGTATTATACCATAGGTTGTAATATCAAGAGGGGTTGCTGGTCAAGGGTATCTGGGGCCAGTCACTCGAGGTCTGATTCAGACAAAGTGTCTTATCCACTGTCCAGTGTCTATCCAGTAGTTTTTAATGTGTTTTAGACCAATAAAACAGTCTCTGTAGTTCTAGAGCTCTGCTGAAAAATCTTACCCCTTCCACCAAAAATACCATTTGGATTAAACCACTTCTTTAATTAAAGCATACTGATTTTTATCTCTTCCTTAAATAATGCTTTTTTCTACAATATTTTGCTTTGTAGGCATCAGCAGTATCAAAGTTGGTGCRTGGTCGTACAGTTTTAAGGGACAAAACTTTCTGTAGACCTCATCCTCCCTATAATAACCAGGCTTGAAGCCAAGAGCCCATCAACCCTCTCCATATCAGTGCAGCGCAGTGAAGACATTTCTCAGCCTTGTTTGGCACTGCAAGCAGGACAGCATGTCAGCTCTGATTAGCTGTACTGGGAGTCAAGGGTCTTAGTATGGGCGTGGTGCTGCTCTAACCTGCCTTTGGTACCCAAGTTAGTTTATCCTCTGAAGTGGACAGCAGGGGCTGTGTTTGCTGTGGAGTTACCGGAATAGTCAAATTAACTCTGTGTTATGCTCTACTGCATGGTACAGACATGCCCTCTCTCTGCTGTGAAATCATTTGTATGTAAGAGGAGAGGGAGGGAGATTCATACCCACTAAAGTTCAAAACTCCTCCTTTAAAGCAGTAATGGAATAGTGTGTGGCGAGTACAGTACTGGGTTTTGCCCAGTGAACAAATAAGAACAAAATCAAATAGTGGATAGCAGCTCAGTAAGAGAGCAATCAGTCTGTCTTAACTCTGAATAAGGCATGGGTCATGTAGAAGAAATGGTAGATGTGCATGTAGTAAAGATGTATATCATAATGAGTATGCACAGTCTTCATCCTGGTATTTCCTAATTCATTAATTCTTGGCTGTACTTTTCATATCCTTGTAAATTATTCTTGTAAGTAATACATAAACTTATTTAAGAAATCTTAGTTTAATGATACTGTAATCTTCATAATGGTTTACTCTTTTTTTTCATTTTTGAATGGTGATCTGCATGTTTTTTCTTGTACTCAGGTGCATATGTCTGTTTATAATATACAGACTAGCAAATGAAATAAAGCTTCCAGTATACTTTTTGCATACAGCTATGTTTGTCTTGGGTTACTTATTATTTTGTCTAACACAAACAGTGCTTTTCAGGATGATATGCCCCAAATAAACTTGCCAGATACCTTTTAGACAACAGACTAGAAAGAAGACCTAACCCTGATAAATACAAATCAACCATGTTTTATTAAGCTAACCTACTATTAAATGTAGTGTAGAATAAAGCAGTTTTAAAATCTGCCAGGAATGAAACAAAACAAACAGAAAAAAGGGAACAGGTGATGCGGCACGAGAAGCAAGAAATAAGGCTTGATGCCAACGTGGACATGACAGAGTTCTTGACTGGAGAGAGGAAATGGGTTCTGCACAGTAACTGGGAACCTCGAAGGAGTGAACGATGATGAGAGAGTGGAGGAGAAAGTGGAGGGAAGAAGATCCTGATCTAACAGCATTAGGAAACAACACAAGAACTCAGTCTCCTTGCTTACTTGCAGTAGCTGTTAAATAAATTTGGTGTATCTTGTACTTTTGATAATTGTCATACAGTAAGTGATGTGATATCTTACTCATTTTAGGGGCTCCAGATAAGCCAGGTCAGTGATTCACCCTGGTTATGAGAACTCCTTTGCACACCTCCAAGAACCAGTCGGTGACTGGACCAAAAATGTTCCCTCAGCTGGGTCTTCTGGCTGTGAAGAGACTGTTCATAAGAGCTTTCTCCTATGAGACAGGAGCTAGCTGCCACCTAACCCAGTCAAGGTCAGGATCCAGTAAGTTTCAGTCACTATTCATGTGAAAAACTGCTTATAGCTCGAACATCATGGCACTTTTATCAAATCAAAGCTGTTGCAAGTTTTACAAGTTACCTATTTTCCTGTCTTTCCTACTTGCACAGCCCTCCTGGAAACACGAGGGAGGTGGCAACACCCAGTAGACACTCAATAGCACAAACTTGTTTCACTTGCTTAGCACAAGAAGAAGAGAGAGGCTTAATTCACCTGCCCGCCCAATTTGGAGACAGAATCCGAGTCTCTCAGGAGAGTATCTCAGCAAATAGAATCAAGAATATTCTGTTGCAAGTTTTCTGTATTCTCCAGTTGAAATACTTTCACTATATATAAAATGACTTAATACTAATTGCAACAGGAACTGCACTTGGTCTTACAAACAAATCATCCAGCTACCAAGCTGTGGGGTCATTTTCACTTTCTGGCCCAAGGACTTACCAAAGTTTTTGTTTGGTTTGTTTTGACAGGTAACTGCCTTTCTCAGTGTTAAACTGACTGGCAAATCCATTCCTCAGCAGATAGGTTTCTTGAAGCAGGGCTTGAGTGTTTGAAACTGCTAGGTTTTTTCCCAGCTGCATTAGGTCGTCTAATAAAAGGTGTCATCTGCCTTGACAAACATTGCTTCCTGTTTTCTAGGCATCAGAAAGTGCGGTTTCACAACTGGCTTCTGTGCTACTGCTAAAAGCTGGGGCCTAGTTCCCACTCACCTCCCGTATGCTACTTCTATGTATGCACCATAATGCATTTATATTGCATTATGGTGAAACTTGACAAAAAAAAAAATGTTACTGCCAGGTCAATTGACAAATGTTGATATTAGAACTAGAGAAGGGATGGAAATGTCTAGTAGGCAGAGTGTACTGCCCCTTGGGCCAGCACTGGCCTCGTGGATGTGATGAAACTGTGCCCAAAGGATCCTTGTTCATCATTAATGTGTTGGAAATGCATAGTACTGTGCTGCTTATGTTCCTGTTGAATTCGGACCACAGTCTTTGCACACCAATTTTAATTTAGAAGGAAAGACCAATGAAAATGCATTTGAGATGTCCATTGCAAGAGCAGCAGTGGTAACTCATAATCTCTGCCGACAGTTAAGTACCGTATCGATCCACAAGGATGGGACCCTTGGAACAAAATGCTGCCCAAAAGCTGGGCACTTATCTTTTCTGATTCTTTCTTAAATATCTTCCAGCAGTGGTCCTGCAGTGGCATCTCTCTCTCATTATTTTTCACAATTGAAAGGCTTTCTCCCTTTCTCATGTGATCTTTTGTGCTGTACAGTAGGTCTCAGGTTTAGTGTTGTTTCAAGTTCCCTCGTGGATTTTTTCCTTTTCAAAGAGTTTCAAAGTAATCCTTCTGTACTGATCTTTCACAATCACTAAAACATTGGAAGAGCATACAGACTGTAGCAGAAAACAATAAAGTTAAGGCAATTCCCAGCTGAGGGTGATATGGCACCATACGTCCATCACATACATTTAGGCATTAGGGAGAAAATTAAGCAGCTTGTTAAAAGTTGTGGCATTGTGCCTGGGTGTTGGAAGGACATACAACACTTCCCATTGCTAAATGAGGATTTAATGTTCGGGGTGCTCAAATGCTTCTCTTTTTTTCTAAAACAAACGTTCATTAGCATGTTTGTTTAAACAGTACAAACTGTCCCGTCCCTGCTGCACAACGGTGGCCGCCAGGATTTGGCTGCAGCTGCCAGTCCCTCATGACAGGGCTCAGACATCATCCACACAATGTCTGCTTTGTGCTGCGAAAATATGATTTTTAAAGCGTCAGATTACTGACTGGTGAAAAGTGGAAATGGGTTCATAAAACCAGTGGTAGTAAGTGCAAAACTGTGCCTCTGTTTTAGTTCTTTAATTGCTTTCTGCAGAGTTTTATTTCTGCTTGCAGGGCATTTTTATTCAAGGGTAGTAAGATTCTGGAAATCGGGGTTTGTAGTGGAAATTGTGACCTGACTTTAATGTTAGTCTTGCTGACTRTCTGCTGAAAAAGCTGTACCTTAAGAAATACTGACTATGACAAATCTGTCTCTACAGTGAAACACAAAACAAGAAAACAAATGTACAAATAATTATTTATAGAGTCCAGTATGGGACCAGAACAGCAAGAAACTTGAGGAGGAAAGCCTTAAAACTCTCCTGTGTCAGACCCTGGAAGTAACAAGCAATATTGCCACGTTAATGACAGTCTATACAGACAAACTCTATTGTGTCTACAGAACCATTTTGTGGAGTGCTCAAGGCCCTGATTTCAACAACTGCCCTAGAGAAAACACAACTTTATTTTTGCTTTGCATTCACCTGCAGTTAAGTTAAATTGCATGCTTCGTGTTCATTTAGGGATATCCAGTAAAACACATGCACCTGTGTGTAGGGGAGCCCAGCTGCGACTCCGTGGGGAGCGGCCGGCAGCTGGGCTAGTGGCCAGGCACACCTGGCCCCGCACTGCCAGAACTTTCTGGGCTGCCCCTGCACCTCTCACAAGGCAACGCCTGAGGAAGGGCTCTATTTCTTTTACTCCAAAAGGAAGCGTGGTCTTGAAAAAGACGGTTGTTGGAGGTCTTGCTGCTTTGCCTGGAGCTCCAGAAGGACGTTTTTGACCCAGAAAGATAGAGTCACATGTGATTTAGAGGAGAAAAAGCAGCTGCGCAGCCCATAGAAGATGCTGGTAGGTAATGAGGCTAAAAGCCCTTTAATGCTACTTTTAATTATGAGGGGCAGTAAGATCAACCCTCTTTTAATCCCTAGAGTGAAAGTGGAGTGTTTTGCTTTTAAGTTTTGATACTGCTTTTGTGGTGAGGACTTCGCTGTGCAAGGGGCCAAGGGCAGCGGGGTGAGGTTTTCTCTTCTACGGTTGGGGCAGGCAGCTCCAGCCCCACCTCTGCACAGCCGGAGAGCGAGGCGGTGTGCGTGAGGCAGTAGAGCGTGGCGCCCAGAGAACGCGGCAGCTGCTTGCTGCCCTCCTCGCTGTTGTATCTTCCCCAGGCGCCGTGCCTGCTTAGCCTGTCCTCAGAGGGGGCTGGCAGCCTTCTGCGGGGTCCAGGCACCCCGGCCTCCGCACGCCTGGAGCTGTGTGGGAAGGCTGCCGCTAGCAACGGTCCGTCATACCGGCGCCGGTAAATCCGGACAAGGGCCGCAAGATGGCGCCGGCGGGTGGCCGCTCCGCTTCGCCTCGCGCCGCCGCCTCAGGGAGCCCCCGGCTTCTCTGGGAGCGGGGAAGCATCTGCGGTGCTGTGCTCGGCGGGAGGGACCAGCGCTGCGCTTTGAACCTCGTAAGTCTCTGAACACTTGAAACAGTACTTATGCACCGTGTATGAGCACAGCCCACGTTAAACTCAAAGTGCTGCGTACGGTTTCTAGTCCGGGATTCTGGGTTCAGCTTCCATTTTTAATGCCCCTTTGCCTTAAAGTCGTAAGCAAGCTTCTTTTGAAGGGATTGACAACATAAGTGCTTCGATTTTTAAAAGTAATGAAAAGCACTTGATCACAGCTTTAAAGCAAGTCTTTCCTGTGTTGTTTGTCCTTACACAAAGATACGGTAATATCAACATGCCCAGAGTGGTTTTTGAAGTATCTTGAATTTGTCTGGTGGTAGTACATGGGGAAAAGTGTTTCCTGGGGGAGGAGAGAACTTCTATGCTGTTTACTTTTAATTCTTTAACAGGCTTGAGAGAGGAGAAGGCTGGGTATGGAAGGTTAGGTTCTTCCCCTTGCTCCCAAAAAAGGTTTGTTTCTCACAAAAAAGAGAAGAAACTCTTGGTGGACGGTTTGAATAGGTGGTTCAGCCTTAGCAGGAAGCCTATGGGGAATTGGCGGCATTCAGTCTCTACCAAGGACACTAAAACCAAGGATCTCTGTCCGTAGTAGTTTTATTCCTGTCTTTATCCTCTTCGTTAATGTAGATATGGCCTAGAAGGCAAATTAATATTATGCCTTAGTCTTTATGAGGGATTTTGCTTCCAAATGTAGGGACTCGCAGCAGAGTGGGAATGAGGTTATGAAATTATTACGTCTGAAGTAGAACCAACTTCAGAGCTGGATGGTAGGGCTGGGGAGGAGGATGTGAGGAATTCTTTCAAGCCTGACAGGAGAAACTGTTCTAAAGTGAGCATAGTTTAAAAAAAATCTTCAGTTATGACTGCCAGAGGAACACCTAAAGCAGCCTTCTGATGTGAGGAAGATGTCAAAAAATGCGGTTAGCTAATGGCGTCCAGTCAACTTTTGAAAATCATCTGAGTTGCTCTGTCTGAACCAAGTTTCCTGTCATCCCTAGAGAATCTATTCCAACTCTAAAACCTTATTTTAAGAATTAACTCAACATTTCAAAACAAGCTGTTGGAATTTCAGTGGTGTTGCGATTGGCCATCTATTTTTCTAATTCTAGCTTATGTTCGAATAAATCTGGCTCATATTCACAAAAGTATGTTCTAGGACTTGCATGTTCTGTCACTGCATGATCCTCTTGGTTTTATTCATAGATTGTGTCGGTACCTGGGGATGGGGTCTCAGAACTTAAAAGGTTTCTGAGGTCTGTTCTTACCCTTCCCTTTTTCCAAATTTAAGAAATGGTTCTAAATACCACATGTTTTATTATTCTGAAAGGGAAGTGAGAGGAGGATTAGTCATGGTAATCTCTGCTTGATTCTGTGTAGCTTTTGGTGATTTGACTTCCAGAAAGAGTACTCTGCTATCATAAACACTTACACTGCTCTAAATAAATGGATATGCTCAGGGTTTTCTTTCTTTCTCTCTTTTAGATGTTGTTGCTGTTATGAAAGCATGAACTGCATAACTGATGGGCAGATTTCCAAAATGTATGAATGCTTAGCAAGGTTAACATTCCAGAGGAATAACAACATGGAGCATATCTTTATTCTGGTTAACCTAGCAGTTGTCAAGGGTTGGGTCCTCTCTACATTCCAGGTTACTTTAACAAATTCCTGTATTTCTGGGAGATTTGCATATACCATCTTTTTAGTTGGTTTTCCTGTTACTGTATCCAGTTAGATATGGGCTTATGTTCTAATAGTTGTACTGAAGTTTCACACAAAGAATAGGGATGTTTGGATCCAAGTCCTTCCCTGGTGTGTTATGCCCAGTCCTTTGGCATCTAGCTCCAGGTGAGTTCTGTCCCTGTCTTTTGGATCACCTACTCTTAGTGTAACTTAAGTCTATCATAATATTACTTACACTTTACCAGAGAGATAGCTTCACGAAATGCTGCAGGAAGGATTCTTTTACGGGCAGAACACCTAACCTTGTTTCCAGTCACACCGTTAATGTACTTTGGGCTGCCTGAGAACAGAATCACAGGCATAAGAGAGCCAGAGAAGGATCTGTGTTTTAACTGTTGTACTATTAAACACTAGGTATGTTATGTGTGAATGCTATTAATAGTTAAAAAGCAATTTAATACTAAGCTTTGTTGTACAATGAAGCAAAACAAACATGTTTTCTTCCTCCCCTCCACAAAACCAAAGCTGGCTATCTGGAGACTGCTAAAATGAGCTGGTATTAGGGAGCTCCTTGAAGAAAAATTAAATATGGGGTAACTAATAAAGTTTACATAAACTTGGGGAATGATATTGCCTCTTTCCAAGCACAGTAAGCTGTAATACTTACTCCGTAAGAGAGCACTGAAATCACTTGACTGTTACAGACTTGTGCAATAAATGTACATCATGAGTGCATTTCTTGTCTTGCTGTAAACCTGTAGCTGACACTGTACCTGCAAAAACACACCTTTTCACACCTGAAAAGGTCAACTGTAGCTTTATTTGTAAACTAGTACCTGAGATTGCCATCTAACTTACACCCACCCCCTGATGGGGGGAGCTTGTTTTCCTCATGCCTAGTATATGAAGAAGAAGCCACTTTACAGAGCTGTTGAGTCCTCACAGTTCCACAGAATCTGAGCTTTTTACTGCTGTGGCTTTTGTCACTGCTCGTCACCATACAGTCTCGCCCTCTCCTTTGCAATGGCTCCAGTGCATGGCTGACTCTGCAGCAAGTTGACTCAAGAGCTGAACTGTCTGCCAGAAATCCTCCTGAGCTCACTCCTTGTTGGGTTAGACAGGTGCCAGTTCTAGAAAAAGACCTGACATGCATAGCCTGGGGTAGGCAGTTCCTGCATTCAGACATGTGTCTGTGCCCTAAACGTTGCCCTCTGAACAAGGGATAATCAGACCAAGATGGAAGAGAGGTGACTGAGGTGGTCGCTAGAGAATGCTTGCTGACTGTCCTCTAATACAACTAGATGCATCAGATGGTGGAAGGTTGGGAGAAAGAAACAGAACTAAGGAGGGAAGCTACTCTGTGCATATGCATTGAACTCAGTTGTCAAGGGTTGGGTCTTGTCTACATTCCAGGTTACTTTAATAATTTCCTGTATTTCTGGGAGATTCAGTCAGGGCTGCAGGACACCAGAGCACCACCTTCAAGTCAGGAACTCTGCTTACTGTAAAGCTCTGGAGGCTGGAAGAATATTTTGGAGTAAAAAAATACTCTGTTTTGTGCTCCCTATATGCTCTTTCTGGACTATTTGCAGTTGGCTGCTGTACAGGACAGGTACTAAGTCAAACAAAGACTTGTTCTGACCTGTGTTGTTCAGACACAGCGTGTTAAACACTTAGCAGGCTTAGGAAAGGAGTTGGACTCCCAGGAGTTCTACTGCCTTACTCATAGACAATCTCCTGTAGTAGGCTGGCTATATGCAGATATAATGCAAGGGGCTCCTTTTGTAACCTGCTGCAGTTAATACCTGCTGGGTTTTAATCCTCTGAAGTGCTGAGTGCACTTTATCTAGGGATAAGTAATCTCTGTACTTCAGGCATCTAAAATAAAGTAGGTGGCTGTAGATGCTACAAAGGAAGCAAACCTCAGCTGCAAGAAGGAAATGGATTCAGTCTGTGTTTTCTTCCCCAATACTACATTCCTTGGTTTTTTTGAGGATTTCAAAATGCTTCAGGTCATATGTAACACAATGCCTGCGCGTTATATATGGTTGTGCATACAGGCACGTGTGTGTCCTCTGTGGGTGGTGAGGTGCAGAATAAAATAATACTAAAATACATAATTTTGAAATGTACTTCTCAATAGTACTTAGTACCCAATTCAAGTAGTGCAAAACCTGAAAACTTCAAGAGATAAATGAAGAGCAAAACATGAAATGAGAAGAGCAGCCTGCCAAATTCTGCTTGATTGTGCTCTTTGGCAAGGTGATTTCTGTAGGTGTTGACCTTTCAGAAGCTATTTTGAAAAAAGCCAGCATTTTGGTTAGTAAATGCAAGGAGCACAAGTACTTGCAGTTAGCAGAAGGTTTGCAGTGTCAGGCTACCATACAGAGGAGCAAAGAATTCAGTGCTATTTATATTCCTTTTCATTTGTGAATTTTCAAGTGCTTTGCATCATTTAAGTCCAAGTATTGCCAGATGTTGAATATTTTCAACTGCCAGTGAAGTCACTACAATGTGAGGTCAATTAGGACATAATGAGATGCTAAGCTCATAAGGTCAGCCCTATCCTGACTCTTCAGAAGAAATTTTACTGAAACACAACCGTGTTACTTTAGTCCTCATCTTCTCCCCTATTTGTTAAAAAAGGCTACTATCTAAATAGAGAAAATTGTACAGGTAAGTATTAGGCAAAGGAGAATGGTTATTAAAGAGCGATTATTGTTAGCATTGTCTTGGACACCAGTATAGTCTGGATTAGCATAGTCATGTTGTGATTAATGGCCTTATCAAAACTCAGAAAAATTACAGAACTTACACAAAAGAATGCAATATCCGCTACCACCACAGAACTTAATAACAAGGCAAAGCATGAAACAGTGTTTGATGTCATTAATAAAATCTATCATGGGATGCAGAAAAGTATTTGCAACTGCATCAGTCCTTGAGGAAAAAGCAGATACGACAGCTGTGGTGATAGAATAGATAACACATTAAAGAAAAATTAACATATCTTTAGGGATCTTTTTAGCAGAAGGTGAAGGGAAGCTTTTCTTCATGAGGGGAAACTGCAGTTGTCTGAAAGCATGGAGAATGTCATGGTTAGAAATCTTCACTCTTAAAGCAAGGATTCTTAAAATAGACCCCCTTACAGGTGCGTGCATGTTTTACATAACCAGTGCTAGTTGTTCAAATAGCAGTTTCAGCTGCAGTTGTGTTTTTACCTTTGTGTCAGCTAATGACTCCTTATAAAGAATGCACCCACTATTTTCCTCCTCTATTTCAGCTAATAATATCTTATAGTAATGAAAATGCGGTGAGTATTCAGGTTCTTAGTTTTAGCTAAACCATACCATAAAACTTCTTAAATCTTCAGAACTTTGGGTCGTATTCTTGTCTTGCCTAAATAGTTGTCTGGCTTTGCCTTTCCTTGAGCACTGAAATCTGCAAGTTTTGTGGCCTGTCCATTCTGTGTTGGCTTCATCCCCTTAAAAGATGGGCATGCTTTTATGATTACGTGATCGCACATACCTGTGAAATAGAAGACAATAGGCATACTCATCAAGTCATGCAAGTCATGAGGCACAAGTGTCAAACATTACATCTAGGGAGTAGCTTAATATCATCTCTGGAAGGAGGCTAATTTTAGGATCCTGCTGCTACAATCACTTACCAGATAAGTTCTGCCCAAACTTGCAGAGAAAGAAGTCCATGCTGCCACTGGCATTAAATGAATATATTTCATTTGATATTATATATGGCATTAAGATGGAAGCACACCTTTCAGTCACTTGAAATCTGGCACGAAATAGAGAGGCAGAAATTACAGAAAAGGCACAATGGTTGCCTTGCAAAGGTAGACAGTGCAAAGTTGAGAGAAGCAGGAAGGTGTACAGTATGCAAGATGTCTCCAGATTTTTAAACCCCCAACCCTGGTGCGTATACCGAGCGTGAAAAAATTCCAGGATTCCCTGTGAGAGGTTCCTGCTGTTGCCCARGTTCTTAGTAACCTGACCACCACCTGTGTTAGTACTGCTGATAATGATGATCACCATGCATATAGTGTTCTTGTCTTGAAGGCAGGAATCCACTCACCTCAGTTTGGCTAATAGTACAGGTATGATCAAGTCCTCCACTGGTTCAGGAAATAAGTATTTTTGAGCCCAAATATTCCTGTAAGAATGCAGTCTGCTTGGTCTGATGGCTTTGGGCATTGATGAGATCATCTTGATCGTGTTCAGAGGAGGGKCAGAGGTCGATTTCCAGTGTTTCTTCTGTCAGCAAATTGGTGATATTCTGTCCTTCCTAATACTGTAAACTGGCACTTAAACATCTAGTTCTCATCTTATTAATGAGGATATATTTTCATTGCTGTAACTGAGTGACTTAAAATAATTGAGAGCTCACTAGGCATGTGGCCAAAGGTCTGAGCTAGAAAAATCAAATCATTTATGGATTTTTCTCCTTATTCAGCCTACTTGAACCACCTACTGATGCAAGGCCTGGAGGTCACAGGTTGTCATAAAGCTGAATGTGAGATTATTTGAAATGAATGTCATCAAGTTGGCTTAGATTCGTATAAAACTGTGGTATATTCCCTTATCCCAGCTAAGTTCATCTTTGTACAGAGCTTTCTGAGGTCATCTTTCTTTTTTCTACTTTCTATTTTTGTCAGTCTGAACCATCCAGTTGCAAAGAACTTGAAGAAGGACTACACAATGAGTTGTATTTTGAACAACTAATTGGTAACAGTCAAGCATGCTCTATCAGGATGTGGGCTACATCTGTTGCTTGCTTCTTGAAACATTTCTTCAGCTGGGATCTGTTCACTGACTTCTGAGATGCTTGCCAGAAGAAAATGCCAAATGCCTCTAAGATCTTGAAGAATGCACATTAGCTGCCTGTGATAGGATCCATTTCACTGCATGTCTGAAGGAGGAACATCTGTCTGATAGTAACAGTGTTCCTCCGAGGCAGTGAAGTCATGCACCTCCATTATTCTGGCTTGAAGAGATCTCTGCAACCAGAAGCTGGGTTCTAGCTGGAGTGGTGAATGATGCCAAGGTTGCTTCAACTCTTAGACTATTACCATTAGCACAAGAAGGAGCAGAGTATGGGAGCTGAGTGCTGACCTGAAAATGAAATGCGTGGATGTTCTCACTTGATTTGCTTACTCTGCCATAAGCGTGGGTTTAATGCTTTTTTTAGTATGGCACCATTCTTGGGCACTGTTAAATATAGAGCGTATGCCCATCAGCATAATTCTAGTTCATTCTCTTCCAATTCTCCTGATTATTTTTCAGGACGTTATTAAAAAAAATTCTGAAAGGAAAACACACCTGCTAGGTGAGGACAGATTATTCAAATGTCAGGAGAGAACCTCCTCCATATGTACTGTAATAAAAGCAAAGAATCTTAAAATAGACTTCTGTGACTTGCATAGTAATTGAAATACAGTTTACTAGGGGAGCAGCATCAATGTAACTAAGGAACCTTCCTTGTCTGATGGCCCTGGATGAAGAAATGGTATATCAAAGTGCTTCAGTTACTGTTTGAAAAGTATAATCTGTGTCAGTCAGATTGAGAACACATTATGCACCCTCTTTCTCACCATCTGCCCAACAATCAGTTGAACTCAATCTGCAAGTGATAGAAAAGCAGCCTTCAGTAACTCGAGAACATGACATTTATCACATTTAATATCTACTGAAGAAAATGTCTGTTAATAAAAGGGTGCTGAGTCTAGCACTAAACTAATAATGGAGAAGTTCTTTGGGTTTCTGTCTTCATTTTTATATAAAACCATCAATGAAATACTATCATCTTGCTTGTCAATGTATAATTGTCTTTTAATTATTGGCTGCTAAGTAGTCATTTTTTCACATTTGCTGGTTTCAAAGGCAAAATCTTTTCATAAGACTTTCCCAGCCTGGAGGAMGTGAAACTGTTTCACTGTCTTAAAGTGTAGATATATCTTAGGTGCATCTTGTGTTCACCACAGTGAATTCATTGTGTTTTGCCTGATGATGAATGAAAGTACATGCATAGACTTCAGTCATCACCATATCATAATGTCAAAACCTAGGTATTCCAGCTGATTAATTTGGAGTGGCAGGAAAGGATGAGGGAGAAGCCCATGTTGTTTTTATAGTTGTCAGCTATGGCTATCTTGCAAAGAGTTCAACTTGGCTGAAACCTTCTATGTGAAGCGGCAGCACAACACTGCAGGGATGGTTCTTGGAGATAGAAGTCTTTGGGAAGGAGGGGCATGTTCTGTCTCTTGTCTTTCTAAAGACTGGTGTGGTAACATCCTCTTTATGGCAAAAAACAGGTATACACATTGATCCAGACTCTGAACACTAGTAGGGAATAACTAAAGGCATCGACATGAGAGATGTGTTGATGGGGCAATATCTGAAGATTTGATTCATCAAGCATTGGAAGTTGGATGAATGAGGCATCTGTTCATCTCCCAAGATGCTGGCTCCCTCGTGCAAAGCTCCCGGTGTGCTGTCATGGTTCTCCTGCGATTGAACAGTTGTGTAACACAGGTCTGCACTCAGCATAGCATAGCATAATGTGGTAACAGAAAGCAGACAGGAACTGATGGTAAGAGTCAGCCTAAGTTGTGGGCACGCTCTTCAGCTTTACAAGTGTGCTGTGTTACCTGTAGTATACTTATATGGTTAATGCCATCCTGGGTTTAACTGAGTTTTTGTTTTGTTTTTATTTTATTTCAGAAGATAAATTCCAAATGTTTTCTGTAAGCTAGTTTTTCTTTGGCAGCTTCACAAATGAAAATTAAGTCTTGATGGCTAGGATCAGATTCCCTTAGATACATAAACACAAAATCAGATCCTAGAAGGCAGGGAAGTCATGCTGTTCTATCCCATTATTGTGTGTAAGGAAGGTATTTCAAAGACTTTTTCTATTAAAATTTACAGAAGAAAAGTAAATTTTTTGCTAAAATCTTAATAAGCTGACAACACTGACCAGTCAAATCCTGAAATTATTTTAATGAGAACTTAGTTGACAATGAAAAAACATTCCACATGGTGATCAGTGCTTTTACAAGTCATTCACCAAGACTAGTGGTGTGCTTCTACTGATGCTGGATCCAACTGCAAACATTGCTATAAACTTCAAGCTCTTCAAGACTTTCAGGGGACTTTTTTTCCTGTAAAACACTTGGACTCTCTTGATGAGAGGATTTTTAATGCATAATATTGAGGATAGGCTTAGCTACATTAAAAGCAATTGATTCTACTGGGAAAATTTCAAAACATAGTATATGCTGTTGACTTTGAGCAATCTATAAAGTTTTCTTTTTAAAAAATATTATTAAATAATGTTCTTGCCAACTTTTGGAAATTCATTATATTGACTCATGCTTCATCAGCTTCTCAGTATTCAAGTGAACTTTGTGGCTAGTTTTGGTTTGTTCTTTTTCTGTCTAGAACTGCATATGCAATGGTGAAAAGACAGCACCTGTAAAGTTAATAAAAATCCTGAAAGAAAGGATGGCTTTCAGTAATTTATGTTAAAATGTGCCAAAGGGCTCACCAAGCTTTAGCTGTTAAGCCATAGTATCTGAAAATTCTTACTTTGTTGTAGGCTGAAAACATAAAGCAACCTGTCTCTGTTGGATCTGAGACAGAGCCAACACATAGTAATGGGTCAGCCTTTCCTGTATGCTCTGGCGACAGCAGCACTGAAGTAATCTAAATGTACATGAATGCATGTGCATGCACGTGCAAGTAACAAGAGTCTGTGCTGTGAGTCTGTGGTGAGCACACGTGTGTTAACTGGAGCTACTGAAGTCTTCTGCACAACAGGAAATTTTCTCTTGCAGAGAGAAGTCCCTTAGCAATTTTTGCTTGTGTTATTATGGGTCATCTCTGTATCGCAGTGACTTCATGATATGGAAAAAAAGACAGTGTAAATTTTTTTTTTTTTTTTGTGAACCTGAGATCCTTATTAACAGTTTTCTGCATTGTTTTGCCTATGATGCCTGTCAAAAATGAACTGTAGAGTGGAGGGGGGAGTCTTAAAATGAATATTGAGAGAAATCTAACTTGAGTGAAATCTAATTTGAGTGACATGTTCATTTTCCTATTTCTTTTAAATAAGAAGGGTAAAGTTTCTGTTGCAAGTAAAGAAAACTAAGTTGAGCTATGCTGATTTGTCAGTTAGGGTCAGTCCTTACTGTGTGCATAAAATTAGTTCAAGGAACAAAGAGCTGGATATTCTGTATCCTTTGGACCTGTTCTACATGGACTCAAATATTCTCCATGGCAAACAAAAGTAAAAACGAGTGCTTTGTTGCCTGAACTTGTAGAATACCAAATACAACAAAAGCTAGGAGAAGCTACTTTTCATTTTGTAAGTAACTTTGATGTAGTCATATGTTTTTCCTGTTCTAATTCCTTGCAAGTTTTATAAATCCTGATTTTTTTTTTTGTTTGAAGGGGAGTAATAGCCACAGAAGGCATATTTTAGTGTCACAAAAGAAGCATAGTATGTAAAAGGGTAAAGAGAGTCATGGTTTCAATCTATATGACACTATAGGCTTGATCTGAAAGAGTGTTCCATTAAAATAGGTTCTTGGTGTTTCTGAGCAATCTTAGGTTTAACAATATTGCAGTTCTCTAACTGTCAGACAATCCTATTAGTCTGAAGTAAGAAAACTTTCTACTTCCAGCTGCAACTAGGAGAGAAAAGCAGCAATGTTTACAGCCAGTGTACACGGATTTCATGTTTACATGTAGTTAGTGGAAACTGCCCTCTGGGAAAGATAGTGCTATAAGATGAAGACTTTTCTTGTAACCAGCGAAGGACAAACATGTAACGTTAGATTCCTGAATAGTACTTTTGCAGCTTAGTGATTGCAGAATCCCTTTCTTCATACTTGAGCTGTCAGCTAAATATGTTTGGAAAAAAAATTTTCTTGAATAGATGCAATAAAATTTACTGTCCATTAAGTTTCTTTATGAATGAACTCTGCTGCAGTATTAGAGAAAACTGTGTAAATATATACCCTCTAATTTACAGTCTTGTCAAATCTTTCGTGTTCCAACCCAACCAGCTTCAACCAGTTAATGAAATTCTTGGTCTCTGATGTGGATTCATTGTGTTAGCCTACTGGAAAGAAAGCAGTCTAGTGAAATGCTCAGCAAGCCCAATGGCAGTGATGCATGAATTAGTGGTGTTAAGCCTCCTTTAGCCTCCATCTGTATTCTCTTTCAGCTCTGCTAGGTATTTATCTAGCAGGAAGAAAAAAATGCAGGTTTTGGCAATGGCATCTAGCAAAATTTCAGTAGGGGTTCTAGATTTCTATTGCCAGTGACACAAGTTGGAAGGTGGCATTCATAGCAACTTCAGTGGTTCTTATATTTAATGAAAGAAAGTAGAGAGATAATTGCAGTTGCAGAGTTTGAGAGGCTTTTCCTGTTTTGTGTTGTGTGGTTGGTTTTTTTGGGGTGTTTTTTTTTTTTTGACTCCACTTGGCATAGTAATTGCTATAGTTAGGTTTTATCTGATTTTGCTGCCTATCTGGAACCCATTAAAACTCCTAAAACACTGGGGGAGTTCTTAATGGTGGTGGTGGGGGAAGTGGACAAAGGGAAAGAGAGAGGAGGAGATAAAGGATTTTAAGGGAAATTCGCTTCTTTTTGAAGGGAAACTGAAAACAGAAACTCTAAGAACAATTTCTTTGCCAATTCTAAAACTTTCAATAAGATTTTAGGTGTCAGAACTCTCCTCTCTCTAAAGAATTACTTAACATTTAACAATACTACTATACCATATATTAATCTTGTTTGGAGTATCATTCCTATGATAATGTCAAAGTCAAAGATTTATTTATGTAATAGGAAATAGTCAAATTCATGGTTTCTTACATGTGTGAGGCTATCAAGCCTTCTGTGATGGGTGATGGAAACCTTCATTGTTAACATTAGAATAAAAAAAAAGTATATATTAAAAAAAAAAAAATTCTGACCCACCCCCCCCCAAATGTGCCCCTTTCTGTAATATAGTGTTTCTGTGTAAGTGGTGGCTGAGGCTGGATCATGAGCTGGGGCACTAATCCCTGTTGTTCTTAATGAGTGCTCTCAGAATAGTGTCCACAAATATGTCAGAATACTGGGTGGTATAATTGGTCTGAAATACTTACTATGATCTCTGCAATTTGGGATGTTTCTGCTGGTGTTCCTTCCACTCCTCCATGAAAGCTCACAAACAGAGGGGGAACATGTCCCCTGGTTTAAGATCAGTATGGTCCATTCAGGTTAACAAGGCTGTGTCGGCCTTAAGAATTGTTGCTTAAGAATTTTACCCTCACTCTCTGCTGTTCCACAATTTTTTGTAACCTATCCACCTAGTGGCATTGATAGACACTAGTAAATAATGCATAAAAGATTCTGTTCATGCCAATATGATGGATTTGCCAAGAGCAATAGCAGTTGCAGCTAGTAGGGTTTTTCCAATATGCCATGATTGCTGTCATAAAATAGCATGCTCTCTCCTTCCCCCTCAAAAACAAACAAACAAATCCTTAACAACCCCTGCCCTTCCTCCCCCAGCCCCCCCAATATAGTCAAGGCAAAACCCTTCTAGCCTAACCCTTCTAACCCTTCTAGAATCTTTTCTCTCCTCTGATCTTGATGCCACCTCTCTCTCTCTAATTGTTGTAGCTGGTGCTTCTTAATTGCTCTCCTGTTTATTAACAAAAGTGGGATTTTTTTTCTTCCTTTCTTTAATGAGAGTCTTGCTCTAGGAATTCCTGGTCTCTTCCCATGAGCACTCTTTATACTTCTATAAATACTTCAGGGTTTTGTGCTCTTGCCTGTAGACCTCAGTAAAGCCTTTCTCTGTTGTAGGGGTAAATTTTTCCTCAGCACTTGAGATAGGCCCATTTAACAAGGGTTTTGTATATTTTCCTACTGCAGCACTAAACTTCAGTGCTCCCTAAATTCCTGTCTAAAATCTGGAGCAGCTTTGCCCTCTTTTTTTTCTTTCTTCTAGTTGTAAGCTCTGTCTTAAGGAAGTCTTATTCTTGTGCCCTGATACCTATATAAAGCTCATTCTCTAAGTCAGTAGCAGAAACTAAACTGAGCTGTTTGAGCCTCTGCTGCTTGAGGGAGAGGAGCCTGCTTTGTTGATCAAAGCAGTAAGCAGGATCATTAATCTCTCTGTGAGGCAGTGCCATCATTAGGGAAGGACAGACTGACACACAGACTAGGGAGGGTTTTACCTTAGTTACCTGATCCAGATACCTTGCTTGGCAATCAAGTAACAAGGAATAGGTATGGGGGAACACCTACTGTCTAAGGTGACCCCTTCTGTGAATTGTCAGTGGCTGTATTGCTGTAAGAGAAGTTGTAATTCAGCTCCTTGTCCAATAAACAAAACAAGGAAATAAACTTTATTTAACCTAATTAAACTCCAGCTGCAGAACAAGATGTATTCAACTTTGTAATGTTCTCCAACACAGAAACAGTGCAAGAACTTTATATCCTATCTGATATGAAAGATATTCTATTTCTGGTTCCTCAAGATGGATATGAATCATGTGGCATCTTTTATCTTGATTTAGGGTATCCATTAAAGATGGCTTAAAGGTTGAAAGTAAATGTTTCGTTTATTTTCTAAAAGCTTAGGTTTTGAGATAGAGGAAAGGAGTGGGTTTTTTTCTTTTTTGCGGTGGTGGTGTTGTTTTGTTTTTAAAAGCGTGATAGACTTACTACAGTTTCAAAAAGTCTTGTTAATATCCTACAGTCTTGGATTAGTTTCTTTCTAAACTAGCCCACAGATTCTTTCTTCTTTATTGCAAACAAGTATGTCCTTTAACTGACTGATTCCTTTTTATTTCACTGTAAGAATGTCAAGCAGCTTAGAAGCAACACAGCATAAATATACAGCATTAAAAGTACCACTTAATTGGAAAAAACTGTAAGCTAGCATGGTGGTAATCAAATCATATTTTGCTTTTTTTTAAATTAGAATGCCTTTTCCCACAAAAAGGAATGCTTTCTGTGGAAAAGTTTGGGGGGGGGGGGGAACCTCACACCTAGTTTTTAGGAGAAGGCTTTAAAATCAGATTTGAGACTAATGGTTTTCATCTTTGTTGAAATTGTCCCAGGGAAGAAATGAATATTTCTCAATGAGCTATTCATTGTATTTGTGCTGCATGTTGCCTAAATTTAATGGCTTTAAAGAAATAATGTAGTTATTTTAGTCATATTTGGGTCTCCTCATTTTTTTAAAAACTGATTTGAATAAATTAGTATCTTCTTAACAGTAGACTTGAATTAGTTTGAAATATTTTCTGCTCCCTATTATCCAAAGTAGTAATATTTTCTAGCCTTTGATCAACAAAGTGATATTTTGTCTCCCTATGACAGTGCTAATGTGTATTGGGTTAGCATGGCAAGGTTTTGGTAGTGGGGGGCTACAGGGGTGGCTTCTGTGAGAAGCTGCTAGAAGCTTCCCCCATGTCCGATAGAGCCAATGCCAGCCGGCTCCAACATGGACCCGCTGCTGGCCAAGGCCGAGTCCATCAGCGAYGGTGGTAGCACCTCTGGGATAACATAGTTAAGAACGGGGGGGAAAAAGCAACCTGCGCAACCAGCAGCAGTCAGAAGAGAGAGGAGTGAGAATATGAGAAAGAAGCAACCCTGCAGACACTGAGGTTGGGGAAGAAGAAGGGGGAGGAGGTGCTCCAGCCGCCAGAGCAGAGATTCCCTTGCAGCCTGTGGTGAAGACCATGGTGAGGCAGGCTGTCCCCCTGCAGCCCATAGAGGTTAACGGTGGAGCAGATATCCACCTGCAGCCCGTGGAGGAGCCCACACCGGAGCAGGTGGATGCCCGGAGGAGGCTGTGACCCCGTGGGAAGCCCACGCTGCAGCAGGCTCCTGGCAGGACTTGTGGACCCGTGGAGAGAGGAGCCCACGCTGGAGCAGGTTTGCTGGCAGGACTTGTGACCCCGTGGGGGACCCACGCTGGAGCAGTCTGTTCCTGAAGGACTGCGCCCCATGGAAGGGACCCACGCTGGAGCAGTTCACGAAGAACTGCAGCCCCTGGGAAGGACTCACGCTGGAGAAGTTTCTGGAGGACTGTCTCCTGTGGGAGGCACCCCACGCTGGAGCAGGGGAAGAGTGTGAGGAGTCCTCCTCCTGAGGAGGAAGGAGCGGCAGAGACAATGTGTGATGAACTGACTGCAACCCCCATTGCCTGTCCCCCTGTGCCGCTTTGGGGGAGGAGGTGGAGAAATTGGGAGTGAAGTTGAGCCTGGGAAGAAGGGAGGGGTGGGGGGAAGGTGTTTTAAGATTTGGTTTTTGTTTCTCATTATCCTACTCTGATTTGATTGGTAATAAATTAAATCCATTTTCCCCAAGTTGAGTCTGTATTGCCCGTGATGGTAATTGCTGAGTGATCTCCCTGTCCTTACCTTGACCCATGAGCCTTTCATTGTGTTTTCTCTCCCCTGTCCAGCTGAGGAGAGGGAGTGATAGAGCGGCTTTGGTGGGTGCCTGGCATACAGCCAGGGTCAACCCACCACATAATGATAAAATTTTGATCCGTTAGCCAAAATGTAAGCTATTTCGTTGCATATACCCACGCGCAGAGGAGAAAGACGATTCTTTCTTTCTTGCTGCTGGATTGATGTATGTTGCCTCATTTAAACAAAACAAAAATAATGAAGCAGTGTTGGCATTGTAGAGATATTCCTGGGCTCTTCTACCAGACATAGAGAACTGGAAAACATGCTTTAATGAAGGAAGCTTGTGGCACTTCACTTTTACACCTCCTTTTGCATTTGTCACAGCTATTAAGTTGTTTTGCTTTAAGGAAAAATAACAAAAAATAACAAGGAAAATTAGTTCCTATAATTCCTAAAAATAAAAAATAACAAGGAGAGGGAAGAAAAAAAAAAATTATAAAAGTGAGTCCAGGAGGACTGTCTCACTTTTTCCAAAGTTTTCTGAGGGGCTTGGCATCTATATTGCCCTTGAAGATTTAAGGACATTTAACTTCTATGTTCAGGCCTTGTAAAAAGGACCTTGCAATTGAACTTTCAAGATGGTAGAGGTATTATAGGATGATGTCAATTTGACTCTTCTGGAAAATGCAACAAATCCAAGTTGCTAGCACCATAGAAGAAGCATTGCCTGTCTCACGAGTTCTTCTCTTTGCCACAAACTGGCTTTAAAACACGTTACCAAGAGATGTCCTATTACAAAACACCAAAGTCACCTTATTGCTGTACGCTGAGTGTTTTAAATGCCATTTGATTTATCAGAATGGATCAGAATGCACTTACAAGCATGAAAACAGATCTACTGAGAGAAATGGATAATAATGAACTTTGTTCAGATTCTGAGTAGCAAACGGAAGGTCCTGCTTAACAAAAACCCTAATGATAATAACTCCCAAATTATGGCTACCTATTTTTCCTATCATCAAAAATGGCAACTAGAATTATTACTGCTCTTAACAGCTAGCAGTGTATTCTGCTGCCTGGCATCACTGAGTTCTGCAGATATTTTACAGAAATATTATTTGACTGATGAGTCATGCTCAGAACACAGCATTTTAATGAAATAATGCTTGGCATGTGATAAATAAATCTAAGTTTAAACTGGTGGAAATTGCTTGAGCTGGGGGAAGAATGATATTGAAACATGTTTGGGTTTTTTTTCCCCCAAGCTTTTTACAGCAGGGAGTAAAATAAATGAATATCACCAGAAAATAAACAGCAGATTAGATGCTTCTCTTTAGTCCTTCCAGTGGTCCTTCCCTTGAGAGAAAAAACAAAGCACAGAGTTGCATCTTGTGTCACTGGTGAACACTTAATACTAAATGTAAAATTTTTATTGTACCGTGTTTTTTCCCTTTGCTTACAGGGTGAGTTGTTTTCCTATCTTTTCTCATAATCCTCCACCTTCTGCCTACCCATTGCTCTTTACTTTCCACTGCAAGAGCTGAAAATTTTCTTTGTATGGATTGTTTACCATGCAAATCAGTATGTGAATCTTGATTCTGCATCATCTTGTTCCTAAGGCACTTCAGTTGAGAAGTCCAGATGCAGGAGAAGGGCTGTCGTCAGTTAGGAAGTTACTAGTAGTGACACTTTACACTACTTTTCCATGGCATTAGTAACCCACCAAGAATTGACATGAATTCTCAGAGTAGAAAACTTTATTTCTGAAGCATTTGCAGTGGAACCTTTCTAACACGCTGGTGAAAGAAACAGAAGTTTGCTGAGGCAGCCCCTGGGGGGGGAAATCACGAGCCTGTTGTAAATAACACGTAAGCCTTGAGCAGAATTTCTGTCGCTAAAATAACTATGTTACTTACAAGCTGCAGAGAAGCAGTGTCTGCTGCAAATTCCACGCTTTACAAATTGGGGTCTATGGTCTATATTGCACTTCTTTATCGACACCTAGGTAGAAACACCGTCCAAGTTGTTTAGCCTTAGTGAATTATCCTCATCAGATTTTCTAGTCTGTTCAGTAGTTACCACTAACTAAAAGGCTGACGGCAGGATTCAACTTTGTCTTGTTTTCTTCAGTAGCAGATGGAGCATTCTTGGCTCTAAACTGGGAATTGGTTTCTACGATTCCTATAAAACTGACTTCGGAGTATCTTACGGCTATCTTGCCAGTTGGAAACACAGCCAGCTTGGACACCTTGCATTCACGAGGGACTTGTCTAAATTGTAAAGCAACAAATTGCATCCTATAACAATAACTACAAAAAATTAGAAGATCTTTTAATGAACAGGACATTAAATAAAGGAACTCAGACTGTGAGCTGATAGAGACTCATGTTCTTTTATGATTTCAACAGAACTATGCTGATTTATTTCAGCTGAAGTTCTTTGCCCTTCTTCCCATTGTGTTGAAAAAGGCTGTTGTGGTTAGCACTATTTTATGGTTGTGGTTAACCTGAGTTCCTGCTGTGAAGATGGCATTAAACACAACAGTTCTGGCCTATGTTCATTGCTGGTATAATGATATCTACATCTCAACTTGAAGTTATGTTTAAGATCAGTGAAATTTGTGTTTTAGCACAGTGTTATTTGTAGATGTCACAATACAGTTGCCTGAAGATATATATAAGCTACACCATTCTAGTTGATGGTTGAAGATTTCAGCTCTTCTAGGCTGAATGTTTTTGGCAAGAAGCCAATGGAATGTATTTCTATACAGGAAATTGTCTAATGAAACGAACACCATAAAACTGGGTAGTTGAAAACACACAACTAAGAGGTGCTAAGGAGGAAGAGATGTGGTATGGTTTAAACAGATTGCACCTTACTCTTAAACCCATATTATCTTGTAGCTTTTTTGAAACTGTATAGGTTGGCAAACACAAATAACAGCAACCTTTAAAGTGTCTGGATGCCACATCAGTGGCTGAAAAATAATTACTTAGATATTGCCCAAGACTTCATAGTAAGTAGTTGGCCAGGTTGTTGGATTTCAAAAATTGTCATTTAATTCATTAAAGCTGTGGCAACCTAAGGAGCTGAACCAATGTCTCTTATGTGGACTATTTTGAGGTAACTAAAAAAAATAGAATTTTTAAAAATCTCTGAAACTCTTATACCCCTTCCTGTTGTGGACTGATGCTTTCTGATCCTATCTCCTGATTAGTACTACAGATCTAGTGCGTAAATTTATACTTCTGAATATCTTTTGCTCATGAAATTTCCATAGTAAAGTCATTCTGCAGTTGACTTTAAACATGTGGTGTTTGGTATTTTAATAACAGGAAGAATTCCAATAGTTGCTTGAGCTCTCACTTTCTGTTCTAGACCCCAGGAGCCAGTAATGTTTTTATAGAAGTTCTCTGAAGGGCAGAAAGGAATTTGGAAGGGACTGTTCCAGCATGTATGAAGCAAATACTGTAATGGACAGGAAGGTAAACTGGGATGCCTACACAGGGAAATTCAGCTGCTTGCTTCTTTAGAAGATCTTGCGGTATTGCTAGTTGGTGGTAACTGATTCTGTGACTGGACATACTGTGAGCTGGCATTAGCAGAGGCAAATAGAAATTCATACCCTTTCCTGTCTTGAGCTTTATAAAAGTAGGTTATTTTATAAAACAAAATTATTTTACTTAGTGTGCAGGCTATTTAAGACCAACAAAGGAATAAATAGTTTGATGTGTTTCTGACATCCGGTATGAATTTGGCAGCGAACAAAACGGTAGCCATAATGACAACGTGAGTCCTGTTTAGTTCTGAACTTGATTAGAAAAGACAATACAAGGAAGGGTGAAAGCACTTCAGCACATTACAAAAAAAAAAAAAAAAAAAAGTTCTCACTTGCAGTCCTCCAGTCAAAAAATCCTGGGCATTTTTGTAATCCTGTCATGTGATCATTAGAGTAAAAGCTGGGGGTTCGTGAACTGCTGGGTGCCTGTTACAAAATACATATTGTAGCTTTTATTTGGCCTAAAGAAGCTGTGGAGAGTGTGTGTGTGTGGTGCTGATAAAAATTCAAGCTGTAAATTAAGCTATAAATGATGTTACAACTGGAGCCTAGAATTGACTGTATCTGAAGCCAGCTTCCAGACTGGAAATCTTCCAAATTATGTAACAGCATTTTATTTCTACCTGTTGTACCATCAACCCACAGAAGTGCAATGAAGCAACGTTTTCCCTTGCTTCAAATAACTCACAATCACCTCAAGTTGTCATCCAGAGTTTGAGCACAGTTATGGCAATATTGCCAGCCGCATGATAACTTTTCTCTCTAAAATCCTCATGTTGGTTGTTTTCGCTCCAACTTTTCATGCTTACACCTTCAGTGTAAGTTAAGTGGCCAGCAGGAGTAGGGAGGTGATCGTCCCCCTGTACTCGGCACTGGTGAGGCCCCACCTTGAATACTGTGTTCAGTTTTGGGCCCCTCACTACAAGAAGGACACTGAGGTGCTGGAGCGTGTCCAGAGGAGGGCAACG
>JAYKAV010001444.1:357937-540479 GCA_035582835.1 Phoebastria nigripes | reverse complement strand
AGACGTGTAGATGAGGCGCTTAAGGACATGGTTTAGTGGGCATGGTGGTGTTGGGTTGATGGTTGGACTCGATGATCTTAGAGGTCTTTTCCAACCTTAATGATTCTATGATTCTATTCTATAAGTGGCCCAGTCCTTTTAATCTAAGCAAAATCTCAGTGAAACTGGTACTCCATTTCCTCACATTATAACTACCAAAGTATTTTCCTTGGCTTTTTTCTTTTTGACCAACTTAGGATTCTTTAGGCTCAAAGAGATACAGTAAGTCTCTATAAAAGTTAATGCTACTTTATGCTTCAAGCTTGCTTTGATTTGTTAAATCCCTTTGCTAGTGCCCAATTGGTTTTGATTATCTCAGTAACTGAGAATTTGTTGATTTATATGGACCATTCAGAGATTTGGTCAAGCTTAGGTCCCTCAGGCCTATTTATAAAATAATTCTCACTTATGCTGTGTTTTTAATTTTTGAAACCAATGTCTGATGGGGCTGGGGTCATTGTTTTGATGTAAGATCTCCAAATTGCATTTCAGACTTCAGGAAACTTTTCAGTAGGTAGTTACTGTCTCTTCAGCCAGTGTTCAAAGGCTATTGTTCCTTTGGCATATTGGAGGTCTCTGCTCCTAATTGTGCCAGGTATGATGTAGAATGGAAGAGCTGATTTTTCAGGAAGACAGAGACACTTAATTTTTAGAAGTAAATGCTAAGATTTTGGTGGTCTAGGTCTGCGTCACAGATCTGTTGAATCTGAATAGTTCACGTTCATGAACTATTCATGCTTCATGCTTGATCTTCACGCTTGAAACATGAACTTATTTGTGCTTCATCTCAACGTGTTGAAGGATGTTTGTAACCTGTATTGAACTTCTTAATGTCTGTCTTGTGTCAAACACTGAGATCTTTTGATTTGTGGCTCCACAAAGGTGTGACAGAAGAAATATTTGCTGTCTGTTCCCAGAGGAATGCAAGTTTTAATTAATGGTATTTTTAAAGTGCTTTTTAGAGCCACGGATTCTGAAAATGTAAACTAGGAACTTTATCTTTAACTGATGCRTGCATACTGAAGCCAATGGTTATATGGAAACCTATTGCGCTTATAATCTAATAATAAATCCTTTTCTGACCTTCTTTTGGAAGATGCAATTGATACAAGCCTACCCCAGGATGACAGGTTGAGATGACTCGGGACTGCATTCAAAATGAACTTTACTGCCATGTTGTAACTCACTACTTCTGCACTTTCGAACAGTTCTAAGATGGAAGGGGGTGAGCTTGATTTGCTATGCCAAGGACCATAGAGCATATGTATTCCACTGAACAAAATGCAAGGAGTGTGATTGTTGCACATCAAAAGAGTATGTGCATATAACTCAAACATATACCATCTGGAATATTGTTATTTAGTAAGGAAAGAATCTGGTTGGAACTGCATGTGAGATTCTTAAAACTTTTTTTTTTTTTTAATGAGTACCAACCTTTCCTTTATTTAAAAAAAAAAAAAGGGGGAGGGTTATAAGTTGTCTGAAGTTTATTCTTTGAATTATTCTTTTCAGCAGTTATAAAATCAGGAGTGCTACATGAAGGACTAAAGACTTATGTATAAAGTTCTGAATCATGTACTGGCTGGTACTGTACTGGCTGTTGAAATAACTCTTGGCTCTAATACATTGCTTCCTCTGCGGGCTTCCTTTTGGATTACTTAGATAACTTCTGTTGTAAGTGTCTCTCTTTTTCTAAACAAAAAGAAAAGTCTTTTGGAAGTATTAATATTTTGCTTACTTTTGTTGTGTCTCTTTTTAAACAAAAAGAAAAGTCTTTTGGAAGTATTAATATTTTGCTTACTTTTGTTAGACATTCTTGCAGCACAGATCAGCATGATATTCCAGGCCCAATCAAATAAAAACTTCCACCTCTTCTCATACTGTGAGAGTTGTTATAATACCAAGCTGGAATGAAAGCTTTCTTGTTATAGAGTCAGTTTTGTTTAGAAGTGGCACAAGGGCTTTTTTGTTTGTTTCAGTGTTGTTGTTATTGTGATGCAGTGAATGGATCAGAGAAGAGTTTACTCCTGGACATCATCAAATCCTTTAAAAAACAAAACCAAACAAAAACACACCCCAAACTGAAGACTTTTTCATCTACCTAAAAAAAAAGAATGAATTGCTAACATACTCTAGGTATTTTAATGTAAATTGTTGGTTTGCTTAAGCTGTGGCTGCAGTACCTGATGAAAGAAGATGTTATCCAGAAAATTGCTTCAACAGTCTCAAATTGTAGAATCCATGTTTCAGCTGAATTACATGCTTGGACGTGAATTTGGCAAAAGAACATCAACAGAGGGTCTTGTGCATTTACTCTAACCACTGGCTGAAGGACAGCTGGCCAAAACTCATCTTTAAAAAGACTGGGATAATGTTGATTGTGAAACGGAAGAATTAAACCAACTGGTCTCACCAGCATTGTCCTTCAAAGGTGTCTGTCCTACCTAGCATTAAACCAGTAAAGCAGAATCATCCAGATTCTTTATAATTTCTGGTTGAACAATAAACTGAGCCTACAGAAGTTAATCAATTTTTTCTAACCATCAGTCCAGATTAAAAAGGACAATTACTTTAATGTTCCATTCTCTCTGATCTCTGTTTTAAGTTTTCAGTCACTTCAGGGGTTCTATCCCTTAACTCAATAGTGGTTTTTATTACCTGTTTTTACTCTGACATAATGCTGTTGAATGCCTCAGTGTCCATTCCTCTGAAACCAAATGAGGCTCTAAGCCTCCAGAAAGAAAAAAATCCTTATAAGAAACCTAAAAATCTGCAATACTCCTTTTCCTCCTATTACTTTAAGACAGAAGGTGAGTGTTTCTTCTAAATTCTATCTAGATAAATAGAATTCTCTTATGAGCAAATGAAGGAAGTCACTTTCCACCTATTTACTGAATTTTTTTGAAACATCAGAAAACATATGGATAATGGTGATACAGTTGATGCTGAATTTAGTTGGTACTTGGGCTGCAAAGCCTTCCTAGGAGTTTGCTCTCCAAAGGCTCTTGATACCCATTATGCATAAGGAGAAGCTCCGTTCATGCGTTTAAAAACTGATTAAGACAGAAAGAACAAAGAATAGGAAAAAAATCATTAGCTTCCAAAAAGAAGGCAGTCGTGAGTACGGGAGGTTGGGATCTGTGTTGTTCAGCATATGTAGACATGATCAGAAAAGCATGCAAATAGTGAGGATACCATATTCACTATAGTAATTTCTAAAGCTAAATGCAAAAGGTTGGAGAAGCCATGACCCTGAATGACAAGTTGATGAAATAGAAAAATGTGAGGTAGCCTATACCTAGAAAGACTGACAAAACTACATCTAGTTTATTACTGGGCTTTATATTTATGTAACTGAGGAGGAGATCTTTGTGACTAGTTCGCTGAGGTTAACTTGAAGCTTGGTGACAGTTGAGAAAGCTAACAGTGTTAGGAATTATAAAGGAAGGAGCTGAGAACAAGATAGACAGTGTATGAAATGATGCATCAATCTGGGCTGCCATGTCATCCCATCTCAAAAAGAAAAAAAAAAAAAAGGTGAAAGTAGAAAAGGACAAAAAGTAATTGAAGTATGGAGTTCCTTTCATGTGAGAAGAGACTGTGTATAAGAGACTCAGATTGGCCAAGAGCCATCTAAGAAGGAATATGATAGGCCCATACAATCACAGATGGAAAGATGGCTGCAAAGTGATTGTTCACGTTTCCTTGGAATATGAGAAAGTACAGGTTCAAAAAAGGACTAATTTGTGAATTTGTAATTGCTTACATAGCTAGCGTAAGCAATTGCTTGGTTGCAACCTCTGACACAGAAAGTCTTTAAGTCATTAAATATGTTGAAGATTTGCCAGGCAAAGCCTGGCAAAAGGACTATTCTTGTCCCTAGATGTTCAGAGCTAGACAGTATTTGGAAATAGGATATTCAGCTACATCAGTTTTTGGTTGACATAGTACAATGATTTGTATTATCGTAGTTAAAGATAGAAAAAATAGCACTGAGAACTGGGTTGAGAAAGCCAAGATTTTTAGATACCACAAATGATTTCGTGTTTACTAATTTTTTGCTTCTGAACATAAAAAGATTAAGAGATTGAGTGGGCCACAGTCTCTGGAGATCTGTTTCAAATGTATCTGATGTTTAACACCCAAAAATGAAGACACTTGAAGTTGCTTAGGGACAGGGTTGTCATTGGCGAGTTGGGGGTAGACACATGACAGCTTTGAAAAGAACAGAACATAATGCTTCTCTGAGTAACTGTAGATGTGCCACTTGCAAAAGACCATATGTTGCGTCTTTTACTCATAGTGGTGAAGTTCTGGTCACACGATTCACTTGAGATGGATTAACTGAGAGTTTTGCGGCAAATAAATAGTGCAGTGTAATGCTGCCAGAAAAAATAAATCACACCAGTGCATAAGTAACTAATAAAACAGTATAGCAGAGATCAATTAAAGTATAAAATGATTTTAGATGTTTTGGATAGAAAAACATTTTGGAAGGACAAATGGACAAGATAAGCCTGGCAAACACTTGAGAATGGAAAATGCCATCTGGAAACAAAAAATAAAGACATAAATTTTATAGCAACCGTATAAGGGGGATGGTAAATGTCTTCTAAGGTGTGAATCTGGTGATGGAGGAGAAGACAATATGCACCCATGTGCCCCTGTCTTTTGCAGGTTGCTTTTGTACATAAGTTTCCATTAGTTGTTTTAATATTCCTGCTAGCTCTGTTCTGTTCCCTTTGCATGAGGTGTTTTCTTATTGCTTTATGTGCAGTGACAGTTCAATCCAGAAGGCAAGATCCAGTTCAGTTTTCAACTTGAAATAGTACACACACACACTCTCTCTCTCTCGTTTCTGTATCTTCTGTATTGTTTCATTTCTTCTTTTCAGTGCAAGGTAGATGATTTTGAAATGATGCTTCATGGATGTTAGTTATCCAAATGCCATTGAATGCCTGTGAGTTGGGCACCACATTACCTTTCCTCCATAGGAGACTGCAGTATGGCGATATGGGGCTGGACTTCACTGTAGTTGATGCTTTGCTGAGCAGTCTTTGCCAAACAGTGAAAAATGAGGAGTCCTGTGTAACATAAATGAACTGATGATTCATAAAAATGTCACAAAGGGTGATGTGTAACAGAACTAGTGTAAACTTAAAAGTGGTTATTTTTAAATGAGGGATGGGAAAGATGGCAGGGAATAACAGAAAAGGAAGAGAGCAGATATGGACCCAAAGAAGGCAAGAGAGAGAGAGAGAAAGAGTAGCGGGGAAGAGAAAATGCCAGAGGAATAAAGATCATGATAGTGTATCCCAGCATAACAAGGAAAAAACAATTTTTATTTTTCTCTTGTTTTCCTCAACCCCACTTTTCGTTCAGTTTTCTTTCCTATTTTCCTTCCCCCCCTTTTTTTTTTTTGCATTCAGTTCATGTTCATTATCTACAACATCCATATAACAAATCCCTTGCTTCAAAACCCAGCTCCAGAATATGCAAAGGCATCTCTGCAATACCTGCACGTGTCTTTTTATGATTTAATAAAAGTTTTAAGATTGGTTTAAATTTAGTGAGAGAGATGACTAGGGACAATAGATACCAAAGATCATCAGATCACTTCCCTGGGGACTGAACTGATGACCTTTACCTTCAAAGTACAGAAAGCTACCTCTTTTGGGGAGCTAAAAAACCAGCTTCATAACTTGAACTGTTTGGAAGAGCTTGTGTGTAGAAGAGGTAATCTCTGTTCAAGAGACAGTTTTTGATTCATGTGTGTGCAGACCCAGACATCAGAGCTTCAAAAAAATTACCTACTCAGGGTAATTCAGACTTTTCTGTATGTATTTGCTCATCTCTCTCCACAATATAAAATGCTGTGTTGCTTCTTGAGTGCCTTTGGAATTTTTTATCATCTTTCCAAACAAAAGAGGTGATCATTGTGGGTGAGAGGGAAGGAATAATAGAAGAAAATCTACCCAGACTAGATAATAATGAAGATTATATCTCCACAAACTAATAGGATTTCAGCTAAGAATCTGAATAGAATGCAATCAAAATAATGTTAAAAAGTTAAGCTTTTCCACTGATTTCTAACAAGGTGTAAGAAACCTGTTCTTGTAAAATGGGATATAAATACTGTTGGTTCTGGTGTTTCGCTACTGCTTTCTTCAAGGACCCTCTTACTACTAAAAATGTTTTAGCCCGCATCAAAATGCACCAATACAAATGTAGTTCTTAACCATATCTTTCTTTCCATCATTTCCCTTCCCTGAACTGTAATGATAGGTAAGAAATACTAATTGAATTACTTTCCTTACAGAACACTTTAATGCAAGGTAAGTGGCGGCTGTATTTACTGGGTTATGAGGCTAGTATTTCCTCAGCAATGGTTGAAATGGTGTCTTATTACAGTAGTGTAATTGGGGGCAATTCATATTGAAGCCTGTGATACATACAAATTTTAAGAACTTATTTTTTCCATTATCTAGAGTGAAACAGAAGTGAAATAATTTGCATAGCATGACATAGCAGATCAGTATCAGGACAAGGATAAAATCAGACACCTAGTTTAATGACCTGCGCAGTAGATTGTACTGCCTCAAGCTTAAACACCTGAAGTAGAACTTTCAAAAACACCACTGTGATTTAAGAGAACAAATTTCATAGACCTTGTGCTCCCCCATAATTTAAATGTTCAAAAAAAGAACCATTTAGGGTTTTTATCACCTAATTTTCTCCCCGACTATAATGTAAGGCTGGCAGCATTTCTATTCTCCTATTGTTCCTTTTGCTATTTTTGTTCCAATTAAATTATATAAGTGGACTGCTTATGTATTTGTATAATACTTTGCACAAAGGGGTCTCATCTGGATTGTAATACTATACAATAAATCAAAATGACAAAACCAACCAATTTCTAAACGGCATACACTTGGATACCTCCAACTTTGTATAAATTCGTAAAAGACAACTTCTAAAGTCCAGAATATTATTGCCAGAGACGTGAAAGCAAGCGTATTTTTCATGTATTAAAGCATCTGGAGGTTTTGCTATGAAGTCAAACAGAGTTTTAACACTAGCTTCAGTGAAATCAGGGCTCAAATGAGGAGACAGGGAATTACTGTTCTGCTGTTGAGTGCAGCTTTGGTAGTAGGAGAATGTAGTTATAAATGAAACTATATTTTAAACATGATCAGAAAACTGTTGGGAGCAAAGGGCTAATGAACTATTAATAGTTACTGTAATAAAAGGTTCATCAATTATGTGCTGTTATAAGCAACCCATTAGGCCTGTGAGACACATTAGCCATCTTTTTTCAAACCTTTATGTCACTTACGGATGTGCTGACAGTCATTAGTAACAAGTACTGTTCATATTTGTTTATAAAAGTAGTTAGTTGTTTGTTAATATTTTATAAACTTCCATGGAAAATATGACTTACTAATGGTTGTTATTCGTCCCTTATCTGGATTGATTTCAGATAAGTTTTGCTTTAAATTGAGAAGTCCAAGGCTAAGTCCTGGATTCCGTCTCAATTGCCAGGGCTGAAGAATTTGTATGTTGTGACTGCAGGCAGAGTTTACAAAGATGAAAGCAAGTCTAGATAACACTATTATTAAAGACTTCAGTGATACGCACTTACTGCTGTCAGTTGCTACCAGATGTGAAGCTGTAACACTGAAGTACAAAGATAGGAAATAGGGAAATAAATGATGCTGTAGGCAGACCAAGCAGGGTAATTGACTTATGTGATGGAGCTGTACTAGTATATTCTGTCAATATTTTGCTTTTTATAAAGCTTGAAATTGTTCATTGACTGGTTTGACTAGCAAACTTTCCTGTATTACTAAAAATATTTTTTTCTTAAAATGTAAATGTATACTCTTTTTCACATTCAAATACCTTGAGTTATATTTTCTAATTTCCAAATGAGTTCTGCTGGGCTAGCCTCCTTTAGCGTATCGCTGGGGAAGTACTTATAAATTGGCTGAAATTTCAGTTAGTTTTCAGAGAGGCTTAGAAGACTGAGGAGGCAGTTTGTTTTTTGAGCTTCATTGGCAGAGTTTACTGCAGCTTCTGTTGGCGCTGTTTTTGTATGTGTTTGAGTATCCATAGTTTTTACTGTTTCTGTGGAGTACCAACTGATGGAAAGGAAGAAGTCATTCTGCCTTTTGGCAGGACAGTTGCCTGTCTTCTCTCTTGAATACTGGGTCTTGCTTATAATTCATTTAAAAATRACAACCCCAAACCCTAAGACAAATCATCTACTTTTACTTCTATTAAGATACTGAAATGTACATTCAGGGTATTGCAGAGTTTGAACGCTCACTCATGTATGCTTCAGAGTAGCAAGTCCTGGTATCTGCTGTGCTTTCTGCACACAAACAGGGTAACCTTAGTGTAATGATCAGTTGTGGAGGGTGACTAATGAAGCAGAATAAATTTATATTTACTGCATATGTAGAACTACAGTATGATCCACAGCATTTTTACTTCTTGCTTTCACTGGATAAGAAATATTTAAAATAATGTTTAGTGTTAACAGCTGCCTCATTGTTCCTAATACTGGTCATACTAATGTTACATTTCTGTCTTGGGACCATCAAAAGAAAATGATCTCATAAAAGTCAGCTGTTCGGTACAGAAGTCCTTATCTAATAGGAGTGGAAGAGATTCATCTATTGTGTACCTTCTCTGAGATCAGTGTGATTTCATATTGAGAGGAATTTGCCTTCTTAGTGTATTTCCAAAAGCGTATGTAAAATGTGAGGTGAAGAGGGGAAAGCAGCATGGATATGCCGAACTAAATTGTGAGTTACTGATACTGTCCCTGATACTGAAGCTAATTCTGGAGAGGGTATACTCTGATGTAGTGTATTCCTGTGGAAGTGGGGGAGGCGATGGGTGGATACTGGGGCTTGCTGGTGTGGATGCAAGCAACAATTAGCTATTAATAATATAACCTCCCCGGGGAGGCGTCACGCGAACAGGCTGAAAGACAAACGTATTGTAATAGTGGGTGGTCGGTGGCTATCTGGAGCTGTGGAACCGATAGCTCCGATGAGCCAAAGGCATGTCTCCGGTTTCAGCCCCTCCAGGCAAATGGATGACTTTCTGTGTGAGCACGTATCGTAATGGTACCGGCCGCTCTCTCCAGCCAAGCAGCAGAGCGTTCACCTAGCAGCAAACGGGAACTGGCTGCTGCTTCCTATCTGGGCTGGAAATCCTTTGCAGCCAGCTACAGAAATAGCAGGGAGGCCGCCGTCCCCGCCCTCCCGCCCCGGCTTGCAGCACGGCGGAGGGGCCCCAACGCCCCTCTGTGTGTCTGTGCGTGTGTGCGGGCGAGGAGCAGGTGGGCCCCGCGGTAACCCCGCCCCGCGCGGGTCCCCGTCGGCCATACGGTGATGGCAGCAACCTCCGTGCCAGAGCAGCTCTTTATTGGAGGAGGGGGCTGTCAATCCGCGGCCGAGCAAGCCCCACTCTCCGGCAAGCTGCTCCCAAGGTCTGATTCTGGAGCCGCGGCCGGTTGCAATGGGAAGCGGCGTCGGAGGGAACAAAGTTTGCAACACTTGGGCACTTGGCTGCTCGCGTCCTTGATGCCGGTGGCAGGAGCCGGTGCCTAAGAGCAGCGGGCAGCCAGGCGGCTGGCACGCCTTGCTGGTCTGCTGTCGGCACTGCTATCGCAAAGTTTCAGCTATTCTAATGTACTAAAATCCAGGATTCTAATTATCAGCCCTCCCCACCCCCACCTCTCCTTCTAGGTAGGCGACAAATATTTTTATTCTGTGGATTAGAGAACTTTTTGCATGGAAATTTACTGACTTCTGAGTGGTCTCCGTTTCGGGGAAAGGGGGGAAAGGATTTATTTTCATCGCAGTTTATTTTTGTTTTCTGGATCACAGGATTTTTGGAGCTATATGGAGGGATCTCAGGATGGTGTGCACCAGGAAAACCAAAACTTTAGTGTCCACTTGCGTGATTTTGAGTGGAATGACTAACATCGTCTGCCTGCTGTACGTGGGCTGGGTCACCAACTACATTGCCAGTGTTTATGTGAAAGTGCAGGAGCCGATCTCAGAAAAAAAGTTAGAGGAAGACAAAGGGGACACTTTAAGGATTATAGAAAGGCTGGACCATTTGGAAAATGTCATCAAGCAGCACATCCAAGGTACCACCTTACCCCCCGCTTGCTTTCCCTCCCCACCCCACCCCACCCCGCCGCTTGCCGTGTGCAGTTTCCATCCCCTCCCGCCGCGTCTGTTGTGTGTGCGTGTGACATTTGTGTCGCGATCGGAGAGAGCCGTTCCTCAGCCCGGAAGAGCCGGGGGCTGCGCGGAGGCTGCGGTGCGTGCAGGAGTCCCCGGCGGTCCCCTCCCGGTGCCTGGCGAGAGGAGCGGCGGAGGCGGGCGGCGTGGGGGGGGCCAGCCCCGCTCCCCTCCCTCCTCCCGGGTCGGCCTCCTCACGGGGTGGCGAGCCGGGGTCTCCGCTGCGGGGAGTCGCCCCCACCCCGCGGAGAGCGGGCCGTGGGCGCCGGGGCGGCAGTGCGCGGCGGAGCGGTGGGAGCTCGCCGCCGGGGCGAGCCGGGCGGCGGAGGGCTCCGGGGCGGCTCGGCCCCAGCACCCGGGCGCTGGGCAGCGGCGGCAGCCCCGCCGGGCTGGCCTTGGCCTGGTGCTGTAATAAACCTGACCTCAGCTCCGTGCCTGTCTGTGTCTTGCTAACCTAGGGGGTCCGCGGGGAGGGCTCGGCGTGAAGGGCAGGGGAGCCTCTTCCCATCTTGCTGTTACCGTCATTGTTTTGTATTTGTTATTTTTCTTTTCCAAAATGGGTTGCTGCGAGGGTAATTTTTGTTCTCCTCCGCCTGTAAGCCTGACTCTGCTAATCCGTGCTGAGAGTCTGTGTGCGTCCGGGTGTGCTCAAGGTTTTCCCTTAGTGCTGCTGTAGTGCTGGGAGCCACTTGGGATTATAACTGGGGCAATCTCTCATTTGTGTAATGCCTTTTTAATTTGATCCCTGTTTAATGGGAGCTCTGGGAGAAGGGTTGAAGTGGGCGGGCAGTGGGGGAGAATATGATTATTTCCAGGGAGTTTGGGATTTTACATGACTTTGCTGGGTGATCTTTGATGTCTTCCTTTATATTTTCATCATCTGTATGGCATCATACAGTCATTCCCTCAGTCTGCTAAGTGGGTTGGATAGTACGGAGGCTGAGGGTGGGAGAAGGTGAGAGCTCTTACAAAATCTAGAGGGACCGTCTTTCTCTGCTTCTGCATAACCTCTACTGAATGTTCAAATCCCAATTCTAGTCTCTCCTAAATCTGAAAAGGGAGAGCAAACCATCTGGTAAAGGATACCTATCACCAGTGCACAAAATCTTGCCTGCTTCCAGGCGGCTGTGGCCAACTGGTCTTCTGGGAATATAAAGAGAGGTGGAGCAGGCAGGGTGGCTAATCCTGTATGAATTGGGCTTCCCCTGCTTGTCAATACTCATAGGTTTGCAGCGCTATTAAAGCCCAGCTACTTTGTTGTGGCTTGTATTAACATTTTTTTAAAATACAACACATCACCATTCAGTTTGTATATGCCTTCATTTCTCGGACAGTCTTCTCATCTTGGGTAAATTAGTAAAACACTACTTTTCTTCTGGAGGATGAGTTATAGCAGCTCCTGCAAGTTTTAACTCCTCTCATGCAGTCCTTAAGTTTTTCTTGATTCCTGAAATGGATTTTAAAAAGGAAATACATTCTTGTCTGTGTGCCAGTGGAGTGCACTGTGGAAGCATGTATGAAGGCAGGGATTTTTCAAAAGGCGCTGTTAAGAGTTAGCTACATGAAATTAATTGACTTTCCATATGAGGTTGGAGCATAACTCCTTCAGGTTTGTTGGTGTGAAGCTCCAATACTCTTACTTCTTTTCAAGGAAAATAACAATGTCTATATCAGCGTGTTCCTTTGGTCAGTGGTTCTTCTCAGAGTAGTAGAGAAAGGTGTACTTAAATCAGGGGAGAGTATAGCATGGATTAGAGCATAAACTTATTTTGTGACTCTGTGTGATTATGCATAAACCAAACCAGAAGATACTTTCCTTAAATAACATTTGTATGAAAGTTGAAAAGAGTCTTCTGAAAATTATTAAGTGAACAGATTGGTAATATGTACTAAAATATATTTTGGGGAAAAATGTAAAGTTTACAAAGTTCTCATATGTTATGAAACCACTTGCTCTTTAAAATAAATAAATAAAAATCACAGATCATTATCCCTAAGTGGATTTTCTGTACTTTTATTTGCCAAATCATAACAACTGGGGTTCTCAAGGAATTTCTGTGGCAGAGGTTGCAGAATAAGATGTTATTTTAATCAGGTTTTGCTTAGCGCTGTGAGATCCCGTTAATTCTGGGTCATGGTGCAAAACTCACTGAAGTCACTGGAAGGAATATCCCAAGCTTGACTGGGTTTGGGATGAGCTTGAAGGTCAGCTTTAAGAAATTATAAGTTTGAGATTCATTGCCATAAAGTGGATAAACCAGCTGCCATAATGRTTCTGGACTAGGTTATAAAGGTTTTCTATAGTTTGCTATTAAACTTTTCCTTGGACTGCTTCTTTTTTTATGTTGGAGAGAGGTGTCGGTAGCTCAGATTTCTGCAGTGCTGAACCGGCATGAAATTAGCATGGGTAATAGAATTGCATTCCATAGGATATCCTGCGAATACCAGAGAGCTCTAACTGCCACATTTTACACATGGGGTTACGCTAATATTTCATTTTAATTTGTTTTCTGATTGAATTGTTTAATTAGATGCCATCTGGGAATTTCTTTAGCGTATAAATTGCAGTCTTGTAATACTTTATCAAGTGTCCTGGAAATGAGAAGGAATAAGAGGTGCCTTCATATAAAGCGCTTTTAAAGTATGTACTTTTAAAAAGACAATTTCATGGCAAGAAAAGTATCAGACTGAAAGAGATTTCCAGATAAGAGAAGTTCAGAGAGAGTGAAAGTATGCATGCCTCATGTTCAGAAAGAACAGTATGGAAGGGGAAATACTGGTACTGGTATTGGCCAAGAAGGGAAAAGTTTGAGTGCCCAAGTATGTACCTGCCATATTGCACATCCTGCACCGCTGTGTATCCACACTTCTGCAAATGTTGAAGGATAATCATTTCTCTGCACACATTTTCTGGGTGCTGGAAATGGAATAAGAGCATGTGTGTCTGCTCTGCCTGTATGGTTCTTCTCTGCTTCCTTCTTTCCTCGTTATGTGTTAATTTATGTCATGTAGCCTATGGGCATGCTGTGCAAGAGTCATGCATCTGTATACTGACTTCTGTGGTAGGCAGTTTGGGGCAGGGTTGGCAGCATTGAAGTCTAGCTGGGCAGTATGGACCACAGCAAGAAGTATTTTGTGGAATGGAAGCATGATGCTGGAACTTGAGCTTAAGCCTGGGAATCATGAATTCTTGGCTTGTGGCCTGCCACAGTTTACAAGATGGTTTTGGTCAAATCAGTTTACCTTTTTACAATGATGATGGCCTGCATGCTTTTCTGTGGTAGCGTGTTGTGGTGATTGTGGTGGTAATTACATCTGAATGCTACCTTGCTAGTACTAAAGAGATTCTCCCTGCCCCAAATCTTTAGTAGGAGGCATATGTTTTATGCTAGCAGGCAACCCACTGAGAGAAACTTGTAGTTTCCTCTTCCTTTTGAGTTTGCAGACAAGATGGTGTATTTTTTGAGATTAATT
Organism: Phoebastria nigripes; assembly: GCA_035582835.1. Lineage (NCBI taxonomy): Eukaryota > Metazoa > Chordata > Aves > Procellariiformes > Diomedeidae > Phoebastria > Phoebastria nigripes. Next base: position 526,701 of record JAYKAV010001444.1, on the reverse strand, counting down.
GTGTGTGTGTGTGTGTGTGTGTGTTTTTATGTGTGTGAAAGAAACAAGGAGAAGACCAGATGGATAGTTTTATGCAAAATGCAGTCCTTTTTTAGGTCTAACAAAGGTGTGTTGCACATGTATAATCTAGTACTATTGAGCTTTATTACCAGAAAGTATACTTTAAAGGGCTAAGGTTAATGAATGTTGTGTTAAATGAAACATCTGTGGTTCCAACCTAGGATTTGAAATCAGTTTTTCTCAATTTTATTTGAAAACAGTATGTTCTGTTGAGTTCACAAGGAACATACTGGTTCAAAAAACCCCAAACACTCTCATTTTATTAAAATCAATACAAGAATGCTTCAGACAGATCACAACACATCGTTCATCTTAATAATGTATCATGCATTGGCTCTGTCACTAAAAAACTGTCCTAAGTTGCACGTGGAGTTGAAAGATCATGTGAGCAGGCAGGCTGCTCTTGATCAGATGCTTAGTTTGTAACAATGACAAGAGGAGAAACACTAGCAAGAAGGGAGCAATTTATTTTCTGCTGCCTAGCTTTAGGCCGTCATAGGTGATGAGTTGAACCTTTTTCTTGAAAAGATATGCTATGGTTAAGCCGGTATCGCTAAAACACCTCATGTATGCTGTCCTGTTTGTCTTATTATGCAATGTCATTTTAATATTTTTCACCCTTCCTAGTTTTAATCAGATGATGTTTGCATTCCAGCATTATTTTAAAAGATCATGGACTATGAAGTCTATGAAATGAACTTGCTTCCTCGCCCTTCCCACCCCCCCTGCCTTGGGACCTAAACAGAATTAATAAATTACATGCAGTTAATACATAGAGTAGATCTAAGTTAAAGTTGTAAACACACAGTTCATTTCTGGACCAGTTGAATTCTTAGTTAAGATCAACAGATGATGACCGAGACATCTGTGTTGTACTAGGACTTTGGTCCCTCATCTTTGCAAGCTCCTGCATCTGTTGTCATAAATGGAATGCCAAGCACTGTGTGGACTTCTTTGGGAAAGTTTGTAAGAGAGGACATGTATGTGTTATCTCTCAACCTGCTGCTTGGAATGATTTGCTCTGTGGATTTACTTCAGCTGATGTTAGCTATCCCATGGTTGGATAGCTAATCACCCTCTGTGGCCAGTTAGAGGAGGGAGAGATCTCCAGTGTGTGATTCATTCCCTGTGTCTTGGACAGGTGCTAGGGTGGAATGACTTGCTTTCAGAAATTGCATATTTTGTGTTTGGGAACTAGGTCAACCCAGATTCTTAATTTTAGCCATCTAAAGGTTTGGATAAGTAAATCCCATGTTTGATATCTAGCCTTTATTTATTTCTTGATCTCAAACATGAGGAAGAATGTAGTATATAAACCTCTGGTTTGTGATAGCTGTCCTTTGCAGCCTGGCTAGTTAGCTGGATTCCATAAAGTCAGGCTCACTAGGATTCGCCTGGCCACTCCACCATGTCTCCTACTCTTGTGGTGCTTTCCTTTTGGGAATAATTAATTGTTAAATCCCCCCAGCTTATTTCCCTCAAACTCAAAAGCAATTAGGCATGTTTATCACTCACTGCAGTGTATTTATTCTACTGAGAAACAAATCAGCAGTAGACAGTAGCCCTGGGAACACAGCTCTTACTCCACTACAGAGGGCCCTATATTCATAGTCTATACAAGCAGAGAGACCTGTCCCAATGTAACTAATTGCAAGAGAAGGAACTACTTCAATATGTAAGACATGCGGGATTAATCCCATTATTTTTTCTCTTTAGGCTGTGACTTCTCAAGTCATTCTAGATTGCTGCATGTCAGTGCAGATTAATTTGAATTTAACTTTCATGTTCTTCCATGCTTAGGAATGGGTGCACTAAAGGAAACCTTAATATAGTGATTTCAGCGAGAAGACTCTGACTCTTAAATTGCTGTAGATTTTCAAGCATTGCTGGAGGTGCAGGTATTTCAAGGACTATCTACTGAAAACTTAATGATATTGGTTATGTTGACTACAACTTGATAATTTATTATTACTGTTATTAAAGTTAACTTTTTTATGCTTTTAATATCTTTAGTTCTCTTCTAATTATATTCTTTTTTGATGGTTCTTCCACCAAGGATTTATTTTGCCATGGTTAGGACGCAGTGGCCAAAACTGAGAAGTGGTAGTCTGGCCTTATTAAGGTAACTGTATTTTATTGCTGGAGATTGAATGATTCCTTTCATGATTAAAGTTGTGTTTTCAGAATGAATTCTTTTCTTTTTTTCTTTCCTGATTGTCAGCTAGATTGCTCTATTAATTCTTCAGGTTTATGCAATGGGAATAGCATGCCAGCTGCAATTTTTTTTGAGATTGTCTTTTGAGCCAGAAACAAGAAAAGTTTTATTTGGCTACAAAGTGAGAGTGAATGGTAGCTTTGTAGTTGGGAAGGGAATTGACCTGGATTCTGTTTCCTTCAATCTAGACAATTTCTGTAGTTCACGTGAAAGTCTTCAACAAAAGGTTAAAAAATGAATCGAGAGCAGAGGCTGGAAATGGTGACTTCTGTGCCCTCCACAAGTGCTCTTATTGCTAAGCTGGAGAATTTTGCCTTTTCTTGCTGAAAAAGTTCATTTTTGTTGATGTTTGTTATCTCTGCATAATGGCACAGCTTCAGTGGAAAGAGCGGATTGTGTACTACAATCCTTGAGCTGATGATTTATGGGCTGTGCAGAGATGGAGATAGCTATTCTGCTTAAGGTTCTGGGCTCAGCTCAGTGCTTCATTTATGCTGGCTAGGTGTCACTTTGGGAAATGTTGCTCAGGTTGACACAAGCAGCCTGCAGCTATGCAGAGATTCAAACTTAGGTCTTTTGACTTTCTGCTAGACTGTTATGCCCATTTTAGTACTAACGAGTGATTTTTATCTACGCAACCAAAATACAGATAAATACATATGAAAAGAAACATAAAGCAAGACCTACACATAGCTGCTGGGAATTGTGTATTATGTGTGAGATCAGCTTGGTCCCAGTGTCATGCTCTCTCATGGCAATATCCGCCTTAGCAGTCCAGTGTAAAAACCATTCTTCCACTTGGGCATACTGTGGCCTGGGGTTGATTGTGATCTGCCAATTAACTGTTGTTGCATACAAGGGCAGGCAAAGAGAGCAGTGCGAGGTGTGACTTCTCTCAGGGCCTAAAACCCAAAAGAGCCTTTGCTCGGAGGAGCCTGTTGCTGAGGCCGCCGTATGATGTGATAAGTCTGTTCTTGTTTACTGGGTCAGAAAAAGATGGCTATATCTGTACACAAGGTACACTCTCTGTATTTCTGAAACAAATGCAAGAGTTACTGTACATTGAGTTCAAGACTATGTTTTGAGAGGTGTCTCCTACATGCTAATGATACTTACTCTCTGTATTTAAGGAACAGGACACAACTCTAGAATCACATCCCAGTGTATTGTTTGCTTGTGGTTGATGGAGTTTATTTTTTTCTCTTGCATGAGCTGAGTGCTTATGAAAGAGTCTAGTCCTCTGCCTCCAGTAGTACAGGATCTGGACTTGCAAGGGCATGCAAAATATGAGGCTTTCCATTACATTATAAAAACAGAGACTACAAACATTTGTTTATCACTGAGCCTGACATAGGCTATGTGGTTTCTCCATCATCTCTAGGGCCAAAAGGTTGAAGTTGTTGCCTGCCTCTGTCTAACGTTGCTCCCTTGCCTGTGATGAGCCACAGAAGCAGTTTAGTTTAATTCCGTGTTCAACAGAAAGGTCTTGTCATCAACATTATACTATGAAAGCATGCATAAGCTGCAGTATGGTGGGATAAGCTAATATTATCCATCTGAATGTTAGTGACATGATATGTAAAGAAAATCTATGGCGATTTAAAAAAAGTGAATATCGGGCTCAGATCTGGAGACAGCGGTGGCAGTTGTGACGATGGCTTAGCTGCCCTCCCGAGGATGATGGGGAATCCTTGGTTGCCATTAGAACAGCCCAGGAACTTGATCATCAGCTGTTAATGTGTGGAGTGTGGCAAGGGACATATCGGGACATGAATCATCTTTAGCTGGTTAGCAGCTGTCCTCATTTATTGCAGACATAAGATTATCTTGTTAGCTACACTGGGCCCAGAGATTGAAGACTGGACTTAGTACAGTGTGCTGTGGTGTCTTGGGATTGCCCCTGAGTCCAGAGCAGATATTGTGTGAGTGCTGATAAAAAGTTAAGTAATTTACGGGTCCACAACTAGCAAAACTACTTCTTTAATGAAATTAAATTTCTGTTCAATGCAAAAGTGAAAACTGACTTCATATCTTGTCATGCCTCCTCTGAGATGAATTCTTTTTCATTTGTCTGCTATATTATTTTCCTTTTAATTTCCCTTATTTGTTTGTATTTAAAAATGTCTTCTAGTCTTCCTTGTTTTGTTTGCTAAGCCATATTATGGTCAGAGTCCAATGGCACTTCCATCATCTGTGGGGGAATCTTTCTGTGCTGCCCTTGGCCTTCCACTGCTACCTCTGTAGCCTCTTTAGAAACTTCTGGGTTGCTTTGTTTTAGGGACTTGAGAAATAGCTCAGTAACAGGCTGTTTGGTGGGACAGTGTGGACAGGTACACTGAGTAGGCACTGAAATTGCCAGGTACCTGAAACTTAATGCTCTGTCTTCATGCTGCTGTTACCATTAAATCTATTCTGACTACAGTTGTGCAGTGTGGATGTGTTCTCTGTGTAACAACATTGTTTCCATTTTCCTCATAAATTTTCTCTGCTCTACTGGTGTTTTGTAACCAAGGTGCTATTTTTAACATGGTATCCTGAGTTTCCTGAGGCAAAGGCAGAGATCTTTAGGAGCCAAAACCATGACTGTAATTACTACAGCTCTCCAGCACCTCCTCTACTTGGCTTTGAAAATGAACAATTGAGAATATTCTAATTTCTTTTTTTTAATGTGGAGATGGAAGGTCCAAGTTGCTACCTTGAAATTCTCTGCCTTTAAAATGCCAGAATGTGTCTTCTCCAGTCCATAATGGCTTCTTAATATATTCTCTACTTAAATTACATGCATTTTTTTTATTTATTATTTTTACGACAATAACATTGTGGCAGCTAGCTGAAATCCCAGCTGACTTGTGATCAGCACTGTACAAATGTGTAGTGGAACCCTTGACTCGGACATCTTCGTCTCCATGGATAAGATCTGCAGGAGCTGGGCAGAGGAGAGGAATATAGCGAATTGATATGGCCAAATTTATACAGACTGTTGGTGGCAGGTTTGACTCGCTGCCGGAGTTGCTCAGATGAATCAGACAGAAGGTATTCTCTTCTCCAATGAGTAACAGCCCAGAGAGAGTGTGTGAATCCTGCAGTAGACAAACATCGCAGTGTCATGTAGTAGCCACGTCTGTTCTCCCACCGTAGATCTTGGCCTCACTGATATGAATTTGAGGCTGACATGAGCTCTGAAGTATGAGATTAGATATCTCTCCCAACATGCATGTTATAATCAGCACATCTTAAGTACCACATAATTGCCTACTTCTCTGCTTGTGTCTTGAAAATTTGTGATCTCAGTGACTTTGTGTCAGTAATAATGGTGGGGGTCTGGAAATGCTATTGTAGTTTTGGGTTTGCCATTTCCTACTTCCTAAATCAAAACCCTTATTTTAAATGTGAATGTTTGAATTTTCCTTTTAGTAGAGCTGTCACAGGTGATCTCTGAGAAAAGAGGATTTCTATAAGCATCTTTCTGAAGAATGTAAGAAAAAGAGAGAGTATTTCTGTTTTTTTCTGCATAGATAAATGGTCATTCTAGTCTTCATTTTAGGGAGATAATACAGATTTTTCAGCTGTGTTACTTGCCTGTATGTAATCTGGATCTAGCTAGAGATCTATTTCATGAATCATCCAACTAATGCAGTGAATTACCTGTCCTTGCTTTCATGGTGGATTCACATTTCTTTGAAGCTTTTTTTTCTGCATCGAGTCATGACTTGCCAAAGACTTTGCAAGAAGGTTTGGCATGCCGTAGGTAAAAGAAAAACTGTCAGATAAACTTTTCCAGCACAGCAGGCTCAGTGAGTCTGTACCCATCCATTACAGAATTATCATTGCAATAAAGTTATGGTTAGAGAAAACACCTTTTGGGATTTCTCTGTGCACAGAATAAATACAGCTTGCATAAGAGAGCACAACATAGTTTTTAAAATAACTTTGTTCTATTTGTTTGTTTTTCTCTGAGGTATTTATGATTTTACCAGCTGTATATTGCATGATCACAGGACGCCAGCATTTCCCTCTTCTACTTGTGCTAACAGGAATATTTTAAGTTGCTCAAGTGACGGATGGAGGAGTAGTATGCTGTAATTTCTATGGTATTTCTGATTAGAAGATGTGTTCACTTCATGTGTAGCAGTTTGGAGGATGAGGAGGGTCAAGGAGGAGAGAAGTATAGAAAAAGCTAAAGGCTGCATAAGAGTACCTGAACGTTTTGTCCCTTTTTAGTTAATATGAAAATACAGTTATTGAGTGGAAACTATTGAGTTTCCACTAGTGTTATTGAAACTGGTGAAACTAGTGCTATTGAGTTTCCATGGAGTGGAAAGAAGCGACGCACCATTTCTGGTGCTGTTCTGAAAGCCTTTTACTTTCTTGTTGCTCTCAAAACCAGCTTCACATCTAGTAGATTATTACAAATATTTGCTTGTGCTCATTAAAACCAAATCTAGCATTAAAAAATGCAAGACTTAAATCTATTTGATATAGTTTACATAGACCTTTTAAAACATGTATAGTGTCTTTAATGAAGCAAGAAATATTTGGCTTGCATACAGTCAGAATATCATAAGCAAGATGCTGATCTTGGCACCAAAATTGTATCGCTGTTGGTCTCCAATATTACAATTGTGTATTGTTGTTTTGATCCTGTTTTTTCAAGAGGCAGTAGAGTTAATACTCTGTGACTTTACAACATGATGTCAGCCATAAAGGATTATGACATCATTAAACTTAGATGTAATTGAATGAGATATTTTAAGCTTGTGTTTAGCTAATATTTTCATGTGGTTGTAAAGCCATATAACTTTAAAATTAATTTCAAACTGTTAGACATAAAACAAGCAAACCAACAATAAAAAAACCCCATAAGTTCCAAAGGGATGTATAAAGCTGTACATAATGCCAGGAAGACTAGTGAGTTTATGCACTAAAAGAAGCAAGGCCAGAAAAAGCAGTAGCAAAACGATGACAGAAGACGTATGTTTGGATAGATCATTCCTGCTTGCACCTTTCATTTCTCTAAACGCAGGCATTGTAACAGGAATGCTTTTGGTATAGAAACATTTTCATCTCATTGATTTATTGTTATACTTCATATAAATGCAATTCTATCAACATACATGAGTGTTTTCAGCATAGCTTGTGTCTTTCTTACATGGAAATAGTTTAAAAGCACCTTCATAGTGCTAATTCTACTATTCTATTTTCATTTAAGTACTGAGAAAAATTTTGCATGCAAATGAATATGGAAATATATGTACAAATATTTAATACATTAAAAATATTCTCTATATAATAATAATATATCTCTATATAAACGTATGTATGTGTTTTTAATGGTTACACTAAGGATCAATATGTCTTGTCTTGAAGGCAGGAGGGTCTTCACCATTGCCTGATACGGGCTGATATGGAAGAGTTTGTAAATGGTAATACGAGCAGTGAAGCAAGAACTTGATTAGAGCAAGTGGGAGCATGTTTGCATAATATCTTAGTATGGTGGCAACAGGAACAGAGTCATGCAGTCTGGAAATGCAAAGGACAAAAGTATTGCCTGAAGTGCATTAGAATCAGATTTTCAGACAGTTTTTAGTGTTCTCTGCAGTAATTGAGTAATAGCTGATGGCTAGAGTGAACCCTGCACATTTCATCACTTATTAGTGGAGACTGTTTTCAGGATGATTGACTGCTGTAGAAGCAGGTATAATGGTGGGTCATAGAGTGAACGGGGAGCCACACTACTGATTTCTCATTTGAAGAAGTAAGCAAAGGCAAAGCTTTTTATGTTGCAACTTCTAGCTCTTGAGAGTAGATATTTAATCGTTCAGCCCTGGATTCTTTTTTCATAATTAAGAAATAAGCTACTGTTGGAGAATTTTTAAATTTATGAAAGCGTAAAATTCCTTGTCATGAGGAAGCCAGGAGACTTGAAACCACGTAAAAGGAAATTTAATGTTGTAATGTGCGAAACATTCCTTGGCTCCTTGCAGTAACAACGCGTCAATATGTTTTTGTCTGCTTGACAATATGTAGGAAATGCCTTTGATTTTGTAAAATTGCATGTCATTTCTCAACGTTTCTTTTGATTGTATTGATTAAAGCTTTTCTGCCTTGCCTAAAGACATTAAATAGCAAACATCTGCTAAAAACGGATTGGCAACGTTTCTGAAAATTAACATTTAAAAAAAAAAAAAGTTTAGTCTAAATATATTTCAAAGAACGTTCCTATTTACATTCTGAGATGAAGAGGAAAACAAAAGCTTCTGTTACAGTATGGCAAAAGGTTGCAGTACCTGGTCAATTACTGGTATTGTCTTCGTACCATGGAGAAAGAGACGTTGACCATGGCAAAAAAGCACACAGGTACCAGATGATGTAGTGTGTAAGTTTCATTATAAACTCTGTCCCACGTGGCTGTGTGTTTACCACCTGTATCAGTTATACAGGAATTGATGGATAATCAGCCATTCAGCCCAAAGTCCTCTTTGTGCGGCTGCCAGCAGTGAAACATGCTGATTGCAGTCACTAGCTCTATGGACGTAAGTATAGGTTATAGAGTAATCCTCATCCTCCCAAGTTTCGTTAATATAGTGAGGTGGTAAATATAAAACTGGCATGATCATGGAGAGTGATATTTTTTTAATTACACTGTTATACTCACCAATGATTTTCTGATTACACTTTGTTACTATCTTTGTGTGAGCAGCTTTTAGACTGTGAGTGGCTATGCTGAAGCTGAGAACATGCTTATAGGAATAAGAGCTCTCATACTGTTTGCAGTGTTGGGACAGCAACAGGGAGTAAGTTTCTTGGCAGGTTAAGACAAAGAGCTTGTGCATTTAACCTAACTTTTGTGGCTGGTTTTGCCAGGTAAGAATGCCATGTAACTTCCGTAAAAAGTTGATTAGCTGCCCTAGGAGATGAAGGTACAGGGAGGAAGGATTACTCAATACTGTGTGAGTCAGCACAGATTCAATGGAAGATAATTCTGGATATTTGCTTCTCCAGCAATTGGATTATCATTTTAACTGGCCAGTTAAGACAAACTTTAAATAGTAAAGCCATATCTATGCAGGTACTATGCATTTGCACCCTTTCTGCTACTAAAAAGATATGAGGTCTTTATGTGAAAGTGAGAACAAGCAAGTCCTGGTAGGGGCTGTTCTGTCTTGTAATTTTCCCTTACATTAAAAACCTTAAGATATTGATGGATATTAAATTTTTTTTTTTTGGATTACATTCTTTCCACGTAACAGAGGGTCTCTGGACTGAGTTCTCAGTCAGTGTGAATGTACCTGAAGTTCTTGCTCTGAATTCTTTCCTCTGCTGGACTCACATAAATTGCTGTCACTGCCATGCTGCAGTAATTCATACATCTGAGGTATTGTGGGGCTTGGAAGTAAGTGGGATGATCTGTGCAGAACAGCATAAAAAGCAATAACTCATTTCCTCTGTCCCCTCTCTCTGCTGCATCAGAATTCTGCCCTGGGTACCCAGGGGCCAGGTTGGGATCAGGAAGGGTGGCTCTTACTTGCCTCACATCTGTGGAGTTATTTTCCCATATCACCATGTAAGCAAGTGGGTCTGAAGCATAAAGAAGGGGATGGGAAAGAAGAATCAAAGTATCCACAAGTATAAAAGGCAATGTGATTATTAAAGGGGTTATGTAAAATACTGTGTCAAATTACAGGCAATGGCAAATACTTAGCAGTGTACTTTCTGCCATCTGTCTATTTTTAAAACTTGTGCTTAGGCGCCTAGCTAGCCAGGCTCTTCTTGCGTGTTGGTGTGTAGCCATATAATTGTCTGGCTGTTTTTACAATGAACATGGTGCAGAGAATCTAAGAGTTTTAGCCACAATGACAAATTGTGACAGTGCAAGGTGTGACGGAAAACAATGGTAAAATAACAATGTAGGATGTAGCAGCTTAGCTTTGCTATGTTAAGCTAATAAAAAAAGGATATTTTTACTTTTAAAAAAATCATTTTTAATGTAACTCTTTTACTCTCTTTTTAATATTCATGCTCCAAATTTATTGAGTGACTTTGAATTTGCCTTTCTGCTATTTGATGAGAACAGATTTATTTTCTCCCAACTCCTCGACACCTGGAACTGGCAAAATTCCCCAAGCTCATTCAGTTATCATCCAACAAGCAGGGCTTATTCAAGTAATTTACCTACAAGGGCCAGTTCAACACAAGGTAGAAAAAAAATACCCTTTTCACTGAATTTAAAATAAATGCAAGAGAAGTCCTACTCATTTCATCAGAATGAGTAGCTGTGTTTTTTAAATTAAAAAAAAAAAAAAAAAGGCAAGTTTATGAAGTCATACTCATGCCCTTCTTCAGTACATGAAGTGTATAGAGCTCAATAATTTTCTCAAGACTCAAATTTAAACATGATAAACCATAAGTTTTTGTTGCTTCTTAGGAAGGAAGATAAACAAAAGCTCCCTCTTCCTAGGGTGTTTCTTCTCACTGAACTGCACACCTGTATAAATACAGTGCTTGAGTCATTCCTGGTTTACACCAGAGAACAGTGAAGGCAGCAAGATGGGAATTAGCCCTCTTGAGGTAAACTGATGAGGTATTCAATGACTCTGGCGTAGCTTTAATGCTATTGGCACAACCCCTCCTTTCCTGCCACGTCTGGAACCTGCAGTGACCTCAAACAGTGCGAGTAACACTGGGAGTAAAAGGCCTTGGCTGAAGAAACTCACATATTTAAATTTCACATCTTTCAGTTCAAACTTCATAAGGGGAAGTCGTATACTCTCCTTAAGTGGACAAATGAAAGTATCAATCGCAATATTTACCTTTAGGAAAATTGAGACCTGAGCATGGTGTTTTGGCCACATAACTTTTCCCAGCACTGTGCAGGATATCTGTTTTCAAGATATCTCATGTCTAGCAGTATTTTTGCTAGAACTTGCCTTAGCAGCTCCAAAACCAAAATATGAACTAAAATGGGTTAACTAGAGATACAAAGAAGGTTGCAGTCAAGCAATTAGAATTTGGATGAAAATTTAAGTAGTTTCAAACACCACAGCAGTGCCATGTGGCAGGATGTGCTTATGGCGCACGAAGAGCATGATGACTTCCTTTTTTTTTTTTGTTTTTTTTTTTTTTTTTTTTTTTCCCAAAAAAAAAAAAGACATTTGACATTAGCCAAACTCTGCTAATGTCTTTGTTTTCTAGGAGTGTTATTTTCACCTCTATATGAACCCTACTCTTTAAACATTGTGGATCTGTATCATAATAAGTTAGCAGTTTTCAGCTAGTGGACTTTGGGAACCTGTGGATAAAAGTGGTTGGGAAAAGGTAAGTTCAGTCATGGAATGTCTCTTACAAATGTGTAGGAGTTCCCATGCTGCCTATCTCTTTGAAAAAAGATTAAACAAAGAGATTTTTGAAAAAAGACTAAGTGGCTGCTAAAAAGGTATGTTAAACTATGTAATCAGCCAAATTTTAATGAGCACTTATGTCAAATAGCATAAGTGGGAATGAAAATTCATTTTTCCCCATCAACTTGATCCACTTTACTAAAAAGAAGAACGCAGAAATAATGGTTAACCCTTGCAAGTGGTGGCAGGCTTCCTCCGTGGTGCTGCAGGCTCCTGTTGAAGAATCTCATCAAAGGGACAATGATCTTGCTATACTCTTGACTTCTAATAGAATGTCTGTCTGTGAAACTTGTGTTCAAGTTAATTCTACTTCTTCAATATATTTTCTTTCTTTAGGATTACCTTCAAATTTGTGAGTTTTCCTTCTTCCAAGATAGCTAAGTCCCTGTTCAGTCCACAGTTTCTACATATAGAACAGGCTGTATGTATAGATAGGGTCTTTTTTGGTAGGTTCTCTCACAGACAAAATGTCTGAATACTCTAAAGCTTTTGTAACATAAATGTCTGCCCCCTCTTATTTAGTCCACTGTTCTTTGCCAGGCAGAGTAACTGTGTGCTGCTTAACCAGGAAACTCGCTTGTGTTCTAAAAAGGGAGAAAAGGACAGGGTTGGACGTGGGCTCATTTGGAGCCTTACTCTGTGTGCCAGTTAGTGCAGTTACCCCTCTCCCCTGTATACCTTTACAGAGGATGGACTCATGCATGCATCAACAAAATAGTTGACTTTATTGCAATACTGTCAAATTATTCTGGCTTGTGTGTGTATGGTCCTTTCCGGTTGCACAAATTAAGCTCAGAATTTGCACTGTTCATGGTTTTAATTAAAAAATTAAACTCCCGTTTCTTGTGTGTTTGAAGGTAAGGTTAGTCTCCTTATGTTCTTGTTATTACTAATTTTCCAGAAGTCTGGAAGCAGCCTGTTTGTCCAACACGCTTCCTTTTTGCTTCCTGAAGAATGCCATTCTTTGAGCGCTTAAGTCTTGAAGCCCCGTATAGACTTCTTTTTGCAACAAATACTCCAAGGTCTGAATGAAAGTTGTTTTCCCAGTTGTTTGGTGTATGCAACTTCTTGAATGGCTTTGTTTATATATACATTTTAAATTGGCTCTTGATTGTCTTGACATGTTTTAGCACTGCCTTTTACCTGACACAAAAAGTGCAGTCAAATCAATAGACAGTGTGAGTAAAAACCTTCAAATTAGAAATGATGACAAAACTCATGGCTGTCAGAGAAGCAGGCTTTCAGTATAATGTTTTTTAAAAACTTGTAAATCCCATTTCTATAGGTCTCTTCGATATGTTTTGAAAACTTTTTCCGTAAGTGACTTTGAAGCCTCAACTGCTTAACCTCCTTTAATGCATGTTACCTTTCCAAGAAGAAAAAAAAAAAAAAAATCCTTAAATTCCTTAAGGCGTACCTCAGAATTTTCCCACGTGTGTTACTGGTGTTGTAATTCAGATGAGAGAGACCCCGGTAGTTATACCATTTGCAGTACTTTTCTTCCCTATCTTATGTACRTGTGTGTGTGTACATGTGTATATAAATATATTTGTATATAGTCCATAATATTTTTTAAAAATAAACAGAAAATTTAAAAATTACTGTAAGGATGTTGATGCTTCCTTGGACAACTGTGATATCATGGAATATTAGATTCCACTGCTGTCCTACTATTTAGTAACACAATGATGAACTTTCCGTTTACAGATGGATATTTCATTTGTCTTGGACTAAATCATTCAGGAGTAGAGGTGTCACTCCAATAGGAGCAGAGTGATTTCCCTGTCGCAGAAGGTGGGCTTTTTGTCTATGAAGTTGGTGGCTATCAGTAGTCTAGTTAGCACACAGTTAGCTGGACTGTGTACTTCTTCTGCCTTAGCAGCTGCCTGAACTGTGACTCAGTAGTGATTAAATCCACACGGTTGTGTTGCTGTAGAGCACAAGGGCTGACAGTTGTACTAAATATTGTTGCTTTCTAGGACAAATTCAGAGCTTGTGTCAGCAGTATGTTATAATTCCATTGTGTCAGTGGAGGTGTGTCTGCCCATGGCCAGTTCACATTCACTGCTTGCTTATTTGCTGACTTCAGATATAAAGTTGTAAAAGTACTATATTGCCATGCTATGTAGCTATTCCTATTAAGAAAACTAGAGGTAAAAGGCCAACTAATACAAATTCTGAGGAATTCACACAATAAAACTTGGTTATTATGTAGTTGCTTAAAATCACTACTGGTAATATTGGCATTAAAGGAGGAATCAAATACCTACTGGGTTATCTCATAACCTTTCCATTTTTTACTTCTGAATCTGAATTAATAAGAAAACTGTTTCGTTCATCAGTCTACCTTTCTAGTAACTTTGGAATCTAGTAGTCAAACTGATGATAATCAAAGGTTAAAAATCTTGGAAATAACTATACCTGTATGAGTCTCCCACAGGTAGTAGAGGGAGACTCTGTAGGTACTCTCCTTGTGCTAGTTGAAAAGCTGCATTTATTAATATTCACTGTGAGAGAATGGGCATGGAAAAGAACACCCGTCTGCCCCCAATAATTTCCTAAGCATTGGAAAATTTTCCAGAGAGCTCACATAACCGCAGAAGTAAGTCCAAAGGAAAACTGGCATTATCAGTTCTTGTGCTCAGTGATCTGATTTATTTAATTGTGTCCTAGGTCCCTTCTAAGTTTCTTGAAAAGAAGCTTAGAATTCCTGTGCAGAAAAGGGACTATTCATTCTCCTAATATGACTGCAACTTCCTGGTTTGTACAGCAGCACATTTGCTTTTTTATCAGCTAAACTGAATTCTGATTGCAGATGGCCGAAAAACTGGGACACAGCAAAATTAGCAGCAGTATTAATAAATGAGACAGAAAGTGTACTTTGCTGTCTTCATATATTGTGCAGAATATCTTCTGAACTGATCGTCCATTTTCCTCAGCTTCAGGATTTCCTTTGGCAATGAAGGGATCATATGGTCTTTTAAAGGTCGTGATGAGGAAGCACAGTGGTTGTTGGGATCCAGCACCTCTGGGAGTGGGACAGTGAAACATTAAGCTGGTTCTTCACCGCTCTAGTCTTAGTTTCAGGAGCCCACTGCCCCATTTGCAAGGGTGAGAATGTAAAAAGAAGTGAAATCTAGATGGGAAATTGCCAGACTGCATGTGCATACTTGCAGAGCTTGGGAGCATCAGTCAGTGGAAAGGGGTGTGCTTTTGACAGGTATTGGGCTTAATTGTTATAAGCTTAGAATGTCAAAATGTATATTGTCCCTATGGACTGATTACCTTAAAATTACTTGATTGTCTGCATGGCCATGCGGGCTTTAGGCTGAGACACACCTATTGCTGCAGAATCTCACTGGTATTTGATAATCATGCTAGAGATCTTTAGTATACGTGTTGGTATGTACACATACAATCTGGAGGGAGGTAGGTTTTTCTGAGTAGTAGGTAAGATGCAGAAAATGAAAAGAATCATTCTATGCAGAAACTGTTGTGAAGCCCTCATGAGTATTTATATGTGTAAGTATATGTATATATGTCATAGCTATGTAAAAACATACATTTAACAGGTGTGAAACTTCAGAAGACTCGGTTTGGAAAGAAATCTTCAGATACATTGTTCAGTGGTCTGCAGAATACTTTATAAAGGATTTGTTTTGCTGTAGGAATGTGTAGATGTATCACTTTAGAAGGTAGAACAGCTACTGCCACAATTAATTACTTTTCTTTGTGGCTTGCAAAGCCTGGCGTTGTGGTCCTAGGTGGGTATGATAGATAAAAGTTTCAGTGTTCGAGTTCATGGAGAGTAATTTCTTTCACCATCTGAAGATTTTTCCTGTTTGCTTAGGATGTATGATACCTTCCTAGAATAAATCAGCATTTTACAGCTGATGGTGGCATTTTGGCATACTTCAGAGCACTACTTCACCACTTAAGTTAGCCAGTTGATTTTTATATAATCATTTGCCGTTCTACAGGAACTGAACTTGAGAACAGATCTTCAGTAATGTTCTTACCTTCCTCTTCCCAGTGGCAGCTAAGAATGTCAATAAGACTTGCTGATGGCCAAGCTGCAGTTAAAAAGTTTGACGTACTATTCCCTGACACCTATGTTTTCTAATTATTCTTAAATTAAGGTCAGCTTTATACAACATACACATATTTTCAGTGTGGTCAACACTGTCTTCACTTCTGTGAAGCCTGCCGCTTTGAATAGCTGGGATCTGGATTAATTCTTTCTATTAATGGTCCTGCCTCCTTTTGATATTACTGGTGGTTGTTCTACCAGCAGGTGGGGATGATTTTTTCTTTCATTCTGGCASAGGTGACATGTTCGGCTTGCTGAGCTGATTAATATCCCTAAACAAAAGCTTCAGTGTTTACTGTTCTAGAAGGAGGCTTGTCAAATCCAATCAGTCATTATATTTATGTGGCAAATTGTGTTTGGGATACATTGTAATCAGCCTGTGTATGAATATTTTTATGAAACAAAGCACAGAAATTTGATGCTGTTTGGGGCCCTCTGCAATGAACAGAATTGCTAAAAGAATGTTTGCAGCAGGAAGATAAGCCTTGTTACATTTTTAATAAGTGCATTTTTTGCTTCGATAATGGAAATTCTTTCCCTATTTTTGTTAGGAATCTTCTTTGCCAGAGGATGTATTTATCTCCTCTTGCTTAGGGTCAAGTTATATGCTAACTGCTTTGGTAAAATGCCAGTTGACCTTGTGACAGTTTTGTATATAGGCACTGAGACTGGCTATTGGGACTGGGGCCCTTCTGTTGTTCTTTTCTGTCACTAGGTTGCATGAAGTTCCTTTTCTTGCTTTGCATTGCACAAGGAATACTACCTTATACTTTTAAATAGTAAATAAGAAATAAGGATTTATAAGAAAGGTGATGTGTTGTGTGGTTCTTTTTTTTTTTTTTAGAGCAGCTTTTTATGGTACAGAGGTAGTTTTATTCTACCTTTTTGAATTTGTGTGCTAATTCAAGGTGGTTAAGCAGGCACATTTGCAGGGTAGTGTTACTATGTCCTCTTCAGAAAAAAAAAATAGTTGTGAAGTCTGGCATAGCAGGGGAAACTCTGATAGTCCATCAGTTTCTGGTGCTGTCAACTCTGCTACTTTGTATTACGTTGGCAAAATTTCAGCTAGCAAGCTTTTGTATAGTTATGAATTGTCCTGACAATGACTGAAACTTCTAAAAAATCTTATTTCATTTGCTGACTACGCTGTGGTTGCTTTGTAAAGCATATACTTTCTATGATTTCCTGTAATTTAATTTAGTACTATAGCAAAGGTTTTATATCTTGTTAGGAGAACTTCCTCAAATGAAGTCTGAAAAATCACTGTAAAGGCACCAAAGCTATTAAGAATTGTAATAGTACTATATATAAACAAGAGTTCCTGTTCTTTAGGATAAGCTGATACTTACAACAGTAAAATCCAACTTAATTCTTAGTAAGAATTGCCTAGCAACTTATTGACAGAAGGCAATTGTTTTTCTCTTAAAATTTCACTTTCATTGAATTCTTTACATGTAGATCACCAAAAAACCCCAACAAATCAAACCCTTAAATGTTTGACTAGAGGAACAATAAAGAAAATTCTGGTAGGTAACTAGGAATATTTTGTAAATTACTACAGGCTTTAAACATAACACTGTAAGGAACTACAGTTTAAAAAGGCTCTAGGTTAGCATTAATTTGATATGGTAATGACAGATATGAGGGGTGTAAATAGAAATTCTTATGTGTGAATACATAACCTCTGAAACCCACATTTGCCAATTTTTCAAGGAATGTTTGACCTTAATGTATATTATTGATTGGGTTTTCAACCCAGAAGCTCTGTTTAATTATTAATACATCTCTCTCCAGGAATCACCAATTTCTAATGTGTGCTTAAATGCAAAAACTTTTTCCTTCCTCCCACTGCCTCTGAAATCCCTGAAACACTGACCCTTATGCCTTCATCTGACTAAGATGGTGCTTACTCAGAGCTGCAGTATAACTTACAGAAGAGCTGGGTTGCCATTTACTGTGTTAATATCTTAATTCCATTAAGCTTGTGCTAATGGCCTCTGTTCCTTGAACACTTTTCTTCTAATGGAATGATTCAAGCTATTGATTCTTCAGCTGGCTTTATTGTATGCCTTAAGGTACAAACAAAGTCAGGGGTGTCAGCTCTCTGTTCTGCAGATTTACTCCAGAAGTGCTTCTGTACAGTTCAGAATAAGTATTCCAAGTCAAAGGAACCCCCAAATGGGCTTTACTGAGAAGGGAATTTAATGGAAATGCTCATTCTGTACATCCATTTCTTCTTCCACGCATAGAGTTTCCCTTAATGACTCTCTAGAATATAAGCATCCAAGATTTGCATTTTATTTTTCTGATCTGGAAAATGTACGCTGCATTAGATTAACCTCCCATCATGCATGATTCCCTACTAGAAGTTACTTATTTCAATTTATTTTCCTTTTATCAGACCTGGAAGTTTTCCAGACAAAATACTTTCTTTTCTGAATTGCATAGTGCTTTAATCTTTCTTTAATCCTAGTGACTCCTGCAATCTTACTGACTTGGTCAGTAAAGTAGTAGTCAGCATGAGTGAGACTAGTATAATCTGCTCCACTATGCATTTTAATAGAAATTAATTCCACTCTGACCCTGTTGTTTTTCCAGACCAATCTGTAGCCTGTTCTTGAGTAATTTTTGGAAAGCTATGGCTGGAACAGTCACTGTTGAGTTTTTATGAGTACAGAAAAGCCTGGGTGGTTTATTCTGTATATTCCAGATTATTATGAACATGTAGTATTTTCCTTCTTACAAGTTTTCCTTTCTCAGTCATGTAAGAATAAGAAAATTAATATATGTGCAGAACATAGTTAAAATTTATTATGACAGTGGAATTGATGAGTTCAGCTTATCCCTGTGTGCCAGTTACGATGGAGAGGGCAAATGTTAGTCATTCGCCGTGGCAAAAATGCATTTATTCCCTTGCAAAAAAGTCCAAGGTAAACTTTGAAAAACATTTTTATGAAATAACCATCTTGAGAGAGAATGCCAGTGCAGTGTTTCTACATCTTTATTTACTTGTGTGGCTGAGAGGAAGAAGGAAATAAAAATATCCACGCCCAAATGTATTTGTACAACAAAATGGAGAAAAACATATACTAGGAGCTTGCTTTCTTCCTAGGACATTTACTGAATCGAGTCAGTAGTTTTACTGTGATACCTTTTAGAATTTTGCCTGAGGTTTTTAAGTCGATCACAACTTAAGGGGAAAAAAAAAAACAACCCACAACACACCAAATCCACAAACTTGGCAAGGAGTCTGTCCCCTCCTTTCTTTGACTTGATGAAGGCCAGAATATATCTTGAAAGGTGTACTTAGCCTGGAATTGACTTTTGAATTGAATTTCTTCTGCCTTGAATGCATGATAAGAGTCATTGTTTGTAGCTTGGGAACAGTATATAGAGTAGTTTTCTGGGTGTGGCATGCATTTAACGTTTCTCACTTTTATTGCTTGCATGTATGAAGTTCATCATGATTTGCTGTTCTAGGCAAGTATTGAATTAATATTATCAGTAGAAAAACAAAGTATTTCTCTCCATTTCTATATGGTTTGGTGTTGTCCAGTAAGAGGAAAGAGGAAGACAAGGAAGTCCCAGTTCTGCAGAGAGTCTTCTGTTTCTCTGTAGTCACTTGCTTTTCTCTGAAAGTTTCTGTGAGACTGAAACCTACCTTAGTGCAGAGTTTTGTAGTAAGACTCCAGTGACAATTAAATGTACTTGGGTCTTTTGCTAATTCCTTGCAAAAGTCTGCTGAATGTTATCCTAAGTGGTTGAATTTTACTTGAAAGCATAGAAGATGGGAAAGATCATGGAAATGACAAAACCTCATTTCTTGTTTARAAAAGAAAAGAAAAGATAATAGAAAACCTAAGAGCTTAATTTTTAAAGGAAGTGTGTACTTAACTGCTTCAAATTCATTCTAATATGGTTTTGGTTAGCGGTTTGGGTGACTTTGGGTCTCACTAACATTTGACTATTTTGTTTAGCTTGAGTAACTAATTATCTTGCATAATAACTTTAAAATTACTGGTTTTACATCAGTGCTTTACAGGAACTCTTCTGAAGCAGCAACAGTATTCTGCAGAATGAAAAGGAGCAGAACCATGCCCAAAGTGGATACTTTTAAAAAGGGCCTCCACAGGTCTGGTGTGAGCTCTGCTTATCTCTCTTCCTACTCAGAAATGTCTTTGTTCACAAGAGAAGAGGAAGGGGAAAGGCTATGCATTGTATTAATTATTTTGCCTTAAATCCTAAACAGTACTCTGTTTTTTTCACTTCCATTCCCCTTATATGAGCATTATGGAGAGTGGGACTCTATTTAGTTGACTGAAAGTTTGTGTCAAGACTCCCTGTAAAGGAAGAGGCTCAACTCAACCCAGCATAAAAGCATCTAGATTTCTCCATAAAAACACCTGCTTCTCTCCACAAACAGTAAAGGGGACTGAAGTTTAATAATCCATATGTAGATGCCTGCTGTAAAAGGAGCTTAAGCTGACTAACCCATATGTAGATATCTACTTTGTATTGTAAGTGTTTGTAAGAACTCCACTTTAAAGGTTTATCAGTCTAAATCTCTTGCAATCAATAGAGCTAATTATGTGAGTGAGGTTGGCCAGTTTTAAGCTATGTCTTATAGCAAGTGAATGAAGCTTGTTTTTTCTTTTCTGTGTGAGCTAACCAATATTTTGTTGTTTGTTRTTAGACGTTAGCTCTTATGAGATGGTGTAGCCTTTTTAGGTTGGCTCGACCAGCCATATATAAGCTGTATTGTTGAAATAATAACAGTCCCAAGATGTTTATCTCGGTATTTTAGCATGAATATCATTGTCTGTTGTAGATGTGAAAGTATATATAAGTGCACTGACATAATGGCTCTGTGTTCTAGTTGCATCTATAATAATCCCCTATTTCTTAGGGGGTTTCTTAACTGTCTTCATTGTATTGAGCCTTTTACTTGGGATATTAAGGCTCATTAAATAAACCCCTCTTAAACATTAGACTTAGGATGTGCTATGCACAACTATAGTAATGCTCCAGAATCTGGACCAGAAAATAATACATAAGACAGGAGGCTAGTAAGCAAACAAAATATTTCTGTGCAGATTGGAGATATTAATTTCTATTATATAAGAACTACAGGAAATGATTTCTGTTGCCATTTGGGAATTTTAAGTGACAAGCCATTATGAGTGCTAAAAAACAATTTATAGTAATGGTTCAGTTCTAGCTTTTCCTTCAGGCTGCTTGGTTCCACTGGGTACTGGGAATATTAAATTGGGTTCATTTATTTTGTGCAGATTTCAGTGCAGCATCACAGAGATGATACGTTGTGCGTGTGGCACAAATTCTCACTTTTTTTTTTCTTTTTTTTTTTTTTTCTTCTTTAGTTTTGAATCCTAAAGCAGTTTTGGTGCTATTTGGCATGTGATTTATATATAAATATGTGCATAGAGCTTCATGGTCGGTATTATCCTTTGAAACCTAAAGAGCTTTCAGGTAAAGTAGCAACAGTTTGACAGCTCCCAACTTGATGCAAGAGGTGAGATGGAAAGGAGCCCAGTGGTGGGTTAGCAGGAATATTACGGTAGTTTCAGGGTCAGCTCAGCATATTCTGTTACAAGCTTACAGTTAGGTTACAGCTTATCTTAAAAAAATCCCAGTATTATAAAGAACTAGTCATGAACAGGAGGGATTTGTTGTGCTTCGTTCTTTATTTTGGAAGTTACTAGGAATAGGAAGTCTTTCATCTGTGGTACAGCAGGGACAGAGGCAGTGTGTCCCACTGCACTGCCACGGTGTGGGCTTCTGGTTTGTAGCTTAGAGCTGAAGTGCACTTCCCTTACCAGGGTGATCATTTCTGCTGGTGAAGGGTGGCTGTATGAAGTTACCATGTTGTCCCTTCCCTGATAGTGTGGGAAAAGTGAAAATGCAAAGCACAAGGGATCAGAACCCTTGACTTCAGTGGGAAGCAGATTTTGGCTCTTATGGGTATCCTTGGTGCAATCTGAGTGCTTGCCATCCTCTGTTTATATAATGGAAAAAGGAAGTCACGCATTCTGAAAACAACTTAATTAGACTTGAGTCTCTAGGGCTGCTGATCTGGTGCCTTTCACAAACACTAAATGAYTTTTCATTCCATTAAAAAATGAAAGCAGGAAAAATAATAAAAATGGAAGGAAAAAGAAAGCATTTAAATGCTGCCATTTAGAAGGAATTTGTGATGTAAAGATTATGGAATTTTTTTATTTTTAAAGGCTTTATCTTAAGTCCAAAATGGGACAAAATGCTTGAAGTATGAACTGTTTCACAGATAACCTGAACCTCTCTTAAGGTTGTTTTAGTATTTTGTGTGTCATCTCTTACCCATTAGAGATCCAAAAGGGCAGCTGTTCTTCAAGCCAATACCAATGCTAGCATTTGAATGTGCATGTTGTTTTTAAGGAGGATAAAACCCCACAAAACAGAGATGAACTAGAAGCAGCTGATATGCTGTAATTAACATATTTTAAAATTCTTTAGTCTCCAGCTCTCTTGAGATCAAGTGAAAAATAAATTTTAGTCTACATAGTTAAGAATACATTATGCTGGGTGTAAATCAGTCTGCCTTTTTAATTATCAGGATTTTATATTACAGTCATCTCAGTGGTGGTAAATTGAATCCTTAACTGGGTCAGGCCTCATTGTTCTAGGCACTCAGAAATCATACCATAAGTACCTGCTCCCAGAGAATTTAGGCTTTGCCCACAGCATGCAGTGCAGTGGTGACAGGATACCTGGGCTGGTTGTGCAGCTCTGGTACCAAAGGAGAGCGGCTGTGTTGTGCTGCTGTATGCCCAGACTAACGAGACCTACTCCTCCCTGCCTCTGGAGATCCAGCCTTGCCCTGTGCCATACCAGCCTGTTCACAGCTAGTTTGGGCTTCTCTGTGTTGGGTTTTAAACACTCCTTTGACATCAATGCAATCCAAGAAGGGTGGTTCCAGTAGTTACGATGCTAGCCTGCAATTTAGAAAGCCTGGATTTAATGAAATTCCATAGGTATATGTATATATTTTCTTTTAATCTGCAAATAAAACAATCTAATGAGCTGGACTGGGTAATGAAAAGATGAATATAAATAGGCCTGTGCTTCAGAATAGCATAACATTATGCATAGTTGCCAACTGGTTGTCACAACTTGTTACCTGCCTTGGCAATGTCAGATTACAGGTTTTGATGTGTTTATGACAGGAGAGAGTCTGAAGGTCATGCAAGTCTCACCTCAGTGCCTTTTTATTAAATATTTATCTTTCATATTTTTTTTATTTCCCTGAAGATCCCTTTTCAAGTTTTTCTGTGTCAGATTAATTTTATTCAGTGTATTTATTTAATTCTAGAATGGCTCCACATAAAATGGGAAGATTCAAGACGAAAAAAAGAAAGAAAGCGAACACAGAGAGAAACAAGGTTATTGCACATTGTACACCTTCAAGTTAGATGGACACATAATTTGAGGCATTGGGCAAATTAAAGCTGGTTGGTTCCATCCACTTAACTGTGCTTGTATACCAACAGTTAAACAGTTGCTGCTTGTTATATGTAAGATACTAATTAGGTTAAACTATGGGGGAAACAAAATATGGTATGTTAATTCATAAAGGAGTTTTTTCTGGTCACAGGATTCATTTAATATTTAATAAGAATATTTAATTTGTGAACATCACAGAATTAATTAATTCAAATTAATTTTAAGACTCTTCTRTGAGCTTTTTATATGTGGCCACAGCACAGGTGATTGTCTAGAGGTTGCTGCCAAAATTTTAATCTAAAAGTTTTGTGAGCATGCAGCCTTTGACATCTTTTTCTTCAGGACTTCTTCAGTACAGAATTAGTTCAGCTGATGGTGTTCCAAACTCTTAACAGAATTAGATGCATCAATGGAAAAAAAGTACGTGATGATGTTTGCTGGTGTGAAATTAAGGCCATCCAAGAAATTGGTAACCAGTCCCTAGAAAACAAATAGCCTGTTTTTCAGTGGCAGATGTGACACCATGGCTTCATTTAATTTCAAAAGTTTTGTTGATTAGGTCAGATAATTAAATTCTGTCCCTTTTAGTTATTTCCTAATTAAGGCTTCCTGCCCTACTAGTTTGAAATAGGAGGGGGAGAAAAGTATGTCTGTGCACTAACTGGGCATCTGTACTTTAGGCCACCAGTTTGGTTGGTTTGTTTTTTCTCTGTCCTTTCTTTGATTTTTTTTTTTTTTTTTTTTTTTTTTTTTTTTTTTTTTT
Organism: Phoebastria nigripes; assembly: GCA_035582835.1. Taxonomy (NCBI): domain Eukaryota; kingdom Metazoa; phylum Chordata; class Aves; order Procellariiformes; family Diomedeidae; genus Phoebastria; species Phoebastria nigripes. Next base: position 502,678 of record JAYKAV010001444.1, on the reverse strand, counting down.
TTTTTTTTTTTTTTATTGGCTGGCTGTTCCTAGAAGACACAGCAAGATACTGTTTTAGGAATCATGACGGTTAGGAATGATATGTTGTTTAAATTCCACTTCTGATAAGGAACGTTTGTTGACTTTCTTGGTTTGATGGGGCTAAAGAAACACAGGCTCTTTCTGAGCTCTGTGTGGAAGAAAGTGATAGTAAAAGGTTTTTAGTCCAGAAACAGGTTACGCTCTTTGCATATGACGTTAAGGAAGAATAGCTACTCTTAACCTGTGTAGCAATACATGACAGAATAAAATTGTCCCCAAATGTGATGGGGACTCCTGAGAGTATCGTGAAACAAATAAACAATTTGTGTTAAGAAATTAATTCTGCACAGTTGGGGCTTTCCTATGAAAATATTGTGGAATCACTAAATTTTGGTAGACATTTCAAGGCAACAAACTATTTCTGGTTATTTTGAGGCTGGCAACTGCAGTTGTCTGGGACTTTCCAAGAGCTGCTTATCGCAAAGTGTTTTACCTTGTGCCAGCCATAAAAGTTGTTATTGAAATGAAAGATGTTACAAAGATTTATCAGGAGATTTGCTATCTTCTGACTTTATTGAATTTCTCACCTCAGGCAGACAATGACCGATGTACTGACCTTGTCTCATGGGATTTTCTGTAGATTAATGTCTTCTGCACTTTTTCTCCTTCTTTCGTCCTTCATCCTTCCTTTAAGTCCTGCTAGCTAGCTGTCAGTGCATAGAGATATTCACGGATGATAAGCCCTTGAGATTTTTATCCCAGCAACACCTGAAAAACAAGTATAAATTCTGAGTTTCAAATTGATGTAAAATATAATGAATGCCCCTATAGACAAAGTTAAAAAAACAAAAAAAAACAAAAAAAAACAAAAAAAAAAAAAAAAAAAAAAAAACCAAAACACCAAACCAAAACTGCTGTGGTTGATGTAGGGTTTCCTTTTGTTTGCTTTCCTCCTGACTGCTGTATGTTGATACTCACCTCACTGCTGCTGTCTTAGGTTAGGTAATTGGGCAGTGCTAGCTTGTAGCACCTGCTGTTTCCAGACCCCTGACTTAATTTAACAAACAACCTACATTCACCTGCAAGAAGGTATGAATTCTCTAAGAAAATTAGTTTTATTTTGATGCTACAATTTTGGCAAACTGAAAAATCAAATCCTTCCCATTTGCAGAATGGGCTTGGGAAGGAAGTGGCTTCTCTAAGGAAATCATTCAAAGCCTGGGAGATGTTAGTATTTTTATGGTATTGATTATTAATAAAGTCAAGGGGAAAAAAAAGTATGACTWCATATTTGGTTTTAAAGGAAGTTCAGGTTGTTTGCAAAACATGGCCATTATTCTTATTAATAGAATTGGCATTATCCTTCTGGCAGCTAAGACTGCACAAAAATAAAACCTGGGTTCTAATCATGCTTGTAATAAAACAAATGTCCCCAGTTAGTGTCTGCCAATTTTTGGCATTTATAGAGTGCAAATCAGTTAAATCTCTACATGCTGCAATATCTAGGTTAGTACCTAAAACCCCAGGCTCTTAGTTTAATAACAGTGAGGACTTAGCAAAGACAGTTTCCTTTGAACCTGCATTTCCCTTGTCTTTGTACATGGTCTTCCTAGAGTCTGGTCTTGCAAGTCCTGTAGTTAAAGTACCGCTGTCATCTGCAGTGTAAGTTGTGCACACAGAGAATGAGAGACTGATCTTTCAGTTTGTGGTTTTAAAGCAGTCTGAATCCCTTTTTATACAGTAAAAGAAAATTGCATATAAATACGAAGAGCTTTTTGTATAGCTGGGATGTTACACAACAAGAAATCTAACAAGTGCTTCCTGTTGTACAGAATATCTTATTTACGAGCATTCAAAACAGATAGAATGATCTTGATTTCATTCAGCAGTCAACAATTTAAAAAAAAAAAAGTGGAATTCCAGATTAAATGTAGGTGAAGTGATTTGCATTGTAAAATAGAAGAAGAGAGAAATTCAGGTGTTATAAAGTTTGAAGATGTTGGTATCTTCTTACTGTAACGTCAAAAATCTTTTAGCAAGCTTCTTGAGATTATCATGGAAACTGTTCTTCACACTAGCCACTAGTGACAGAACTGTTCTCTTGAAAGACAGTGCCAATAAGAATTAACTGGAAAATTAATTATAAGCCCAATTAAAATTAGGGAGAATATTTTTCATAACATCTGGCCCATCAGTCAGAATTTCCCTTTAGAAATCTCAATGTTATTGTGACATTAGATTTCCTAAACTCTTTGTATGGTCCTACCACAGCATTGTGAATAGAAACAAAATTGACAATAACATCTTTTGCTGAATGTGTACTGAAACTACTTCGTCAGAAAAAATAGCTTCTAGTAATATCCTTTATTCTACAAATATATAATATATACATTATGGATGTATATATGAAATGTGTAAATATTTACCTATAATTATTATGTTCTATTAATATTCCTGTGTGACAAAATCAGTTTACTACTAAGTCTGGTGCAAAATGATCTCATGGTTACAATACAGTGCTCCAGTAGGGATCTGCTTGAGACAGACCTTTTGCAACTTCATTTATGGATGTTTGTAAAGGACCTGCTTTGTCTAGGAATGGAATGTTGAAATAGAAAACTTGAAAGTGGACTGGAGTTTGATTAAAACGTGCAATTTTTTTTTAGCTCAGAGGGGAAAGCTTTTTACTTGAACGCTTTCAGAATTCAGTTTTGTAAAGAAGTGCAAATTGACTAGTATCGAGGGCGGCACAGAAAATAGATGAGTTTGTGTGGATTTAACTTTGTAAAAAGTGTTCTACTGATAAATGTGGAAAAGGTGGTGAATATCAGAGCATAGGTAATATGGGAGAAATTACTTCTAACACAGGTAGAGGCTATTTGAATATTAAAAATACATTGGCTGAATTTGGTGTGCCATATTTAGATGTGTTAGAGGTCCAGTCTTGAACCTGCAGATAAGAGTCTGCAGTTGTTGCATGTTCTGTGGGACCAGATTATCCTGTGTGGGTCTTGGGCTTCAGCAAAGTTGCCCAAGCTCAGTCTCTGATTGCCTGGAGTTGAGTTCTGGAATGTTTTCTCCTGCGGAAGAGCTGCTTTTCCTTCGTGACCTCTGACTCGCTCTGTTCATGTTTTGTAGCCAGTACTCGACCTTTTTGGTCTTCCGTTGCCTAAGCTGGCTATGCTATTGGGCTGTCGTCTGCACTGTTCCAGTATTTCTACTTTGAAATGCAGGGGCTTGGTCATTCTGTGCTTTTCCTTGTGTGCAATCTTAGAGTAACAATGTTTGCGTTGTGCTTAACAGCTGTGAAAGGGTGGTGGTATTCTAGAATTGGTCAACATAATTATTTCAGTGTACTCTATTGGTAGATTGGGTTTTGAATGATGTCTGTCTGTTCATTTGTACCATTTTGAGTTGAGGATCCCTTCCTCTCACATGCATACATTGAATTCAGGAGCATACGTTCATATTCACTCACATGTAAATTAATGCTGACATTATACTGTCCTATCTGGCATCTCTGAATAATTAATGGGAGGGAAAAAGAGAACTGTACAATGGAGCTTCTGTTTGGAGTTTCCTAAATTTAAATCTCTACTTCTGAATTTATCATTGTACATTCAGCTTCATCTCAGTCTCCTTGCAAATCCTCTTACTTCTGGTCATCACCACATAAAATTAGTATTTTCACATAACCCTACTCTAAAGCCAATAGAGTGAAATTCTCTTAAATGTAAATGCTTAGGAAATAATTTTGTTTCAGCTGGGAACCGCAGAGTAAATTGAAGAGGAAAATTAAAAAACTAAGTTATCTATGTTGTATAACGTTAGCCCTTGGAATTGTTCTGATTTTTACTGTGTGGTGCTGAAACTTGTTATTCAAAACTTATTATGCATATAGGCATACATATATTTTAATATTATTTTTTGAAAAATATTACAATGCCCAGAGTGACAGGTATATGAATGAGGGTTGCACTTTGGGTTGACTAGCACTGCCTGGTAGGAGGTTAGGATGGAGGAGTGGGGAGTGGCTCCTTCCACACAGCTCTTTGATGGCAGCAGGTGGGACCCTTCTGGAAGCGGCCCAGCYTGGTGGGAAAATGGGTCTGTGATGTGACAGTCTCTCCCCGATGCAGCTCTTGAGTAGAGAGCATGAAGGCTGTGCTTCCTGCTTAGGGCTTCGGACAGTCATGATTCAAACCTTCAAGACTAATCCAGCTCTCAGTGGGAGATTTTTTGCAGCTCTAGTCTAGCTTCCGATCTTACTATACCAAAAGTAAACTCTGAATCTCAGCAAAAGATGCTCTAAAAYAGAGGAGGCATCCTCCTGGTCTTAGGGAACAGAACTGGAGTGGTAATTTGTACAAAATCTACAGTGAACAGGAAGTGTAGCATGTCACTCTTACTGCATCTGCACTCCATATTTTTTATATGAAACAATACTTTGTTTTAAAAGTTGCCTTAATTTGTTTAGAATAATCTTTTTTTAAATAAGAGCAGTTGAAGAATTAGGACTAGACAGACTTTTGCACTGCAGTGCCAGTTTTTCCTTGGACTAAATACTGCTCTGTGTCATGAGAGTAGCTGCTGACAGCTGCAGTGCCGAACATTTTAGTGGTTCTTCATTAAAATTTATTTGAATTTTCTATTCGGTGAAAAATACTATTTCAGCCTTACAATTCAACTGTCAGTCTGGGGTGAAAACAAATCTCATAAATCAAGCATTTCCTGTGTGACAGAGATACTAGTATCTGTAGTTTTACTAAGTGCATTATATAGTGCCAAGGTCTTCAGTTAATTTTGTAAGTATAAACAGTGTTTACAGCATAAACAATTACGCCATGAACCATGTATAGCTATTGGTACCAACCCCATTGTATGAAAGGAAGAAAGATGCAGCTTAGTTGAGAAAGCAGCTGAATGTGTGGAAGAAATTTAACTTGCAAGATTCTGGAATTTGGGGTTTGGTTTCTTCTGGTAGGTCATATTATAGAATCATAGAATAGTTTGGGTTGGAAAGGACCTTTAAAGGTCATCTAGTCCAACCCCCCTGCCGTGGGCAGGGACATCTTCAACTAGATCAGGTTCCTCAGAACCCCATCCAACGTGACCTTGAATGTTTCCAGGGATGGGGCATCTACCACCTCTCTGGGCAACCTGTGCCAGTGTTTCACCACCCTCAGCGTAAAAAATTTCTTCCTTGTATCTAGTCTCAATCTACCCTCTTTTAGTTTAAAGCCATTCCCCCTTGTCCTGTCACAGCAGGCCCTGCTAAAAAGTCTGTCCCCATCTTTCTTATAAGCCCGCTTTCAGTACTGATAGGCTGCATTCAGGTCTCCCCGGAGCCTTCTCTTCTCCAGGCTGAACAACCCCAACTCTCTCAGCCTTTCTTCATAGGAGAGGCGTTCCACCCCCCTGATCATTTTTGTGGCCCTCCTCTGGACCTGCTCCAACAGGTCCATGTCTTTCCTGGGCTGAGGGCTCCAGAGCTGGATGCAGTACTCCAGGTGGGGTCTCACCAGAGCAGAGTAGAGGGGCAGAATCACCTCCCTCGACCTGCTGGCCACACTTCTTCTGATGCAGCCCAGGATACCGTTGGCCTTCTGGGCTGCAAGCGCACATTGCTGGCTCATGTCCAGATACTAACAAACTGCAGGTTTTACCTTTGAGAGGAAATGGAAAGGTTTTATGAAAAAAATCTTCTGTAGGCAGTAACACAGAGGCCTGGAACAAAATTTTAACACAGTGATGGCTCGGATGAAAGACGATACATTTATCTGGTAGTCATCAGTTACAAGAGAGTGTGTATTAGAGTTTGCCGGTGCTAGGAAGGCTGGCTTAGTTTGTATTCAACCAGCAATCAATTTCATAGGTTCAGATGGCTAAAGACGGTGCTAATCCAGTGTTATTTGTCAAAAATGTGTACTGTGCCATTTTTTCAGGCCTGTCTTTGAATTTACTGAGATTTAGACACACATCTTGAGGGCAAGTGAAAAATAAGGCCAGGAAGACTGCGTGATTCATTTTATGTAATTGGAATTCATTTAAGGCTCTTCATTTGTTCAGCCAGGTCTGCAGAGATGTACCTTCTTTGCAGGGCATTGCAACTTAGAATAGTGTCTGTTAAATCATCGAGATTTCTACTCCTTACCAATGAACACATTTGGACTTTAAAAAGAACTGCAGTTCGGAACTGCTGAATAGTCTCTATGCGCAGGTTTTTCTGCTGCATGATCTCTGTACTCTGCTCAAATTTCCTTTTAAAGTTTTTCACTTACATTGAATTTCAGTCATTAAGAACTTTTTTTCACGACAGTCAAAGCTGCTTATTTCCTACGGGTGGCTTTGAGGAACTGRAAGAAAATCTGCAGTATTATAAATACAAATATATACACTTGAAACTAAACATTAAATGCTACATAAAAAAAAAAATATTGGAAGCAGAAACTTGATGAAGGCTAGAGGAAGAACATTTTAAGAAACAGCACAGTTACAACTTTTGTGGAGAACTCATATAGTTAACAGCAAAGAAAAACTCCACTTGAGTAAGATGGTGATAGCAATAGCAATATTAATAGAACAGTATATTAAACCACTCTTGCTTTTAAATAGTTGATCAGTAGTTTGCACAGAGATGACTCAACAAAATGTATGTAAACACAGAGTTTGATGAAGAGAAGAGGTTTATTGGAGGATTATGATACGTACAGCATGCTCTATGCTTTTCTGCTGTCAGTCAGTGTGGATAGAGGTAAGATTATTAGCTACAGCCACTCAGACTTTTCTTGCAATCTGTGTCTATCTCTAGTGGGAAGATCACTTAAGCTCTATTCATTGCTGTGTTGTGCCTGAAAAAGCAGAGAGAGGTTATTCTGCCTTTGGTTTAGTCAACATGGGATGACTGGATGATTAGGTAGGTTTGATGATTTGGGACCCTTTTGAAAATGCTGTTTCAGGACTCTGGAGTAAGACTGGTAACGTGATTATGGAGCTCCAAGTTTTCTTCCATGGAAGGCCTATCTAAAAAGAAACATGTTCCTTGTATTACAAGTAGTGAGTTCAGCTCTAGCGGTTGTTGTGTTATCTCACATCCATTGGTATAATTCAAAGCGTACTGAAAGAATGAAAAAATTCCTTCTGTGTATTTCAGTGAGTGCTGAACCAGATCTTAGACGTGTCACTTCTGCCACTGACTTCTGGTTTTGCTAATTATTAGCAAGAAAAATGTTTAAGTACTTTGATGGAAAATGATAATTAAAAAAAAAGGTGTGGAACAATACAATTTATGAATCAAATCTATAAAACCAACTGCATTTATTCCTGTGGTGAAGCAGATCTTTCAGATTGACATGGTTTAGTTACGGTTTAGTTACTTTGAGGCAAATTGAGGTTCTGACTTTTGGAGATGCTTGGTTGCAGCGCTGCTGTTCATATTGATGGGCAACGCCTCTGATAGTCCCATTCAAACTTTTGCAAGCACTTGCGTGAATGAAATGCTCGCAGGAAGGTAAGAGCTGGGGCAGAGCTGAGTTCTGGGGCTTCCAAAGAGCAGCCCTGTTAGTAAGGGGGTTGTGAGGCACTACTTGAGCATGTTAAACCCAAGCTGCTCTTTGATCTCCTTTCTGCCCTCCTGCACCTATTTGCATTTTCATTTGCCAAGGTGCTCAGGTTTCAGTGGTTAATGGAGTGACTACTTTATGTAATTAGAACATCAGGTATATATTTTTCTAATGTTTTGATTTGAAGTGTGTTAAATATTAGGCAATTATCAGTATATTGCCTCTGATATCTATTGAAATGCATATTTAAATCTTGTACTTGTCCTCAGTAATTTGAAAAATAAAGCAAATATTTGACTTTTTCAAAAGTATTACTTTATCTTCTTAAACTCTGTTGAAATTTGATGCAGTGGTTCTCTTAGTGTAGGTTTTCAATTTCTAATTAAAAAAAGTAGCTGAAGAAGGTGTTTAATGTATTAGGCTTCATAGTAGCTATATCAGCAGGTATCTGTGAATCTGGCTTCTGAAAATGTCCGTAAGTTCCATAAGTAAACAGTGTAGGGTTTTTCTGGTTTGGTTGGTTGGTGGTTTTTTGGTTTTTTTTGTTTGTTTGTTTGTTTTTGTTTTTTTTTCTTCCATTTAAATCTTGGTAGTCCTCCACACCACCAATGAAAGTAAATTTTGGGGGGGAAGGAGTCATCAAAGCAAAATATCCTTCACTAGTAGGTAAGACAGGATCCTTGCAAAGGAATTTGACCTTGTTCCTGTTGGGTAACTCCTAGAAGATTTTAATAGGTATTAAGTATGCACTCCCATAAGCTTGCAGATTGACTGAAGGGACAATATATAAAGATTAGTACTACTTCTGGGTGACAAAGTTTTCTTGGCATCTGTCAGCAGTAAGGGCAGCTGTGCTTGTTATATCATGTTCAGGTTAGCCCGAGGAAGACAGGGTCTATATTTTTGAAGAGCAGATTTGAATGCGATAGCTGAAGCAGTAATGGTCCCTGACTGTTGTGGAAGTCACTGCTTGTAACAGGGATGGTGAAAGAGAAGATGCACTGAGTCCTGAGATGCCACGGGCTCTTTGGGGGTAGCAGATGCTAGGAGAAGGGACATGGAGAGCAACTGGTTCTCTAACCACTTCAGCCATCTCGGAAATAGTTGTCTGTGAGTTTGGGTTATATTCTTCTGTAGTGAAACTGCCCAAATGAATTCAAGTGATGTTGGAAACTTGGACGATGTGGAATTGTGCCCTATTTTTAGAGACACAGTGTCTCTCTGAAACATGCTTAGCTGTTTAGAGGTATAGGCAGGGAAAGGAGCTGTGCACGTACAAGTACAACACCAACTCTTCTGCCTGTTTTAGGGATGTGTTTACCTCTGCTATTATGTCTGAATGCCTCACATGTTTGTAATGTATTTATCCTCACGCCATTCCTCTTGAAATAGGAAGATGCTGTTTATTGCCATTTTTCTGATAGGGAGCAGAGATGTATGGGTATAGATGTCGTATGCCTGAGGATGTCTGTAAAAGTGCTGCAAATTGTATCCGAGTCTCTGGACTCTGAGGTTGATAGATTTAGTTGCTGTCACATCTTTCCACCTTTGAGCTATCCTGTGTTGTTGTGAAACCGTAATCATGCTGAAGTGGGCTTATTTTTCTATTGCTTTCTAAACCTTCTGCATGTACCTGAGCATTCCTCAAGTACTTACAGTCAAAGAAATGATTCATGCCAAGGTATGTTTTCTGATACTCCATTTTTCCCCCTTAGATATTTTTGAGAACCTAACCTTGAAATGCACTGAGCTGAGAAATTCTCTTTTGTGAACTTAGTAGATTTCTACCAAACAGCAGAACTTCTCTGACTGATGAAATTCCATTTTTCTGGGATGTACCTTATGTCTTTACCTGCTTTATCTTCCCAGATGTCAATTTGGATTTTTAAATTTATTTATACTAACTTGTAATGGGTTTTTTTAGTTTTTGTTTAATGAGGGTCTTAACTTGTTACCATCCTGTAAATGGAGAAAGCTTCTGAAAGTGAATCAAATTAATGACTAAGCAACCAATCTTCTGCTTGGATTTGTGAAGCTACTTCGATATTACAGAAGGAAAAATATTTCCATAGCAACCTATTGAAAGCACAGAATGTTTTTGCTATGTAGGGGTTTTGTTGTTGTTGTTACATCCTTACATTGGAGATTTTTGACTGCCGTAACTGAGCCATAAAAATATCTAGTGATAGCACAGCAACATTAGTTTGTTTAATTAGGAGTTTGTACTGCATATATACTTTTATAAATGAATGTAAGCAGTTATTAATGAAATTAATTCAGGTTTCTAAAACATTAAATTTTAAAATAGCTACGTTTTTTTTTTCACATTATCCAGCATTTCTGTTGAGCCCTGATATACCAGAATCATGMAACTTGCGGAGCAGAAGATGATAAAACAAAAGGATGTTAACCATCATGTAGATATGTTCAAACAGCTGGATGAGCTACTGTCTGGTCTCGCAAAGCAGGAATGTGCCTTGGCATTTGTTTTCATTAAGGGGTGGATGTGCAGCTACTGTACCTGTGGTAGAGTACCGCAGGATAATGGAATGAGCCTCGATATTCAGCTTCTGCTTTGGTTACATAAGGTGGTAGTAGCAGCCCTGCTTAGTCTTATTTTTCTTGGTGTTCCAGCTCATTTGCTACAGCAATCATTATGGGTGGGCAGTAATAGCAAGTAAGACTCTGGACTTTTCCAGTCATATGGAATGCTTTGATATGTTGCCAGATTAAATAAAAGTGAGCAACAAGATTGCATCTGACTACATAAGCAGAGTAACGAAACAGTGCTGCTCCTGAGTAGCTTCTTGTTCGTGACTCTGTTGGTTAGGTTTCCTGTTGCAAGTTGAGAAATTTCTGTAGCTTGCCTTCTGTAGCTCTAGGTCTTCAGTTTCATGCCACTCAGCCTCTCTTTTTATTAATTTTTGCTGCCAAATTATATTGTTATTAACATCCAGTTTTCTATATTTAAATGTCTGTGTCATGGAGGAACTCAAGAAAACTACTTTGTTTTTTAAACATCTTGCCTGAGAAATTCTGTACCTGCTCTGCGTTGTCTCTTGCTTGTTACCATACTACCCCATCCTTTGTTTCCTGTCTTACACCTCTTTACAGTATCCCAGCCACAGTATCACTGCTCTGACTGGATTTACTCTTTGTATCAATATTGGGGAATAATAAAGAAACAGAGAAGGCAGTATGTAATTTAAAGGCTCCGTTTGTTTTAAAAGATACACAAAATGGTATTTATTTGGCTTAAAGAAATTGTTTCTTTGTGCATTCAGCTTATTTTGGTAGTAATAACTGAAATATGTGAATTTTGCCCCAAAGAGTCTTGCAGTTGACTTCTCTACTGCACTCTAACCCTTTTACCATTGCAAAACTTAATAGCCTTGCATAAATTTTTAAGTAGATAGTAGTCTCTCAGAAAAGAGTTGATTGAAGAAGTGTGGCCTCATTTTACATGTGGTGAAGTAACTGATTAACAAAGAACATGAGAAGGCAGGGAATGCTACACTAATCCTATCATTTCCCTGTTATGGTTATGTGGAGGACTTGCTATTTTAGTTCGAATTGATAAAACTTTTTTTTTTTTCCATCTGATCTCACTATTTATTTAATTAGAAATGTTAAGGGAAAGTTCAGAACAGTTGGGTTCACTGAGTGGGAGTGTGACCGTTTTGCAGCAAGTTACTCAGTATGACTAGAAGATTCTATTAATTTTGGTTTTGCACTTCTCTGTAGATTCATAGGCTGGTATATTTTGAGATCAATACAGAAAATGCAGACGTGTCATTGCTCAACTCAGCTGTAATGTCACACCACTGGTATCAATCAAATAACACCACGTTACATTTGTGTCTCTATTTAGCTTAGGAAAGTCACGGTGGTTGTTGAGGCTGCTTATGTAGCAATAATATTGTGTTACATGTATGCTTGACTGGTGTTTGTATACTGATTTGACTAACAAATCAAGATGCATGCATTAATTAAATTTAGGACATGATTTGTAGATTCTTACTGAGTAATTAGTTTATATGAAAAATTATTTGCAAAGTGCAGGAATTTGATCGTATATAATTTGCTTTTCTGAACCTTGTTGACAGTGAAACTTTAGGCTGAGAGAGGTAGCTGTCTGTATACATCGGGCTCTTCATTTGGCCCGTTTGTGAACCTCCAGCTTAACTCGGCTGCTATTAGTTCTTTTGGGATTGGTGTCCTGAAACATCTTTGAAGAGCTGTCAGTTTAGCTGGCAGGTGTTTATGCTGCAATGGCATTATTTCTGTGCAGTGCTGATCCCTATTTTAAAATAGCTGTGACACCAGTAAGCCCTCAGGCTAAAAATTCTGAAAGTAAATTCAAATACCTTGATCTTAAAGGCTGCAGTATATCAAGGGAAAACTTGGCTTCTGGAGATCAACTGTTAGCTTAGTAAATGGCTAACATGTCCCAGTTTGATGTCTGCTTGAATTGAGACTCCATCCATAGTTCAATGATCATCTCACACTTATTTGTAAGGCTTCTTCCAAGGAATCCTGGTACCCTACTACTTCCATTCACATTGTGGGGTTCTGAGAAATGTATTTTCTCATTTCTGAAAGAAGAGTTTACTCTCTTATCTTCTTAAGCTGAAGATTTTTTTTTTTCTTACCAACTCTTCTCTCATGGTTATTTATTATTAACGAATCTCCTTTATTTTCCTTTTTAGTATTGGGGTAGTTTGCTACTAATTAGCTGCATCTTATACCTGGAATATGTCTATGTGGCTGAAACCAGAGGGTATGGGAAGTCACACTATAGAGAAATAACTGGATTTGTGAAAACAAATACAGGCATATTTAAACTAAAAATGCAGTCAGAGCTTTGTTCTTCTTGGAAGATAATTTTACTCATAGTATTTTGAGCACATTAGTTTTTCAAGTTGATACTCTCCTGCTAGCTTTCAAGGTGGTGAAAATGTGTTAAAATGAAGTAGACAATGTTTTTGGCAGTACATACATAATGCCCAAAAATGGCATTGCTTTGTAGATTAAGCAGCTGAACTTCATCCCATGGTGAAATGCATGTTTAGAGTGATTTGGTGCGAACAGAAACCAAGTTTCATGGCTTTGTAGTTCAGTTAGCATAGCATTCCATTACAGTGACAAGGAACCCTCAGCCTTCTTTCCTTTGAGTTAAATCCAGACTTTCCTAAGGCTCAAAGTAATGTGTACTTTTTCTTGGTTTATCTTTATTCTCAGGGTCTGCTAATACTCCCACAGCTGCCTTACGTGTCATTCTACTTTTCACAGAGGTATCCAGGCAATTCCACTTTTTTTTTTTTCTTTTCTCTGAAGAATTTTAAAGATCCAAAACCAGAAACCCAAAGGTTGGTTCAAGCGATGACACAAAGTCTGTGTTCAGGTTTGTGTCAGTTCTGTGTTCTGCCATAGACTTTTACGGTCCTTGATCTCTCTGCCTGAACTCCCCACATGTAAAATTTTTGCTTGTTTCATGAGAGAATGCTAAATGCTTATAGATATCATAATGGGACTCACTGGTGTGCCTTTACTGTGGTTAGCTGCTGGCTCTTCTCTCAGTTCTGTGTTTTCACTTTGTCATTCAGACCCCCCAAGTCTTCTTACTGATCAGAAGTCTATTAAATATGGTTCCAGTTGGAAAAGAATAGTAATGATGTAGGAATGTAATGACTAAACAGGAGATAGATTTTGCTGCATGCTACAGGTGAATCTCTTTGTGGTCATCAAGAGCTGTGCTATGACCAGTACCGGAGACCAAGAATATTAATCAATTTTTATAGTTATGGAAGTATTGTATGTGAAAATTGGAAAGTGTCTTTTACATCCTGAGAGAGAATACTCAAGAGACCCATCATGAACGTGCTAATGCATTTTGTAAGAGTGTATGTGTTCCTGCAGCACATTCTAGGCCCCAAATAAGAGGCATGCCAGGCAGTTTTGCATGCATGACAATTATTTGAGTATAGCAGATGTGAAACTTAAAGGCAAACCACTGTGAAGCAATTTCTCTGTTCTGACTAGCTCTCTGTGTTAATAATATCTGTCTCTTCCATAGATGTATAAATATGTGTAGACCATCAGTAGCACTTGGAAGTATCACTAGAAATAGCAATGCTGCGTGTTTCAAATATACCAAAGGTTGGAGATAGATGAATTCTGATTCAGCCCTTATAATTGGGATTGATATACGCGATTTTTCAGGTATGATTTTTTTTTTTTTTTTTCAGAGAACCTACTTGCAAAATTGTGCCCCAGAAGTGTCTTACATCAAGCAGACCTTGCATGTGTGAATCAATTGTATGTTTCCATAGAACAGTACAACTACTCCTCTCCTAGTTAAAATAGCTTTTAAACAATATGTGTGTGAGAGAACAGCATTATGGATTTGAATATTAACATATATTCAATATCAAAGTTATTTGGCTTGATATTATATCTTACCTAATTCTGAAAGTTTTAACCAAAGCTCTTGCCTGTTTTCTTGTCTGTGTAACCTGAGGCAGGCAGAGTCCAGCTCCTTCTTGCTGGGGAATAGACAGCGCCTTGAACAAGTGAAAGGTGGAGAATTTAGGAGACATTTAGGTTTGGCTTGTAAAGTCCAGTAAGATGTGCTGAAGTTGGAATCTATCCTTTCTTTACTCAGTGGTGATCAGACAGGTTTTCTGTGGGACAGTATGCTGTTTGCAAATCCTGTGGGGCAGTATATATGTGTATGTTAAAGAAAGTTTGCTGGCTAGCAGATGATACTGTGAAAGAGAGTCTATTTTTTCTTTGATGCCTTTTGCTTAGTTGCACATCTCCTTAGGCATTCAAACCAATGCTTTTTTTGTTCTTTGTGCTTTTTTTTAATCAATCGGTTAGTTTGCTTAAAATGCTTTTATGGTTTAAGGTAAATGGCCAGTTACTCTAGGCTTTCGTAGCAGCTTTAACTAAAAACTTTTCAAAGTTGTATTTCAGTCAACAGAGTAAATACTGACAGCTCTTGGGGAAAAAGCATGGGTTTTTTTCTTCTCCCCATTGTAAATTTAGTAGGTTTCACTTCCTCATCATTCTTGGTGTGTCAGCATGAACCCAAACTCCTCTGCATCTCTGCATCTTTTTTGGAAACTTTGCCTACACAGTGGGCATCGTTTGTCTCGGTCCTAATTCCCTTCTGACTCTCAATGCAACAGGAACATTTGCAAAGAATAAATCTTTTCAGTGTATTGACAAAGCTTCTTCTGTAATTGTGTTAGCTGAACCAGACAATGAAGCTGAAATCCTTTTTGAATTAGGGCTTATGTAACTCTAACCCAATTCCTGGCTAAGCCTCGCAGACTGATCCAGAACAGTGAGCACTGACCGCTCGTGTGTTTTGCTACAGTCTGAAATGCGTGGCCTAACGGACTAAGTCTGGGATTGTTCAGCCTGCTTTTACCAGCTTGGTTCTGCCCTGCTTTACAGTCATTTCCCTGTGGCAAAGTTACCTGGCAAAGAAGGAGAAAAGGCTCAGTTGTACCTGGGCGTGTGGTCATTTCCAAACATAACAGCTTAGGATGAGGAGAGGAGGCTAGAGGAGCATGGTTGACTGCTAGAGCAACTTAGTTGTTGCTCTGCTTTCAGAAGCTCTACGTGGATAGAGCTAAGCTGACATGGAAAAGTACAGTCCACTCGTATATGCTTTTATCTGAAAGCATTCTCTCTGAAATCAGGCTGACTGCTAACAGAGCACCTGTGGCGCTGTGTGAGAAAGGATGGAGGACTCTTACCTAGCAGTGAGCAGACAGATCATTTACAGACTTAAGAGTAAAGGCCTTCTATGCTTATTCTCTTTAGCTTCCTACTGTTATGTTCCCTGATTGTTGTATTGTTTGGAAAATGGTGGTGAAAAATAATAGAGCGGTGGTGTAGGCAAAGAGATGAAAATTTACATGTTCTTCTGTAACTTTATCAAAGGTGTAGTAAGGAGTGAATACACAACCAAGTTGAATGAAATGAAATGTTATTTCAAAACAAAACCACAGATGAAGAAAGAAGTCCCCCCAGACCTGCATCCTGACTTTACTGAAGCTCTAGAGTTGTTTTTTGGTTC
Organism: Phoebastria nigripes; assembly: GCA_035582835.1. Classification (NCBI taxonomy): domain Eukaryota; kingdom Metazoa; phylum Chordata; class Aves; order Procellariiformes; family Diomedeidae; genus Phoebastria; species Phoebastria nigripes. The sequence continues at coordinate 487,003 of JAYKAV010001444.1, read as the reverse complement.
AACCTTGCTTCTATTTCCAAAATACCATTGTAATGGTGTGTTTCCTGGCTACACAGAATTACCCAGTCAGTTGCAGAGCGAGTGAAATACCTGGCACTGGTTATTAGAAAACAGGAATTGGTTTGATGATACAGATATCTCAATGGGAGTGAAAACGAGTAGCACTTGTTATACAAATGATTCAAGTTTCATGCTTGGTAAAGATATTTAAAAAAAAAAAAAAAAGAAAAGCAAACAAATAGTTTTATGAAGAAGATCCTGATGGTCTGCGCTCTTTTCCATTTTATAGACTTTGGCATATGTAATTTCTTTAAAAAGAAAATATTTTTAAATGGTCAGGCCATTTTTTAGTTTTCAACTTTTGCAAAGGAATAGTAGTTAGAATGTTGCATTCTTTCTTACTGTATTTATTTGGAAATATTACAAAGTGAAAATTGAAGTTAAAGTAAAAAAGGAACTTTATGGGGAAAAAGGGGATGTTTTCTTGCCAGATGTTACTATTTAACTTTTTTCAGTTCCTGAACTTGAAAATTTCAGTACAAAATAAAAAATGTAATTGACCTATTCAGCTTCTCTAAAAATTTTAGTACATATCCAGCGGCATTTAGTTTTGGACAAAATTTTTGGTAAGCAATTAGTAAGAGGAAAATGAACCTACATTTTCACTCGTTTACTGTTTGACTCTATACTTGGTAATCATAAATCATCATAAAAATTTCTGAAAATGGGAGAACTCCCAAACCTTCCATACTCTGTCTTTGAAGACGAGTAATAAACTCCCTATTAGTTTATGACTGGTAGTTTTTCAGCTTCTGAGGAAAGGAAGGATTAATTGGAAACGTCAAGTTGGGTTTGTTGGGTTTGGGTGGGGAAGGCGGGCAGGAGGGGTGAAGGGGTTGTTTTTCCTTCCACAGTTTCAGAGATGAGAATCTTTCCAGATATGATGGTATAAATTTGTAGCTGTGTTTAAACTGATCTTTGAGATTTACGTACATAGAAGATTTTCTCAGAAATCGTTAACAGATCTGTGGAGTTGAATGAGATTCTCATGAGAGTTAAACTGGCAGTGCCAGGCAGCACCTAGTGTCAAGATACTGCTCAGGAAGAAAATGGAACAAAAAACATCTGGCATCTTGAATAAGTTAACCATGTGGTAACTGAATCTATAGTTTGAGGCTGCTGCTGATGATGATTTTGTGATCAATATTAGCAAAATATTTGGAATTTCATATTCCAGACTTACAGAAGGGATATGTGATTTTTTTTTTGTTATTATTATTGTACATGATATTTATTAAATATTCTGATGAATTATTCTGTCATCCTTTCGCCTTGCTGAAAAGCTGACTTTCTCAGATTTTGAGTTACTAAAAGAGGTGCTGTAAGCATATTTCCCAAAGGTTCACAGTGGTGGTACGTAAAATACAGCCAGTCTTTGACAGTGCCGAGGAAAACAAGTCGATCCTTGTTTTCAGTGTCACTGGACACTGACAGCAGCATGTCTGAATTAATATACAGAGTTGCAGCTGTATTTCATAAGCCTGATAGTCTCTCCTTATTGTTTTGACTGAGAATATTGATTTCCACATTCAACCTTTTCTCTATTTGCAGTTGTTCACACTGCTAATCTAATGTGATGGTGTGAAAAAATGTACTGGAGCTTTTCTTTAAGATTTCTTGGGGCTTAATGTCTTTTACCTGCTGGGCTTTTGCCTAGGAAATGACTGCTTGTTGCGCTGCAATTTTGCATCATTTTTCTTCATGTTACACACACATTTTATATGTATTTAATATATATATAACATATGTAATGTGTGTATATATAAATATGTACATATATTTATAATACATATAATGTTACATGCATATTATATGCATATAATATTAATATATTGTAATATTCATATGACATATAATATATTTTCTATATAACGTAAGTTATTGTCATGTATTTCCTCACATTTCTTTTCATCTATGGATATATATACATAATTTCTATGGATAATTAATCTTTTATGTACAGATATATCTTTTGTGCATCTTCACTCTTGAGTTGTTCTGTAGAGAGTATTCCAGCAAAATTATCCTCTATATGGAGTATTTCCCTATAGTAATGTACTCTGTAGTGTGTAACCTGCTGGGACTTTATTATGCAAATGCTAAATTTGCTGGCTCAACCCCATATTTTTCTGAAAGAATTTTTTTTTCATTGCTTTGGAAAAAAAAGTTCTGGCAGGGTCAGTATTCACTTCTTTCCTCACCTACTACCCCTCTCCTTCCATTACGAAAAATGAAAGCAAATTACCTTCCTTTGGTTGGATAAATATGTCCTAATTACTGCGTTGCTTCATCTCAGTAAGGGTACTGAGTGCCCACATACAGATAAAATAAAAAACTTGCTGTGGGGATGCAAAAAAACCTGCAGAGGTAGCCCTGTGTTTGAAAATGTCTTTAGGGTTCTCATTATAAGGTCTAATGTTTCATTCCTTAGTAGCAGTCAGCTGGAGACAGAAACATGAGTAGCTTAGATCCATGTCCAAAGACCGAATACTTCGGCCGTATGCATTTTTTGCTTTGGAGAAGCTATAAGACAAACATCTGGACTACAGTAGGAGATCTTGATGATGAAATGGGAGGCTAAGGAAAGTTACTATCTTCTAATACTTTCTAATTACAAAGTATGTTGAATAACATTGCTTAAGAATATGCTGTAGGCAACAGATAAGTCTTAAAATTACCTTATTTTAACATAAATATTTTCCTTCCTGAGCTTGATAATAATTTCTTATTATAAGTTTTTAATTTTAAGCTGAGGAGCTTGGCAGCAGCTCTAACAAGTAAATACAGTTAGTGTGATCTTTGAATTTTCTTGTGGCTTTGTTATGCTCTGGAGTAATTCTTGACTTCTGTGTTATCATAAGGGCTACGTAAAATGCACTCTTTTCTCAATGCATCCACTCATAGGGCAAATGAGTTCTGTTTGTAAATTTGCAACTCCATAAAATGGGTACAATTCCTGTATATAAAAGTGCTTTGTGTTACTTAAGTGATGTATAAATGCCAAGAGTATTTTTTTATCTCTCTGTATATATTTTTGTCAAGAGTATGACATGGGATCAGATCACTGGATTCTTGTGACTGGTGACAGACCAGCTATATAGCGTTTGACAAGCAGTGCATTATAGTTATTAGACTTTTCATTATACATCATTAGTGCAAAGCCTACTGCATGGCATGAGGACAGCAGAAATCACTCGTCTGAAATAGAAACTCTCTGTCAGCTCAGGCCCATAGTAAGTACCTAAATGCGGTGAGCTGTAATGCTATGCTAATCAGCATGGATTCAGCTCCCCACTGCAATCGTTTTCAGGTGCTCTGACTGGATCCTTCATCTCAGATGCTTGCACTTTTGAATGAGACAGGACAGATGGTGCCTATTGTCCCCCCCCACCCCCACCCCCCGCGGCAGACAAGACAAGCTGTATTGTCAGCTAAGCTTCCCCAGACTGCTTGGTGAAATAGAGGTGCGAATTCCATAGCTGTTCACTGGTCTGGCAGTCTGTGCTCACTTAGGACATCCATCCCAAGTTTCTACCACCATAAGGAAACAAATCCATGCAAGTGTTTTGCCTGAGGCTTCAGAAACCAATTTCAGTTACGACTTTGGCAAGCTTGGGGAGGGAGCCAGAGCTCTGCATTTGTAAAAAGGGAGGGTGAGAGAGGAAGAATGAAGGCTTAGTGCAGAGTTTGGTTTATTTATTTACTACTTTTGGTCATGGGTGTCACTAAATCAAGTGAGACGATACATTTTATTTTGGAAATACTGATAGCCTTCAAGTTGTCAGCGTTAACTATAATCCACTCATCTTTTTTGTTTTTAAGCTTCTCCTTGCTGTCATTTTTCCTCTGATAGCATGAGGTATTCTAGAGCTTTAATAAGACTGCTTTGAAAGCTTTATCTTTGTCATTCTGTTCATGTGGCCACCAAGTCTTCTCGTTTTATTAGCCAGTTAGTTGTTCATAAACTAATGTTGCTTAGTTTGACCGTGTGGCTGCTGCTTCTTGCTGTCTAATTGCTTTCCAAAGGCAAACAGTATCTCCTTTTATTTTTTAAATAAAAGTGTTTTTTTCTTTAAAGTGTTACAAAAAGACTGTGTAGCAGAGGTAAAGACTTGAGATTTGAAGAGGATCAATTTTTTACTTCTGTGGTTGCTTGCACTTACTTCAGAGAGGTGTATGGATGATCTTCGGAATAGGAATAGAGGAAGAGTGAGTTAAAAACTGGTAATAATTAACAGGCCATGTAATATTCCCCTTTCTGCTCACTTTATTATTTAAAAGTATGCTAAAAATGCCACGTATGACAGAAGAAGATATACTAACTTTTATGCCACTGGAAAGAAAAAGCTTTGTATGAAACTAGAGTAGGAGTGAAGAAAAAAAAATAGCACGTTGTGTTTGGGAGACAAATCAGACAAGTTCTCTTTAGCCATGTTATTTTCAGACCTTGTATGCCAGAGGATTTGAGAATGGTTTTCTGAGGGATCTTCTCCAAAAGATTACTTGTACACAAATCTCAGAGTTTAGAAAGGTGGGCGGGGGAGATGATTTGTTTTTTGTTGAACTGAGATTGAGAGCTTAATTCCCCTCTGCTGTGCAACTCTTGTTTGATTTTTACCTAGAGAATAGGGTCAGTAACACTAATTTCAAGAACATTTTGTGATGTTACATTAATAGACAGCTGTTGGAATCTACTTCTATTTGATAACATGTAAGTGATATGGCACAGATGGGATTTGAAGAATAATAAGGCCCAGAAACTTCATGAAATTTTGAAAATATTCGTAAGGAAAGCTGTTGAGAAATCTGAGAGCTATATGAGAGAGCAGTGTTCAGCTGAAAGCCAAATTTAGAGCTAATGTGAATTGGTGTAACTTCACAAAGACGGATGAAATTACATGAGTCCTTTATTTCTGCACTGGTATATGAGAATTTAAGCAGATTAACAACATCTCTGACTTTCTAAGAATATCACCAGATCAAGTGGAGATGTTACATCAACAGTGTTGTCAAAGTAGCTAAGTTTAGGAGTGTGTTATTTTGACTTCTTAGTATATTATGGTGGAAACCAAGATGTGCAGCAAGAAGATTTTTTTTTTTTTTTTCTTCTTTTTTCTTAAACGCTGACAACATGGTTTTCCTGTGATGTGCCTTAAAGAGAGACCATAGTGTTTCTTCTGTAAATTGTCTTTGAACATTCTGGTCAGAGACAAAACAGTGTTCCCTGGCTAATTTTCGTACTTGAGATGTAAGAATGCTAAACCAAACTGAGGTCTGAGGAAACACTAAACCTGGACTTTTCTATGAGCAGTAAAGAAAACTGTAGAATATTGAAGTTAGAAATGCTATGAACACAAGGCTACAAAAAAAAAAAGGAATCTTCATTTGGAGTCAGTGGCAGCAAAGCTCCCCTTGTGTTACTGTGATGCCCTGTTACTGTGCCAATTTTGTTGCCTTCTGTGCATTAACATGAATTAAAGTAAATTATCAGTGGCTCAGGTCTTAAGTTTACCTTACAGGCAGAAATAAAAGAGCCCTTTTGGTGGATTTAATGTATTTAGTTAGGCTGAAGACAAAATGGAGCAACAAGAGATGTGGAAGAGAGAAGCAATCAGGAGAGAAATTGGAATGTTGTTGGAGATGATGAGCATTCAGTTAACAATAAAAACTAAACTTGGACTTTATTATGCAGCTGATTTTTGTTAATATAGAGTAAGTGAAGCTGTGGAGCATGAACAAATTACCTTTCAGAAAAAGTGAGTTTTAAGAAAGGGCTAAAATGTGAGGCATGTAGCCATGTGTCAGAGGTAAAATGCCTTCTGCATTACTAGTCTTCCTGCTGCTCACTTTACGTCTAATGCTGCTCTCAGAGAATTAAGAATGCCAATATGCCATTACCCTCAGCTGCTATCCTGTCTTATTTTCTGTTATTCCTGTTTTGGTAGAGGCCAGAGGCTTCCAGTAAGTGCTACCTACTGTGTGAAGCCCTCTACAAACATCAGTGACAGTTCCTGCCCTGAACAATTTACACTGCACCAAACAAATCTTAGTATGCAAATGAAACAAGCAAGTGGATGGGTGAGAGGACAGAAAAGAACGCAGACAAGATTAGAGGGTACTTTATTATTGACCTTGCTATGTGCACAATTCCTTTCAACAATTGCGTTAGCCCACAGAAGGCCACCTTACCTGTCTCTTCAGATGGTGATAGGCTGAGGCTAGTTGAGCTTTGTCAGATTGCCACCAACTTTCATTAGATTTGAAAGCGATTTTGAATCAAATGTTGTTTGGTGACAGATTCTGGGAAATTTTGGAGACTTCATCTGGACTGTATCTTTTGTAGGCAGTGGTATGGTGCTCTTTGTACTATTTCTATCCAGTCTGTTTTCGTGTTACACCACTTTTCATTACCTAAGAACATAAGAAGGGCTGTACCGGATCAGACAAAAGATGTCCTGTCCTGAGCAGCAGCTATAAGCAACAAGAAGGAAGAACAAGAACAGGGTAAGCATGCATGATAATGCCTTCCATTTCCTTCTGAGACTTGAACCATTTTTAGCTCATGGGTTTACTAAGATAAGTGTGGTTTCTGTGTTTAATAACTACCTGTGGTTTTCCATGCCCTGAACTTCTCCAACCTCCCCTTTGATCTGTGTAAACTTCTGCTCCTTACCACACTGGACAATCACCTCCAAAGCTAAGTTATAGCATAACATTTCTTCTGCCAGGTGGTTTTTTTTTTTTTTGAATCGGTGATATTTTATACAAATTTGATAGTCTGGCTAACAGACAATAAAAATGCACTTCACTGATCTTGTTCACATTAACGTGTGAAAATATCTAAGGTAGTAATAATTTTGTTCGGGTTTTTTTGGTCACCGTTGCATCGCTGTGTCATGTAACTGACCTGTGCCTATTCACATTTTGCTCAAAGAAACTCTAATTTAAATGGATTTTTTAATATTACATCTTTCTTTATACAGCTAATGCTAGCATTGACAGCTAGGGATGGCACGCAAATGAGGGTGACTCACTCTTCAGTGTGGCTTTCTTGATGATGCTTTATATTACATAAAAATGATATTACTGTCTCAGTGACTCTTGAATATACATCACTAGGTACTCTGAATTTTTCTCAGTCAGAACTGTGTGTCTCAAATATCTCTAAAGCTTAGGAATGAAGAGTAAATGAAGTTAAGTTTCAGTCTCTCCTAGATGTTGTTAGACTTTTATTTCAAATGGCTTTTTTATGGCTTTGGTTTTTATTATTCTTTGTTTCGCAAAATTGCATTTCTTCACGTATTCTTTTCATATAACCTGCTCTCTGCCACAAAGAATGAAAATATATTTGCTAAAAAGAAGATCAGTCAGAAAACTAGCAAAACTCTCTGGATTTTTTGTGAGATTTCACTACAGATGAGAAGATAAGGCTGTATACACCTAAAAGGTTTCCTGTAGAGAAGATGAATGCTTACACAGAAACACAGCCTGCTTGAGATTTTGCTGCGTAATGCCCTCGTACATATTTCATCTAAATGTACATTAAATTTTACAAAAGATAGCAAAAAAAGCATAAGTAAGTAGTAGTGTGATTGAGAAGCCAATGATGTCTGCAGGAGAATGCCGGTGATGTCATTCTGTTTGCCTTAGGCTGTTATTAATAATGTGCTGTCCTGGAAGAAATGTAGAGGCCTCAGTGCACTGAATGTATAATTTTGGGGCTGATAGATTGCAGTGCAGGTTTTGCATTCAGAGATAGTGTCTCACTGCTCTTGTTGCAATGCCTTTTTTTCTCTCATCCTGTGTATTGGGGATCCATTTTTATTAAGTATGAGAACCTGTGAAGGATTCTAACTGTTGATCTATAGATTTGTGAGCTTGAGGGGAAAGGATGTCACAATTCTTTGAAAAAGCAAACATTATTGTGGCATTCTGATGCCTGTCATTTGATATCCCAAATGAGATAAATTAAATGTTGGAAAACACATAACATTAGAAAACATACAAAACCACGTTTTGAACACCTTCAAACATGCTTCTAAACAAAAACTGCAACTCTTTTCCCAGGATCGTCTATGTAACCTATGGTAGCAACGCTGTAGGAAGTAACTTGTTATAGGTGATTGAAATAAAGGTTTTTGAATAATTATTTGTTGATTTAGGCCTGCCTTGATCTAGTAAAATATTTAATGATTTCAATTTTGAGATAGCTGAGTACTTTTGCTGACTTTAAGTGTATGAGTAGCTGTGAAGTTAGGCTGCTATTGAAAGGGTTTTTTGGACTGAGGCCTGGAAGACAACAAACAAATAGCATACAGCTGGGTAACTACTACTGTTTGGTCTTGCTAATGTACCCTTATGCAGTATGTAGTTGGCTTCGTGCCTTTCCCCCTATTTTAAAGAGGTATAGCATTATGAACAAATTTTCTGAACAATGCTAATTGCCTCAGTGTGCACAATACCACGTGCTACTTTAAAACTGGCTTGTTTTAGTAATGCAGAATTATTAGAAYAATGATGCTTCATTGAAATCTGTCTTGAATCTGTGAAGCCAAAAGAAATAACGTAAGACCTGGTATGATTTCAAGATATGCCTTTCTTCTTTTTCTGACTGTGTGTTTAGTTATCCTTTCCTGCTATTCCTTGTCAGTGATTTGGCAGCGGTGTTATGATAATAAGTGGAAAAATCAGCTAATGAAGAATAATTGTCACTAAGCAAAAGCAGCTTGTTACATGAAGTGCCTACTCAAAATACCCTTTTTTTTTTTTTTTTTTTTAATATTCCAAATTTTTGTAACTTTTCTAGTTTAACATATTGCATGAAATGCAAACAGAGAAACAGAGTGGACAGATCATTAGCAAGTCATCTGAGGTATGTGAGGAGGACATACTGGGGAGGATGAGCCCCTGTAACATGGTCAAAAATTGTAGAAGGTGGAGTACTCAAGTATTGTTATTCACAGCAGAAGCTGATGGACTAGATTGTTTCTGCATCATGCCCTTATTAAGGTCCTAGAAAATGTACTTGAGTGGGGGCCTAAGAGGGTCTTCAGGATTTATTTATGAAGCCTTTTACAGTATAAATTATTTTTAGTTTATGAAAGAGCAGAGTGCATCATTTCTCTGTTAGTGTTGACCGTTTATATCCAGGATCTAGAGTAAAATAAGGATTAAACTAATCTCAAGGACCAAGAAAAAATTAGCCAAAGTGTTATGAGGAAGAGAGAACTTTTTGTAGCTTGAATGTACACTTTTTCTCCTTGTTCTTTTTCTGAAATGTCAAATGTTGACAATTAACAGAATACTCTGTTGGATCACCATCTGGTTTTGGGCTTCTGTTCATTTTGTTAGGTGACAAATTGGGTTGTGACCTGTTGATTGCTATTTTCTGGGAGTGTTAGTAGGTACCTTGCTGCAGAAGTTTACATGAGACCTATTGGAAGAAATGAAGAAAGATGTATTAGCATAAAAAGGACCTGAATCCTTACTGAAGTCTCTTAGTGTTGCTGTAAGATATGTTAAGGCCAACAAAGATAGGAACAATATGTTGGGCAGGCTGAGACCAGACCAGTACTAGATGTCAGCACCCTAAGAAGGATTTATGAAAAAATGGTGCTAGGGAGATGCAGGGAAGAAGGATGATTTCTGGACAAGTGGTAAGTACCTGCTCTGAATACAGAGGACATCATGACAAAAGGCAAAAGAAGAGATTTATGGAAGTACTAAGAGAATGGGTGCTCAGGGAGCAAAAGCATCAAAGTTAAAAAGCATCTGTTAACTGAGTTTTCTACTCACATTCAGCATCTCTTACAAATAGAAAATTCAGTCATTACTAAGGATGGCACCTTGGTCACCTCAGGTGATCAGCTACTAATAATCTAAAAGCTTGTAAGTGGATAGCATTTGATTGAAAACATTGATTGTAGCCATCTGTATTCTTCTCAGCATCACTGATCACAGTGAGGCGATTCCAATAAATTGAAGGGGATGTGAGCAGTGGAGAATCTGTTCTTCCACCCATAACAGCAGCGCAGTATGGTCTTAAATGGGAAAACTTTTAATGTAAGTGCCCAGTAATTACACATCTTGTTGTTAGGAATTCACTTGCAGTTCCCTGGATATGTTGCATGTCCACGAGGTGCTCTGCTGTGATTAGCAGTTACTTATGTACCACTGCATGAAGATACCTTTCTTACCAAAGTTGGCAAGTAAAGCCTACAACGTTGTAATGATATTTCATGGTGGACTGTAGTACAGAGACCAAAGATAAATAGGAGTTGAAATTCAGAGTCGAAAGATGATCTAGCAGTGGTGTGGCAAGTCAGACTACTAATGCAACTGTAGCAGTATTGTGGGAATATTTAAATTATTGCATTAATGATACAAAAAAGGCAATTTGGATGTTCTATGTTGGTTTCTTTTATGATTTTTTTTTTTTTTGGAGAAGCTCTGGTAGGTAGAAGCAATGACCTTGTGACTTTAATCAGGAAGCTGTGCCTGTCTTGCTTGGATTGAGTCAACATTTGCAGAGGCAATTAGTCAACCTCTTAGAGTTTGAGGCTAAAATTAACATTGTAACCAATCCTCCAACTGATTGAGGTTTCTTGCTGCTTATTACTTTTGTTCACAAGTTGATTTAAAAATGCCTACGTATATAATACTTGAGAATAATTTTTAAAACGACAGTCATATCTGAATGCCTTCTGGTAAAGTGTTTTCCTGAAGGTTGCCTCGTGAACTGCACTGAACTTAGTATGGAACTGGTGGAGTAGGGGTCATTAAATCATTTGCAATGAAAGCTGTGTTTGAGTAAAGTGTATGTTAGCTAAAGCAAATGCTGAGTAATGGTGGGTTAAATCTTGCTCTTCCACTTTGTCTTTGCTTAGCGCTCTCTGAAAAGGGTTAGTCCCTTATTTAAATTAGATCTGCTTGAGGACTGATCTTTTTTTGGCTTCAAAATGTTGCCGTGGGCCAAACTGTAGGGGCAGTTTGTTGCACTAGAAATTGTTTCTGGACTAAAAACTGTTTCTCTTACTATACTATGCTTTTGTTTTAAAGTTGCTAGGGAGTCACACATTTAGCAGAGGAACTGGTTGTCTCTGAGGCAGCTACAGTGATTCCAGGGCCAGCTTTTACAGGTATGTGGTATAAAGTCCTGCTCCATTCTGTATGACTTGTAGGCTCTTGGAGGCAGAGAGATAGCAGGCATRTGTTAGTGATACTGCTGTTATGATAGTAGTGTGCCTTCTGATGTGGGCRATGACATGGTACCAGTGATACACAGTGCTGCTGCTGCAGTACCAGTAAATCTATGATGTGTGCCTCAGTGTAGGCCCCCAGCCCGGCTGTGTCTCTTACCCCTCTCTCAGCTGTTTTACACAGAGCTTGGTGGTGCAGGCATGGGGAGACCAGCTCAGCTGCTGAGCAGAGAGTTAGTCAGGCTGCTGGAGAGCCAGTAAGTTCCCTCAACACCCACCAGTCCGTGTCCTTGACACTCTTTAAATAGCTTTTGCCCTTCTTGGAAGAATTTAATAATAATGCAGCATTAGTGCTATTGCAATACTTTTGTTGTTAATTTAGAAAGATCAAAAGGTATTTCCTATCACTCCTGTGTACAGAGTGGGTCGCTGATCTGGAGCACCAAAGCACTAGAAATGTCAAAAAGCGTACTATGAGACTATAAAATTACTGAGGTGTTTCTTAAAGTCCATTACTGTTGCAGCTGAACATGTTGCCTGTCTTCAGTTACAGAAACTTGATGTCTTTATGTTTTTAGCATTTGCTTTCATTCGTTTTTTCTTTGGAGAAAGCTGATTTGTTCTGCATTTCTGACTGCAGATCATCTTTTCTTTAGAGTCTGTTTTCTGTTTGCTTGACAGAATATAGTCTGAGGGATGATAAAATATGTGGGCTACGTGCTTTCAGACTGGAAGGCTAAATGTTCGGGAGCTTGCAGTGTTTTTGCAGCGTCTGCTATGTTTGCAGTTGACAGTCTTGAGTTTCCAACAGCTGTTTTTGCAATGTTCAATGCATGTGTTGCCAGTGGTAAGAAGCCTGGAAAGAGAGCCAGCAACACACGGACAACTTGTTACTTACAACACTTAAGATGTCTGAACATGAATCGGATCTCTGCAGAATGGCTTGTTATCTTCTGCAGGTTTAACTGTAAATGACAAGCTTGTGGGCTGTTTTTTTTCCCTTTAGGTTTGACTTGTTCTCACCTTCGTCTCAACACCTAGGGCTGTTCTTTGCCCTTCCACCCCCATACTCAATAAGTAAAATCCTAAGATGAAGGCAGTGAGATGGGCAGCGTTTCAAGATGCATCAGATTTTAAGTACAAGTAACTCTGACTCCTTTCAATGGAGTGACATCGTACCACGTGACTCATGGTACTACTGCCAAATGATCTTGGGTATGTGAAGGAGGGGCTGTAGAAAACAGTGATTGAATTATTTTTCTGCTTTGAAGGCATCTCTGGTATGACTAATGACTAGGTGTCATTAGTTCTGGTCATTATGGACCCACTTATTTATGCTACCTTTTAATCCTTTTTGCCCTTTATTTGACTTACCTTCTGAATTGCTGAGACCAAGTTGAATTTCTGTTAAATGCGCCCAATTTTCAGGAGAGTAGTGAAGAGGGAACCGGTACCTTAGATTTGGCATATGGATTGTGTTATTCAGTGTCTCACGTTTGTGTTTTATTTTTGACTCTTAGCATGAAACAAGTATGCCTTTCTGTGAACTGCCCTTGAAAAGCACGTCCTCACTAGCAGCACTACAGCAGCCCAGAGAGAGAATAGATCTCCTGGAGAGTAATATGCAGGTAGAAGTTTATAGAGGGCAAAGGGCCTGAGACTGTATTACTAAAGATTTTAATAAACTGTTCTTCAGCAAGTCTCCTCCACTTTTTTTCATGATTCTTTCCATTTAGTCTCTTCTCTAATAAATTATAAACAGTCTTGGATTTAGGTTGTGCTGAGTACATACAAGAGTTACCATTGTACATGCAGGGCTGATGAATTTAACGTGCATAACTAGGTTTACTCATTTAATATTGAACCCTCAATTGCCCTTCCATAAATACTCTTAAAAATAGACAGTGATCACATCTGGCAGGTTAAGTCATCTGCATTTTTTTTTTCTGGTTTCACACACTCCCGCATACATACACACAGTCTCTTTCATTTTCTGTGTATTACAGGATTAATTCATATAGGGGCTGCAATGGAGTCTCTACTGCTCTTGTACAGACTGTCAACTTTGGATTTAAGCTAGTATCAAATGGCCTTTTTAAAGTCAATAGAGAGTCCCGTCACTGGCAGGTATATAACTCTTCTGTTCCTCTGGGTTATTTGTACCTTGTCTTTAGCAAATCTATTTGCTTCCCTTTATACTTTACAGAGGGGAAGAAATTGACTTTCTGATTCTATTACATTGTTTTGTGTTCTCAGTAAACTATTGTCAGCTCTGTGGCCGAGACATTCAATTTGGTATGTAGGGTTACAGGTATAGTCTCACCAGTGCTATACGAATGAGGACTCTAACAGAAAACCTACTTTGTTATAAGACAACTAGGTATGTGTAGGGGAAGGTGCATCATAATCATTATTTTTGTGATATGCAGTCTAACCATAATAGTTGTATTGACCCTTAAAGTTACACTCATTTATTTCAAAACTTATGTCAAAATGCTGGAGCTTTTCTTTAGCTTATATCCCTCCTCTCATTTTGCTTTCCAAAAGACATGTTGCTAATGAGCGCTCCTTTCGGTGGCTGAGTCATGTGCTTGTCTTTGAGGTTTCTGATGTCAGTGGGGTTACTCACATGATGAGTATTATGCGCATATTCTCAAGCGGCCTACAGTCCGAAAAGATGTCTGTCAAAGTTGGAATGGGGAAAAAAAAAAAGGTCCAAGATCGTAACATTATTCCCGTTAAAAGCATGTTATCAAAATAGTTCTTTAAAATTCATTTCCCTTGATGGTTCTTCACATGAAAAAAATTATGTTGAGATTCCTATGCACTGAACCAAATTCTAGTGTAATTATTCCCATGTGATACCATTGAAAGGAATATGACTGCACAGATAAAACTTAAAAGCAAAATTTGTCTCCATGTTTTTGGTCCAGAACTGAGGAAAGTGAGGGCAATTTAGGCGACCTAAAGAGGGTTTACACACAGTCTGAATCTGGTTTGTGATGCTCATCTTCCTTCCTGTTGCAAAACAGTTCTGAAACCCAATTCATTTACAGCAGYAACTAATGAGCAGACTGGAATTCTTAAGGTTTGCTCATGAGAGCCCCTAGGGCTGTTCTTTGCCCCTCCACCCCCATACTCAGTAAGTARAATCCTAAGATGAAGGCAGTGAGATGGGCAGCGTTTCAAGATGCATCAGATTTTAAGTACAAGTAACTCTGACTCCTTTCAATGGAGTGACATCGTACCACGTGACTCATGGTACTACTGCCAAATGATCTTGGGTATGTGAAGGAGGGGCTGTAGAAAACAGTGATTGAATTATTTTTCTGCTTTGAAGGCATCTCTGATAGTTAAAATAAAGAAGGTTGTACAGGACTTCATGAAGTGTAATTATTAGTTCACAAACAACATCTTCCTCCTTCCAGGAGAAACACACGCACATACAGCACGGACCGTGAGCTACAACCTGGGTCATTTCCAACTATTTGACACGCATGAGACCACCATGGATTTGTGCATAGTTTACAGTTACTATTCTCATTTGTACTAATGAATGCTGCCTGTATAGAAGGTAGACATTAAAAATTTAGGTCTTTTTATTTTTAAAGAATGTTTGACAACAAATATGAAACAAACATCTCCAAGCTGTTCCCACTGAGAACAATTAGTAAAGTTTCCACCTTGGTTTTTTTTGTTTGTTTGTGAGATCTAAATGGGAGCAGGGGCATCGCTGAATTGCTTTTGAATGCACACCTTCGGTAGGCCAGTAGAGTACAAGCCTGGGTTGCTGCCAACAGACAGACATCCTGGAAGTAAAGGGAACTCCCTTCTACATTCTTATTATTGTTTGTATTTTGAATATGGGAAAGAAATGGCCCTTCACAATTAGTCTGGGTGCTATCTCACCTTGTATGCAACTGCTACAAAGAATCTCACTCTATTTTTAAGACGCACAAATTGATAAAAGGTTATGGCTCTTACTACGTATGGCTGATCTTTATAGAGGTTCCCCAGACGCTTTCTATAGAACAGAAATGCTGCAGAAAGGAAAGTATTTATGAAGGAGTTTCAGGGGGCTCATTAACTTCCAGAACATGGATGAACTTCAGGTAAAATAAACATTTAAAGGGCAGCCTTGCATTTTAAGGGACAGGTGGCAAGAGTAATTTGTATCTGCAGTTACATTTATAAACATGGCATTAAAAAACATCAGAAGCTGTAGAAAAGTTTGTTGTCACTGTTTGGTTGCTTACTAAACAGGAAGAAAAATTGCTAGTAAGGAAATTATGTGAAAATAAGAGATACACAAAGTCAGACCTAAGGAGCAGAAACAGATAGTTTGTTTCCAAGGTTGCATTAAAAACAACAACAACAGCAAATCAATGTTTTTACTCTCCTTCCCTTGGTTTTGATTTCAATTTTCTCATACTTAGAATGGGAAATGCTACAAGCAAAGTGGAATATTTTTGAGTTGTAGGAAGAGATTTTGATGTGTCTCATTGCCAGTCTTGGACAGCTTTACAGTGAAAGTGAAGCTGCTTTTTGTGATAATACCCATATTCGTGCAAACTGAAAAGCAAACTAGTGATATTGGGTTGCTTTTTTATTTTTCCTCTAGTTATTTCTGCATCGTTACATCTGTGACTTGAAAACAAGTACTGGATTAATACCTTTGCACATGTTGCAGATTTGTTTCTTGTAGGAAGGGAAAGCATCAGTTCTTAACACTGATGTCTTTAACTAAAATTAGCAAGTGGCTATTGGAAAAGTCGTTTGATAACAACTGCATAGCATCTGACTGCAGGAAATCTTTTGACCAGCAGATGACTTGAGAGTGTGTGTGTGGTTATAAACTACTCCAGTAAAAATCTTGAGGTTTCTTGTTTAGTATGCCATGAAATACCAAAGAGGGGCCTGAAGGCTAGTAGTTATTACTTTTTTTAATATACATTTATTACTTCTGGTAATGATCCATCCGATGCTTCTAAATGGGTGTTTGCTTACCCTCAGTTATGAATTACAGTTTTGAACCACAGAACCTTAGGAGGCCTCAGCCTCTACATATTCAAGTGTTTTATCTGCAATACAGGTCCTGCAAAGGTTACTTCTAATGCTGAGAAAACAGAGGTCTGAGGGTTTTTTAACACGGAAAAGAGCAAATGACTTGATAAGCAATGCACTGACAGCAGACTAAGCTATCTCTGCCAAACCTTAGGTCTTTCCTTACAGAATCGGCAAGTCAGTCTGTCAGGTTGTTCATACTGTGCATACTCTGGCAGAACACCCAAAGCCCTGCAAAAGGGTGACTTCATGCTTCAATGACTTCTGCTGGTTTTGAAACAGAAAGTGCATATGCAAGAGTTCTTTGAAACTGCAGACTGTTACAGAGACATACAGTCTGGTCCAGTAGCCCAAACAAGTATTTGTGATTGAGTTGTGTGTTCCTGGCTCCATGCATCTGGCACAGCCTCTTTTGCAGCCAGTGCTTGTGCAACAGCCTTTGCTTATGTACCTGAGGGGATAAGGAAGCCATCTGCTGTGGCTATATGGGCATCTGGAAGTTTCTGGAATAAAAACCAAAGAAGGCATCATGTAAATCTATTTTTCCTTTTTTTTTTTTCCRTTTCTTTTTTTCTTTTCCTTTTCTCCCCCATCTGTCCCAGACACTTCCAGACCCAAATCTGTAGGGTTCAGAAGTGTGAGATGCAGTTTATTGTAACAGTCAATATTGCACAACACCAAGAGTCTGATTTGCCAAGTGAGGTAGTTGTTTATTTCTGGCTTGTGTGTCCCCCAATGTAAATGCTCAGCGATCAAAATCTAGTTAACAATTTTGTTGAAGAAATATTGGTCAGAAGAGAATTCAGTTTGTTTTTTCTTTCCAAAACTGGCATTGGCTTTGGATTGCTACCAAGGAAAAATAAATCAAAGTCAGACTTTCATCTATCCTTGTTTTCTCTTAATATGCACTGTCAGGGCTGTGCAATAAGAATAGCCAGGTATTTGCTATGCAAGGTATTGTTTATGAAGTTTTTTTCTTCAGGGTGAAGCTATGATATCAAGGTTGATTTTTGTCAAATGTTATTGTTTGCTGTGTTGATGTTACAGATTACCAAAGGCCTAGACACCATGACTAGCAATGTCTCTTAAAGTCAGAGACTTGAGGTTAAGTCTATTTTTTAATTAAAAATGATCTTATTGTCCTTTACCAGAGTGTGTAAATGAGTGAGGGGTAATTGTACGTTCATTAGATAAAAAGCATAGCAAGACACAAAGGTCTGAACCTTAGACTAAGTAAATTTGGGTTAGAGACTAATTTTTAATTATCGAAGTAAATGACAGGAGTATTTTTTAAATTTAACTTTAGTCCTTAATGCTTTTTGTCCTTAAGTAAAGACTGCCATAGTTGAAACATTGAGTTCGATGCAGAATTTACAGGGTAAAACCTGATCTGGATTAAGCTTTGGAAAGACTGTTTAAGGCACACTGCAAGTTACTGGGGTCAGTGCAAACCTGGGTGAGATTAGAGCGCTGCTATGCAGGAGGTAGAACTTAATGAGTAGTGGGGCTTTCTGGCCTTAGTCTATAAATACAAAGAACTCCTATAAAATTCCTTCGTGCATGAAATTGCAGTATAATGTTTTGCAGGTATAGGGGTTCTTGTGTCAGTATAAGGACATAGGTTATGAGTTAAATGTTAAAACAATGTCATAAATTAAAGGCACTGCTTTTGTTGTCCTTGCCATGAAGAAGCTGAGTGAATTGTTACCTGTGGTGAATTTAATGTCTACCTAGCCATCAGAATGGCTCTAGTGCTGTTACTTTTGTAGATCATAATAGTCTTGCAAAGTAAATAGTTTATACAAACAAAAAACTTTAATCAAATTACAGAAGACATAATGTTTTTTTGAGATGCATGCCTTTGCCTCCAGCTGTGCTTTTTATTTTATCCAACAAAATTAAGCTAGTCTGTTAGTTATTCCTGCAATAATTTTTTTTTTTCCCCTGGAATCCAGCAAACTGAAAATGAGTGTTCATCCAGTCAGAGCAGCAGCAGCAGCTGTTGATAAAACATCTGAAGCACTATTTTCTAGTTCCAGATCATTTTACCTAAGAACAGATGAGTGAGTCTTTTTGGTGGTGTATATATAAGAGAGAAAAATTCTGAAACATAAAAGAAGACTGAGGAAATAGAGGCAGACTTTTCTGGCTTTTGGAGTAGAGAAATGGGAACCAGCCATGCTTTTGTTTTACTGCATGACTCTGTACCAGCCACTGCCCATTTCTGTCCTACTACCTTCCCCAGTTTCTCAGTCTGTAAGTGAAGTTAATGATATCTCTTAATTTGTGAAGTGCTGGAAACCTCAGTGTTTTATACAAGGGTGATAGAGGTTGTGGATAAGCATACATTAACCCAAACTTGGTTGGCACACTGACTGTGCAAAAAGACATTTCTTATCTTGGGCAGTAGAAGTTCAGACTTGTAAACTGGGAATTCTTTGATGCAATCTCCATGCCCTCACCCTCCGGAGCATTGCTGTAAATACAGCGGTGGTAGTGTTTGTAGTGTTACTGTTGCCAGAATGTTCCAGTTTGGGGAAGGGGAGAAGGGTGTCCTCAAAGATTTTTTTTTTTTTTTTTTTTTTCCTTCCTTCTCCTCTTCTTTTTCAAACATATAACAATCCAAAAAATAAAAGGGGAGGAGGATAAATAAGAGCCATTCTCTGCTTGAAGTTGCTTTTGAATTGTAATTAAAATTTAGAATAAAATGGAGAGCTGTGGATAAATGAGAAGACAATGACATGCTAAACTAGCTGAAGGGCCCCACTCTTACCATTCTTGAAGGCATCAGAATTGTTACTGGCTTTATCCCCACTGCAGGTGGTGACATGGGGCAAAGGTAGCATTTTATAGAATTGGATGCAGTGAGCTATAGTTGCAGAAGATGTTCCTCAGGCCAATGCCTGAGGTCTTCTTCAAATTATTTTTCTCCTGTGTGCCCATGTTTTCCTTTCTACGTAGCATTTATGTCTCATTTCTCTTAACCACCTTCTTGTGTTTTCCCTTTGTTGTTCCATGCCACTTTTCCTCTTCCCCACATGCTCGGAGTTCACCCAGCTTTCTTCTTACCCATTGAATCTCGCTTACTGAAGTAGAATTATTTATTTCCTCTCTTTTTGGGAGAAGATTATCCAGACAAGTGACATGTTAAGTGCCTTTGGAAGATGGGGTGCCGAGAACATTCACCAGCTACGGTATTCAAAAATTATCCTGTCACCTCAGCTGACAAAAGAAAATCTTGTTTGATCATGGGTCCTAACTTCTCTTGGATGACAGCATAAGTGAGCAGGATCTGGCTGGGTACTGCTTCTACAGTTATCTGTCAATCTTAAACAACTCTGATGATGTCCAGAGTCGCAGCTATCCTTCATTTTTTCACAGAGCTACTATTTAATCTAAGAAGTTGGGGGAGAGGAGGGCAAATAAATTAGTTGTGCTTAACTATCTCTAAGCAAACAGGCATGTTGCTCTTAGAGGACTTTTAAGAAATGATTTTTAGGGTTTGATTGTTCCCTGCTGCAGCGTAAGATATTCCAGGGGAATTGGATGATGTAGATAGCGATGTATCATACACTGCACCCTCAAAAATTACTGATTATGGAACGTAAGACCAAAAAGAGCTTGTATATTATGATTTTTTTCCAGTTTTTGCTTTCTCGTGACCTGCATCTTATCTTGCTCTGTGTGCTATTAGCACATGCTTTGTATTCCTTATAGCAGAAAATTCTGAGTTTGCTACAGGGAATCATGGATATTATAATAACAAACAGGAATGGGTAATAGGCTGTAGAGGTTAGTGTGGAGAATTTCTGCACTCCACACACCACCTACCTGTTTATATGTTGACTCCTGTAATATTTATATGAATGTGCTCTGTGAATGTATATGAATATTTATATAAATATGTATATGCATCTCCCTAATCTATTCTTCAGTGTACATGGGAAAGAGGCCTTCCAATTTGGAGGTGAAATCCAAGGAAAGAGTTAGTGCATTAATTAGTTTCATACACACATACGAATTGGAGTGTAAGGATTGTTAACCATCTATCTGATTACTTTAAACTGTTAATTTTATTTGAGACACTTCCATTCTCTGTGAAGCTGGAAAATTAAATGGTCTCTCCCTGTATAAAATCTGGGCACTTAGAGAGTTGTGGAAAGATGTATGCAAAGCCATTGCTGAAATAACATTTATACAGGGCAGCCATAGGAGTGCCTTATGAGACACCAGCTTCCTGTGAGATGCACAAGGAGATATAAATGATCACCAGGCAGCAATATGTGTAGTAAAGCTCTTCAGCCATTCTTATTTCTAGGCCTATTCTGTTTTTCAGGATAGTAACAGACTTTCAGTGGATTTTCTTGCTCACGCAAGTTGGTGTTGGGAAACGAAAGCAAATCTTTTTAGCATCTTGATAAAGTTCTTTTGGTTCATTAACGTGTTTATTAGAGTATGTCATGATTCCCTCGTATGTCATGGGCAAACTTAACTTTTACTACGCTAACTTTTCTGCAGGTTTGCCTCAGGTTTGTGTCCTAGGGAGAAGCGTGGGATTGAGTGCAAGAGGCTTATGTACCACCTTCCTTTTGAGTCTGCGATTTGTACCTTCTTCTGAATAGTGCGGTGTGTCTAGCAACGCTGGGCTAAGGGCATTTGCTGATGCGCTGGCATTTGAGATGAATGCAAGACTTCCGAATTACTGCAAGTTCTTTGATCTGTTCTTGCTCTTGTTTGAACATTATTAAGTACTTAATGAGTTTAATATATTTTGATGTAAAGAAGGGGAAAGCTACATAAAAACGTAATGTAAATTAAGAAGAAAATAAAAAGACTGCAAGATTTCAAGGATATTTGCTGAATGTGTGGCAGTTGGCCTTGGGGGATTTACTCTATCTCATCGAGAGACTGTGAAGCAGTCTCTTGTATCTGCAGAGAGAGAACCATCAATGTTTGTTGTCTTACACAAGGGTTGATAAGAAGCCAGATGCTTTGTATCTTCTATGTTTTTCAGGGGTGTCCTTGACTTTGCCTGGGAATCTGTATCTAAATTGTGACCTCCACCAGTCTAGACTGATGGATTACCCGTGCTCTGTCAGGCAGCTGGGAAGAACAAAGCCAAGAAGCACTGCTCTTCCTTTTTTTAGCGCTAATAAGTGTTGAATACTTGCTTACCTCCTTTGTCATCTAGAGGATAGATTCTGATCCCAGCTGCAGTAATAATAATTTATATTAACTTATGACACTGACAAAGTAACTCTGGGTTTATATTAGTTTGTGAAACCATATTATTATAGATAGTTTCATATCTTTACTGAATCCCAGTTCCTTTCTGTGAGATGAGCAGTGGGAGGGAGGAGTTTGAACAATTTGTGTTCCATTTTCTAAAAGTTTTCTGCCTGTCCCCTTTCTCTGTTAGGTATATTTCTGTGGCTGTTCAGTTGACTTTGGTGGGAAACATCTCAAAATATAATTCCCTTAGTTCATGTTCTACAGAATTTATATTTTCATGTATTTTATAAGCTATATAAATACCTCAATTCAAAGGTGTTCTTGACTATATTAAGGTTTTTATATATTAAGACTTTTGGCAATTATGATTATGGAGGTTTAGAAACCAGTTAATTTCTTGACAAGTCTACTTAAAAGTCTTCAGCATTTCATTTCCATGAGGGACATAACATTACAATTAATAAGAATATATGCACTATAGTTTAACTTTCTCCAAAGTATGTTATTCTCAGAGTTGAAAGGGCAATTAATCTTCTAATGAGCCAATATGTCAAGTTTAAATCTTTGTAAATTCATAATGGAGATGTTTTAGCATCCAGTATCCTTAAGGTGTGCCAAGAATAGAATGCATTTTCAAGATTCTGGCCAAGTTAATGTTTGAAAATATTGTGACTTGGGTGAAATTGTAATGTAAAAGCAGTGTTAAAATAATCCAAGTATATTCTGAAGTAGCTAATTAATAGGTGTAACTTGGAAATTCAGATGTAGATCAGATGCATTAACAGCAAAACCAAACAACCACCACCCCTACAGGTCTGAGAGTTGGAGAAAGGGTTGTTTTTGTAGGTTAAGATCTCTTTTTAGTGATCATTTTTTCTTGCTCCTGTCAATACAGAGAGATTTTCAATATGAAAGCACTGAAAAAATGGAACATTTCTATTTTCTTAGATGCGCAAGTTGTATTTCTATCTTGTTTCTCCTATTGGGCAAACTTACAGTATTTCCTCTAATAACTGTAATATTTCCATGTGATGAGTTGGATGAACGAAAAGATTTTTTAAAAAAAATCTTAAAGGTGGCAGTCCATTTTGATCAGTTTTGATTGGTCACAATGTTATGTACAAGGTCATTAACTATCACTGTAACCAGATTTCAGATGGTAGGCAGCATTGTATATGGACATCAAGTTTGAAGAAGTTCTACTTACCCCTGACAAAGGACAACTTCTATCCTCTTCCATGCAAAAATAGCTTTTTATGTAAACAAACATAAATCTATAATCATAAAGTCTGTGAGCCACTTAACATGGTGTTTTCTCTCCAGTCAGCAAGTCACATTTAAAACCACACTACTTAAAAACTTAGGACAACCTTTTTTCCTGATACAGATGTAAACAAAGTAAATGCTTATTTATTTGGTGTGCAGACAATATAGAGAGGTCATGGAGAAAAAGGAGATGCATTTCTTAAGTGATTTTAACTTCAACAAAATAGTGAAAAAATTGGTTTGTGCTGGGGATAGGGAATTCTATATGATCTGTTTGGGTTTATAAATTTGAAACTATTTTGGGATTGAAAACCCACAGTAAGACATGTTTAGGCAATTGAAGTGAACAGTGAGACACAGGACTTTCCCCTTTGCAATACATGGAATCCTTCTATAGCTTTTTTTTTTTCAGTAGAAGGTGCAGCAAACAACCTATGGAAAGCTCTTGCTTTTCTCTGTTGTGCTTTGTTGGTCTGAGTTTTTGTTGGCTTAGTGTAGCATGCTGTGGCTGGACTTCTCTGATGTATTTGTCTATGTACCTACCCCCAGCCTCTCACACTGACTGAATTCCTTTGAAAAAGAGTGCAAGTCGATCAGAATCCTCTGGTAAACTCGATAATTTCACCATTCATTACCAATGCTTCAGTAGTTCATTCTTTTCCCTTCCAAACTCTTCTGTGGACGGGCTTCTGCAGCTGTGCAAAAAGTGAGAGTTTAGTGGTTCTGTTAATTCCACAGTCCAGGTATCTTCTTGGTGGATAGAATAAGGAGATTTGTCTACTGGCTTCCTGGCTGATGTTCTCCGAAAATAATATACTGCGTTCAGCCTTGATCTGGCACAAGGYGTCCTTTAAGCAAGGTTCAGTTTTTTTGCTTTTTTATTTTGTTTTGTTTCTTTTTCATTTTGAAATGCTGACATTTGCATAGTAGTTTT
The DNA here is from genome assembly GCA_035582835.1 of Phoebastria nigripes. NCBI lineage: Eukaryota > Metazoa > Chordata > Aves > Procellariiformes > Diomedeidae > Phoebastria > Phoebastria nigripes. The sequence goes on along the minus strand of JAYKAV010001444.1, from coordinate 463,249 downwards.
CCTTCCAGTTTGTTCCAGGAGTTGTCTGTGGCTTCGAAATCATGGCATGACCACAACGAAGCTCATCCTGTTCATGGTCTGTGAACTGCTTAATAAACTGGTGATATTTTGCAATGCTAAATAATATTTATTTACCATGAAAAGAACAGACCTAATGATTTCTGAAAATGTACTGATACAGCTTTGCCTCTCTGATATACTAAAATATATTTTGTGGTGTAAAATAAAAGCTTGCATTTCTTTCTGTTATACTAGTAACTTGCTTTTAGCCTTTTCATTTGTAAATGTATTGTACCAGTTTTAACCAGGTGTAGCTCATATGTCTAACAGCATCATTGTTATTTTACAGGCAAAAGTATGCAGAAATTTCCCTATGTGTTTCCATTAGTGGAATAGGTGACTTGGGGGAATCTTCTCCTCTGTGTCAAATAGGCTGCCTGTCCCGCAAAATACTGTACATGGGTAGTATGGCATTGCTGTTTTATCTTGCAGACTGTCTTGGCTTTGTACCTGTCTTCCATGGAATGCACAAACTGGATTTTGATGCTGGTGTGCAGAAGGTTCTCTTTCATGTATTGGAAACCTGCCAGCAGAGAGATTCGTATGTATCAATGTTGGCTGTTCTGCCTGTAAGGTAAGTCAGGAGGCAGGACAGGTTGTTAGGAACGTAGCTGGCAGAGCACACTGGGCAGCACTGAGATGGCCACTGTAGTGACCAGGCTGATCCTTCGTATCTGAGAGCAGACCAGCAGTAGGACACTGTTTTGAGCAGTGGTTAAGAAAACTCTTGATAGGTATTACAGTAAGAAAATTGGAGAACAAGGATCCCATCCTATATTAGCAGTGACATAGTGTTTTTCTCTTGCTAGTGTCATCTCTGTTGCTAGAAAAATACAGCAGCACTGGACAGCTTAGGACTTCCAGTCCACGGGCTCAAAAAGTGACTGAACACCCTGCCTTCTCCAGCTGGTAGTGTGAGAGTCTTCTCCATTTGGGGTCACTTACCATTTGGCAGATTTACCAGGGATGGGCAACGGAGAGAATAAGGTAGTCCAGTCCCCCCCACTGCTGCCCAGTTGCCTTTCCACTTCCTTTGGATTCCGTTGTTTTCATTTCTGAGACAGAGTGATTCCCATTAGCAGAGGCAGTAATTTAGTGTATGAGTTAGTTACAGTACAGCTGTGCTGCTTTGATGATGCCATCTGCCATCCATGGGTAAAAGCCAGCTTCCCGCAGCCAGCACATTGCAAGAGAAACTTTTCTTAAGACATCCAAACATTCGTGCATAGAGTGTGCATGCCTCATAAAACATAAGAGCAAAGTAAACTGGTGAGCTGTTGGGAATCACTTAGTTGAGATCTGTGTCTTCAAACTGTGGTGCTAGGATCTGGAATAATTACGTCTAATTGAGATGGAATCATCAGAAGCAACCCCGCTGGCCAATTTTAATTTCCCCTCTTTTAGATTAACTACCTAATTCAGCTTTGTAAGGTACAGCCAGCCTCGTCTGTGTGGGCATAGCTAGAAGAGCGAAATTACGAATTGCTATCTAAATATATCATCCTCTTAATTGCAGCAGGCCTTAATTCATATTTGATGGGTGTATTTTTGCATTATTGCTTAATCAAAAAGCTACTGGAACAAAATATTTTTGTGAATGTATCTGTGTCCCAGATCTCTCCTAGTGTTTGCTATATTGCCTGTGTCAAATAAGGGTTCCCAATGCTGTTAAATGGATGCATTACTACCAGGGCCCAGTATCTGAGGAACTAGATGTGTGCAGCCCAGGCAAAGCTGTAGTGCTATCTGCCATTTCCTGGGCCAGGTGAAGCTGAGGAAGTGAAAGCACCTGCTGATTAGTTCAGCCACTCAACTTATGCTACCCTGTGCCCTGGGTAGTGAAAATCTTACTAGGACCAAAGGGCAGTGCCAGTCAGAATCATACATTACATTGGTCACAGATTAAAGCTGTTGATTGTTACATGCTTATTTTACGGTAGTATAGAAGATGGTGTTCCAGAGGGTAGACCTCAAAGACATCTTGAGCTATACAAGTTGAGGGAGGAGATTAGACATAATCTAATGTACATAACAAGTACTTAAAACTTGGTTGGTCTACTAAATGGGAAAGTAAGTTTTGTCCAAGTCTGTGTTTCAGAGGAAGCTATTGAATGCTTTTAATCAGACTGTTTGTAAAGTCTTGCTTCAATTGATTCCTTATTTTAAAAGAAAATAAATGATTTTTAGAAAGTCATATCTCCTTTTCCACAGTTAGTGAGAGTACTGATACTTTTCCTCATAGTTTGGCAATGCTTACTTGGCTTTTCATGTCAACCAGTGCTTGCTGAGCTGAGTTGAAATAGATATGAAAGTTCTGTCTGAAAAGAGCTGATTGATGAGCTTTGCTCTAAATACTGTTTATTTGAATGCACTTTCAGCTTCTTAGCAATGAAATTTACATTGGCTACTTTTCTCTTATTTTGGAGTTAATCTGCCCCATCCACAGTGTGCAGAAGGACCACAGTCCCTGGACTGAGGAAAGACTGTATGTTCCTGTGCTATAGTCCTTTTCCAATATATGCAATTGCAGAGTTTTCCCAGTGGAATGAGGGAAAGAAGTCAGCATGGAGAGTAGCGAGTGGCGATTCAACTGGAGGCTGATTAGGTACATTGCAGACAAAGTTGGTTGTCTTCCAAAGCATAAGTTTCTCTGCTATTGGTGGAGGCAGCATGCTGGAGCTGATTGACCAAAAATCTTGTCTGATATGGTAACTGCTTTGGATTTTGTTTATAATATTGAATAATAGTCTTGACACTTGTGTGAGGGCAGTGTCAGTTTATGGTGATGATTTAAGTCATTAACAAATGGCAGCTGTTTCCCATCTGCCATTTATATCAGCCCAGAACCCATATGCAACAGGGGACTAACTTTCTTTTAATATTTTTGCAATAACAAGCAACTGTTTGTCCCATTTCAGCTTCAGGCTTTTTTCTCCAGGTGCGGTTCTTCTCACTTTTGTGAGAGAAAAGGAAAAAAAACACAAAAAAAGGTAGACACTGAGCATGTGAGCTGTGTTGATGACTTCTATGGGACATCTTCCAAAGCAAATACCTCTGTTTCTCCAAGAGGGTGAAGAAGGGGCTAAATGAGGCTCCTGTTTCCAGCAGCCAGGCAGTTGCAGAGCCTTGCTGTCCCGTTTGCTAGTAAGATTCAAATTCCTACAAAATTCGTGTGGGATGGGCACTATTGAGGTCGCTTGCAACTGAGTGATTCCAGGATGGCAATTCAGCTGTTACGGAACAGCTGTTGCGAATCTGAAAACAGCTTAAGGGTGTCAGACCATTAATTTCCATAGACTGGTTTTGAGTTCCTTAGTTCAGTGAGCCAGCTTATACTCAGAGAATACCTATTTCTGATGAAGTCTGTCTTGGGCATTGCAAGCTAACCTACTCTTCCTGGAGTTCTGTACCATTTCCAGAACTAATTAGGCACTCCATCTCAGTAATGCGATTACAGTGGCTCAGGATTAAGTGAAGAAGCATAGCTGAATCCCTATCAGAAAGTCAGTCATGACACAGAACACCCTGGGATAACTGGGAGATGAGCTCAGCTGACTTTGAAGTTGTGAGTCAGATGCCTTATCCCCAGTGATCATTTCAAAGAAAACTGATCTCTGATGGTCACCCAGTAACAGTCTTCAAATATGAACAAAAGTCCAGCTTACTCAAAGTATAGCTTGATGTCATTGTGGATATACTGGGTACTTAAAGACTGTGTTGATTTCAGCAAGCATAAATGGATGTAAGAAGCACTTATAGAGATAATTAGGAGTTATATTTAACCAGTGTGGAGATTATTAAGGTGTGGCTGTATTTATGCATATAAAGTTTTTAAAAAGCAATGTATTATTCAGTCTACAAGGCATTCAGCCCACACTGCTGGTGTTAGCTATTCTTCAGCTGCCCACAGCCTGGCATTGCGTAGTCTGGTGGTCTCTATTTGAGTAGCATCAATTAAAATAGAATTGCTGTGCTGGGTAACTTTTATAATAGATTTGTGTGAGAAAGAGGAAGGAACAAAAACTCTGCTTAACAAAAAAACTTGCTTAATTGCATAAACGCAAGGGACAAAGTACTGTTTTTCATGCAAAAAATATTGTGATATGTCAGCATGTTGGCACTGGTAGTGAATAAGTTATTTAAAATGTACACCCCAGAAATAGAAAATAAGCTAAGATACAGTATTTCAGACTGGGAACCTATCTTAGATGGTTAAAAAGGGCACAAAATGATACCATGTAGTTAGAATTTTGGACTCTAATGAGAAGTGAATAAAAAATGATTGTGGACTCTTTCTGTAGGCAGCTGTTAAGCAAGTAAGCTTTTAAACACTTCTGAAAAATTTTGACTAGCAAAACAGCACACTGTAATAATAAGAGTTGCAAGGTCAACCTTATGCATGAATAAATGTATAGATATGCTTTAATGGTATTTCTGAGGGTGGTGTTGCACTAACTGCCTTCATTAATGATCTTTCAAAGCTAAGTGAAGGCCTTATTACAGAGGTTAAATCATTCTCTAAACAGCACAAAGGTAAGAAGAAGGAGTGTCCAGTTTGGGGGTTTTATATTGCTGGTGGATTTGGAAGGCTGCTTTGTAAAGAGAGCACCAAACTGCAAGTTCTTGGATACGGTTGTGAAATCTCTGTAGACTTAAAAGCCTATTTCTACTGTGTCTGACTGCTTTCCAAGCAAGCATAAATATCTTTTCATAATCAACCTTGCTGGAAGCAGGAGGCTTAAAGTTACTGGTGGAATTAATTCTGTAGTATTGTATAGTATATTAGTGCTCCTGAGAAAGAAAATAATAACTAGAGAAAGTGGCCCAAATCTATCTCCTGTGAAAAGTTTTATTTTCCAAAATGAAAGCTGCAAGTATCTTTTGAGTGGTTTTTTGGTTTGGTTGGTTGGTTGGTTTTGGTTTTTTTTTTTCCTTCTTTGTTCGGTTTTGTTTTTTTTTAAATCCCTTATGTAAAGTGAGAGACCTCCATGTCCTCTACTGCCTTTGGTTGAAGTATAGCACCAGCAATTTATGTGGCTGGCCTTTGGCCCATCCTTAGTCTGTTGAGAAATGAAGTATTTTAAGTGGAAGTAAGTAATGATGTGCCCGGTAACATGGCCACATAATACTGCATGGAGGAAATGTTACCCACTCACCTTGCAAAGCAACTGCAGTTTAACCGAGTTGGGACAAGGCATGGAGAGGGCCCAAAGCTGGTCATTGCTCATGACCCCCCCCCCAGCTGTGTACCTCCTGATACCAATTTCTGTCTTTCTTCCACTAAATGTACACAGAGATTCTGAAATATGAAACATGCTATTAGTTCTGTAATAGCTGCAATGCCGCTAATAGCATCAAGCTGTTAAACAGGGAGAGAACATTTTTTGCCTTGGATCTTAGCTATTGTATTTAATTGTGATGAAGGGGATAGATCAGGATAGTGTCTGACATCGCATAAATGCACATGAATTTAGTCAGGGAACATGCTGCTTTGCAAATCGAATTAATTGCCCTATAGATAACAACATCTCCGATTTTGTGAAGTAATTTAGCACTCCTCTTTGACTGTGATTTATCAATGGGACTTAACCCACAAATTACACATTCCTGCTTTTTGAACAAGCCTACTTTTCAGGCTGTGTTTGAGAAATAGTGAGAAAAAGGTACATTTGAAAGTATGATAATGTAGGTCACTATTTAATCAAGCTATTTTAAAGTTTATATTGAAATGAATAAAAGCGAAGTTGTCGTCATTTTTAAAAACATACTTCATTTTGATGAGAATGGGTACTCTGTTATTCTTGTTTTGGATGGCATAGAAATGTAGTGCTGTTTAATAGGAAATGCAAAACTATTGGAATATTTATGCTATAACTCAAATCCCCTGTGTTTTCAATGAATGAAACCTGGGCAAATTTCCTGAAGAACTTCAAGAGGGACATTAAGCCTTGTTGAAAGAAATGATGTTTGTAAATGTTGAAATTGTGAAATGCCCTAGGAGTGGATGTCTGCAATTTGTGTTGTTTTCTTTCAAGTAAAAAATTGCCATTGAAATACAATAATTGCACATTTTTAGTTATAGAGTTAGTCCTGTCTTTTAGCTAATACTGCAAATACTTTCTAATGGGCTTAGTGCATATGATTCATTCTCCTCAGGCAGAATTAAATGACAACACATGGTGCTAAGTACTTACAGCAAGGTGTAAAAATCTCTGGGATGAGGCTTTGTGCATCCAAGGCACTTAAGCTGATCGTAAGAGTTATACACTTGATATTGTATCTAGATACTGTTAATGACATTGTAAGACTGAGGCCTTAATCTGTCAGTGTAGTGACTTTCATACCATGAGAGCTTTATCTTGATGTAAGTTTTCAGAACGTATTAATTAATTAATTTGAGGCTTGTAACTCCATTAATTTTGAGTCTTTAAACTGAGGTCTAGGAAAAGCTYGAAGGGATTATATGCTACTAGAGAGAGAGTGGCTTTTCAGTGTCGTAAAGTATCTTACTGCGTTACCTCCTATTCTGCTAGCATAACACTAGTGCCTTCAGTGCCTTCATCTTCAGGAGATCATAAACTACTACTGTAATAAGAAAGTATGTGTTTTTGTACATGTCTGTTGTCAGAGTAGTCATAGTTTTAATGTGGTCCGTGAAGGATCCCTTTTGGTTCTGCTGTGTTGGTTCCAGTACAAGGAAATGYAGTGTGAGATGTTGCAGTATGAATTGAATTGTCAGGCCTGCTGTTTGTAGGGTTTTCTTGGTTTATTTTGTTTTCCTTTTCTGAAACAAAGTTATCTCAAGCCATGTGTTTTGTGCTGATTGTCATTCCTGGTGGATCTCATTGTCAGTCATCAAACCAGTCTGTGATTGGGAAAGCATTCTACATGTCTGATGCATCCGAGAATGAATAAAAATAAAATTGCATTTTGCCTCTCCACTCCCTCCCCCCAGCAGTTGGGTTTTCATTCTGAAGCTAATTGATAAATTCAAGGGTAGCTGGAATGAAAATTATTTTGGAAGGAAAGACAGAACAGAAATTTTCAAAATAGCACATTCAGAGATGTAGTCTTTCTACAAATACTAGTGTAAAATGAGTATGAGCAAATACCATGAASATTTTTCCTATATCATAGTGACACACATTCTCAGTACATACCAGGAAGGAGAGCATAGCCAGATGAAACTATAATGCTAAAGTTCACAGTAGGCATTCACTTAATTTCTTTTTTAATTATGGAGAGATTTTCAGTTGTAAAGTTGCCCTTCAATTCTTACTAGATGTATTTATGTAGATGGTATAATCCTGTCTTCTTGAAATAGAATTATTAAAAAATGACTGTGTTAATAATGCAAATTCATCATGGTTTTTAATTTAAGAATCTTGAAGTGCAGATGTCTTTAGTGAAAAGAAGAGCAAACTCCGTGTAGAGCACTTAGTTTGCAAAGAATTCAGCATCAGAATTTAGCATTGCTCTTGAGTGCAGTTATCTGGGAATGAAATGTGTGAAAACAATAAAATACAAATGCAACACATTTTAATCGAAGTCAGACAATTTAAGAAAACTGGAAATCTTTTAATTAATTATTTTTTTTGCAGAACTGTTCATTAAAATTTGTAAATGCTTAAACAAAACCTTAATTTAAAGTGTCAGAAGTGATCCATGGCTGCATTACAATTTTCTTGTTCATGCATTGTTTCCTTTACCATTTAGTTGAATAAAACCCACTACTTACGTGACCTACTCTGTTTGGACACAAAATGTTCACCCTGGTTTCTTTGTGTTCTTCAAGGAGAAGAATTAATATAGGCTTGGATTGAAAAAGATATGAGTTTATTGGCTATTTTTTTTTCTAAACCAAAATCAATGTTCTGAACAGGTGGCCACAGGACAGTTTCATGGATGCAAAAGACTTTATTCCATGGGTACTCTTTTTATGCATGAGACTGATTTATTAATAAAACATTTTCTGTGAAGGGTGAGAGAAAAGTATTTTAACTCCTGTAACTACGGCTTTGTTAAATCCAGATGACTGTAGTAAAATGGATGATATAAAAATCCTTAACTTGCATAGATAAAGATAGCAATTTTACTAACCAGTATTGTTTCTAATTAATTTTATCCAGTACATCTTGCTATTCTCACATAGATTTTTGTGTACAGCTGTCGTGGTTTAACCCCAGCCAGCAACTCAGCACCACACAGCTGCTCACTCACTCCCCCCCGGTGGGATGGGGGAGAGAATCGGAAGGGTAAAAGTGAGAAGACTCGTAGGTTGAGATAAAGACAGTGTAATAAGTAAAGCAAAGCCACGTGCACAAGCAAAGCAAAACAAGGAATTCATTCACTGCTTCCCATTGGCAGGCAGGTGTTCAGCCATCTCCAGGAAAGCAGGGCTCCATCATGCGCAACGGTTACTTGGGAAGACAAACGCTATCACTCCAAATGTCCCGCCTTTCCTCCTTTTTCCCCCAGCTTTTATTGCTGAGCATGACGTCATATGGTGTGGAATATCCCTGTGGTCAGTTGGGGTCAGCAGTCCCAGCCGTGTCCCCTCCCAACTCCTTGTGCATCCCCAGCCTACTTGCTGGTGGGGTGGGGTGAGAAGCAGAAAAGGCCTTGATTCTGTGCATATTTGTGAATGCTTAGCAATAACAAAAACATCTCTGTTATCATCAGCACTGTTTCCAGCACAAATCCAAAACATAGCCTCCTACTAGCTCCTGTGAAGAAAATTAACTCTACCCCAGCCAAAACCAGCACAACAGCATAAACATTTCTCAAGAAAAATGTTAATGCACATATATTTTTGATGAGTGTGCTACTCATTTTGTGAATTTATGAAGCAAGAGTCAGTTATAAAGCTCACTTTGAATAAATACGTATAAAACCTTTATACTGTACTACACAGTAAGTTATTTACTACTTACTTAGACAAAGTAACTACTTACTTAGAGTAGGTTCTCATCAGGCTCTCTGTGTAGTTTTACAGAATTAGGTGGAATGATTCTGCTTTATGCCAGCTAAGAATCTAGATACATAGCAATGTAGCAGTCACACACTTCAGAGAGACGTGTTTTTTCCTGAGGAATCCCAGCCTCTGAGAGCACTGAGGGAAACTGACCTTGTCTCCTGCTATGCTTGTGGAGAAATGCTATGTTGAAATAAAAGAAGCTTTTAAATAATCCAGTTTATTGAATAAATTCTTGGGACTTTCCAGACCTTGATGCCTTCCTCTGAATTATGGGTATATTTTATAAATGTCTTGCAGCCTATGTAGTAACACCAGGACAAACTTGTTTTTAGCTATTTCTAATGGAATGAAAGTTTTTGTGTGCTTTGGAAGCTGTCAGGCAAGTTTGCCCTGTGCTCACCTGAGCTACTTTGCTGTGTAATGGTTAAAATTAGGGCTGAAAAGTTCTTTCTTTGAGATGTCAGCAGACAAGACAACCCCTCATAACCCAGGAGAGGAAATTTATCTGTTGTATCCTCACCCTGCTCTGCTTGTCAAAATGTTTTCAAAGACTCATTCAGACATAAGAATATTTTAAAGGGAAATCGCCTGAGTCTTGGCCCCAAATCGTCTTCCTCAGGGCAATATAGGATTCATCTGTCTTTTGAAGTTGACAGTTCTATCAATTTATATCTTCTATTTTACAGTTACTTTATATTTTGAAGAAGAAAATTCATGATCATTTTTCACAGAAGACGACTTTCTGGTTGTCTGTGCAGCGAGAGATAAAGAATGAGTTTTGAAAATTATAATCATGGGAAACTAGGCTAGCAGGGAAGTTTCCATTATGCTGTTTTGCTGGAAAGTATGGAAATTGAAGGTTTGAACCTGAATGGAATAGGCATGAATTCCAACCCTCGTGGTTCATCAGGTATCTGTTCTCACAAATTAATATAATTATTGTATTCTCAATATGTAGTTTCATGAAAATACTGTTAAGGCTTAATACAGTGAAGAAATCCAGTTTTTGTTGATGGCTGATAAATGACCTTTGTTTCTGAAGCAATCCTACATTGTCCACAGAAATGGTCCCGTACCAAGCATATTCCTTAACTGTAAGCTTTACTGAGAAATGAATGCTAACTATAGTAAACACTAGATCCAGATCTCTTTGCATATTGTGACTCTTGGAACAGATGTCATCTGGACTAAAAATAAATCCCAGCTGGAACATGGGATCCAAGGAACTTGGATCCTAGAAAAAACTATAGGGAAGAGTATTGTATAGTTGGATCTGTTCAGGTGGAGGTTGGTGAGTGCAGAAAAAATGAAAGCTCGGATCAGTAATTTCACATTCTGGCATGAAGATGCATGTAATGAAGTCCCTGGGTTATAAGGAGTTTGGCATGAAGAAACTGATAGTCATCTCTCTGTTTGCCTAAGAGCAAAAAATCTTTTATGTCTAAACCAAGCTTAAACTGGGAATTGAAACCCACTGCGGGAATATAAACTGTTTTTTGTGACTGTTTTTAATGGCACTTAATGGAAAGCTATTTATACAAATTAAATAGCACACTTGTGTGTGTGACTGCCCCCCTTGCAGCTTTTTTTTTTGTATTTCTTTGTTCACAGAGACAAGGAAAGGTTTACTGACATACTACCTCTGAAAGGTGCTTGCTGTTCATTCAGCAGTGGCCTTGGGATTTCCACAGCGAAATTTGCTTATGAAAGTCCTTCAGTGGGCCTCTATTCAAGGAGGAGGTGAGAGTTCCCTCTGAAAACAAGAGGTTTTTTACATTTGCATCCTTAAGAGGTTGTTACTAAACTTGTCTTTAGAACCACAGAATGTTGTACACAGAAAGGCATAAAAGCAAGTCACTGTTGGCTTGTGTTTGAATGCAAGCATACCCAAGTGACATATAAATTCAGTAAGATGTACTTTGCTTGGAAATCTATCTTATTTATGCTGTCAGTTCCACTTCTTATGAGGTGATGAGTTGTGCTGAGTGCCTCTCCCCTTGCCTCCTGTGAAAGCATTAATCTGCAGGAACCTGAAGACATCTTCTTGTGACTCCCAGTGCTGACTATTATCTGTATCACGTGGTAGGAGTCACTGCAGGCAGGTAACACAGATTAATCTGTGTTGATCTGAAACACCACAGCACATACTGCAGATTAGTTCCTCACTTGCTGATTACAGCTGACCTCTTCTGACATGTCCTTACATTTTACCTTATAAAGAATGTAAGGCACAACCAAGCGTCGTATTAATTACCCTCTTTAATACCTGTCATGCTTTGACCTTTTGGCACAGCATTACTAAGAAAGTACAGTACAGAGATTCAAAAGGATGTCTTGTGGAAAACTGGAAAGAGATCAYGTGGTATTATGTTTATTTTGCTTCGTTGCTAAGGCTCTCATCAATGAATATCTCACTATTATGAATAGTTAATACCTTCCCTCTCACTGAAGTGCAGAGTAACAGAAATACAACAAAATTATACTTCACTGCTGTAACAAAACACACTAATAGCTCTCCCGTTTAAGGTAAGTGAAAGCATATGCATTTTTATTTAGCCTCTTCCAGGCCAGTACACAAGACTAGAATGTTATTTTTCTGAATTAAGTCTCTGTAAATACCTACAACTGATATGCATTTAGTTTGTGCATGACCAACATTGCATGAGAAACAAAGGGGCTTGCGTTTCTCTGGCCAGATCTTCTCCTGATGAAAATAGAGTTCTGGAACTTCACCTACAGCTTTTGCATATCTGACTCTTGGTGTCAAAAAAATGTTGATTACCAAGCAGAAGCAGATCAAGCTTCTATTCCCCGTTTTCTTTTTACTTTGTTACTTTTTTAAAATGCCTAATCGCATGTATTTCACAGGATCAGAATTTGCTGCATGGATTTTGGTTGGTAAGTTACATTGTATAGTTATCTGCTTCTGAAATTGTCAGCGTGTTATATAATGTATGCATTGCATAATGAGCACTGCATTGTATAGTGCATAAGGCATTGTATAATGTATGCATTGTATAATGAATATAAAGCTAATCATACGAAGGTTTTTCTAGTCTGTTGCCCTGTCTCTGGCGGCAACCAATGCATATGGAGGAAAGAAAAAAATGTGTTAAGTGGTAGTTTCCCTGGAATATTCTTCCAGCTTTCAGCGATTAGTACTTCAGGGAATTGCCGAGGTGGATACCACACACAGTGAAAATAACCACTCAATGAACCTGAAAGTATCTGTTCTGCTTGTGAATTCATGTATACTATTTGTCTAAAACAGCCTGTGGTAAYGAGCTGTATGACGTAGGTTACACTCTTCTAGTACTGACAGTTAAGTGGGCACTAAAGTAGCAATAAATAGGTAAAGCAGACACACCTCTTTCGTTATAGAATGACCCCACAGGGCAATGTTATCATATCATACTTTCATCATATACTTTATATCACATGGAATATTTTAATCAGCATCATGAAGAATCTTAAGCTCACGCCTGTTAATTTCTTCAAAATTACAGAGAAAAAAGGAAAGAAAGTTTGGAAGATTTCTCATCCTTGCCAAATTTTGAGTTTTAATTTTGAAATACAAATAAATAAGCTTTACTGTAGACTAACTGTCATACTGCACGAAGTACTAGTAAGTGTATTTGCATGTGACATGCATGCTAGCCATTACAGTACCTTACGATCTTTCTCAAATGGAGTTAGATGGTGGGCAGAAATACAGTTATGTGAAAAGGAATCGGAGTATCACCTACAAGAGAAAAAAGTATGGATTTCACCATTAAGTTTGATGAATAAGTCTTGTGAGATACGTTTTTGTTCTGTTTATAAGAATCTTAGAATCATAGAATATCTCAAGTTGGAAGGGACCCATAAGGATCATTGGGTCCAACTCCCTGCTCCTCACAGGGCTGCCTAAAACTAAATCATATGACTAAGAGCATCATCCAGATGCTCCCTGAACTCGTGACAGGCTTGGTGCTGTGACCGCTTCCCTGGGGACCCTGTTCCAGTGACTGACCACCCTCTCAGTGAAGAACCTTTTCCTAATGTCCAATCGGAACTTCCCCTGATGCAGCTTCATTCCATTTCCTCGTGTGCTATCACTTGTCACCAGAGAGAGGATATTCCCAATTCCTTACAGAAAATGAAAACAAGGCAAAGCTGCATATGTGTTGTTTAAAATTAGGCAGACTCCTTCCATTGGATTACTGCAGCAATAAAGAAAGGAAAATGTACAATTTCAAGCTTTTCAATTGGTAATATCAATTAGCTGAGGTTATGGAAAAAGAAAACGAAGTAACTATGTTTTCATTTTATTTTAGTTCTAGTGTTTTCTTTCTGTTTCAGATCACAGATACTTTTCTCTTGCTTTTTAACATTTTATCTGGAAAACTGTCGAAGAAAATCTAAAAGTTTAGTTTATGTTGTTAGGGGTTTATTCCCATATTGTCTCTTTTTGAAATGTTGAGAGAGTGCTCTCCTTTTCTGTCTTGAAAGCTCTGGCCTAGACATTTTGGGAGGAGAAAAAGAGAGAAAAAAGATGCAATATGAGAAAAGAAAAAACACTAATGAAAGAAGTGTTTGGTTTTGCAGAGAAACAAAAGCTATAGAAAAGAAAGTAACTTATGAAAATATTTGTCTCTCCAGAAATAGCTACTTTATCACAGAAGCAGTGTTTTGAAAATCTGTTCCCCTCTTCTTGTTCTATAGATACTTTTAGCTTAATCCTTATGAGTGTATCTGTCATGTTCATACTGACTGAAAGAAAATGAGATATTTTTTTTTTTTGTCTGAAAGATTTTAAAAACTACTTTCTGTTCTGATTTCCTGAGGTTACAGATCCCTTTGAAGCAAAACAGTCAAGTATCGGAAGAACTGAATGCAGCCATTCGATTTACTTGAACCTTTACTACAAGTTTCTTCCTTTTCTCCCATCTTGCTAGTTAGGATTTAAGGTCCCCCTAGTTCCCGTGGTACAGCACAGTCTGTATAGGTTTCTGCAATGAGAGTGAAATTCCATTAGTTCTTTCCCAGCTGCTGTTCTCTAGAAGATTAATTTTTGGTTCTGTCTGGAGATACTCTACCAGACTGCAGACTATGGGTTTGGTATATAACCCTGTGCAATTGAATTTTGCTTTGGTAAAACAGTGTATCAGGTGAGAGAGAATCTCTTGTGATCATGGTTATGGCTGCAAGATTGAAATATTGCCCTACCATTAAGAAGACTGTATCATTGTGGCTCTGAATAATGGCAACATGGTCTAGAATAATTTCTTTGATCATACAACTGTGAAGTTGCTGGAAGAAAAAGAGTCTGTACATTCATAAAGTGAAAGAAGAGCTGTTGTATTAAGCCAGTCAATAAAGGCTGCAGTGGGGCTGCCTGAATTGTAATGCATTTCTCAAGACTGAAATAAAGCCGACATTGAATGGAATCTTATATTTCAGGGTGCTGGTTCTCAGTTGGACTGCAGGCTGCAACTGAAAATTTGCCTGAGGAGCCTAGCTTTGTAGGGCATGACTGATAATAAGTTCAGTTTATTCTGCCTTGAACTGTCAGCAAGATGTTAGGTGGTAATTCAGAGCATCCAAAGATGCTTCGTAACTTCAGTGGTTGCTCCACCTGGTGGGTTTTTATTTTCAGAGAGCTTAAGCATTCACATCTTGCATTGCTCTCAGTACTCAACACCTGCTAAGAATTTTTCTGCTACTGTCAGTGGGATTTGGATCCAGTCATTCTCTTTGATTCAATGCAATGATGTTCAGATCAGGGACTTTCTGACATCTGCAACCTTTTAGTAAGACAAAGGATTAAAACAGTACATATCCAATACACATTTTGAACAAAGTCATCCATGGAAATACATCATCTTTAGAGTTGAATTACAGAGAAAGAATAAACCTGTAGTAGTATGCCTAGATGAATGTTTGTATACCTTTCAAGGAGGAGTATGTAATTATATAATTAATACATTCTGTATTGCATATGCAGAGTCTGATGCTAACACCAATTGGCAGGTGCTGGCCTGCCACCCAGTAGTAAGCTGAAAATTTGCAAATTGCTTTTCCATTACTGCTCTTATGTGTGAGAGTTCATGATTTAATTTGAGCCAGAGGATGTGGCATTAGTGTTCTCTCAGTAACTGAGAAATATGACATCCATGTCTCAAGAATCATATCCATTTTGCATATCTTGTTCTATTTATTTCTTTAGCAGTTGGTTGCATTTATGAAAAGCAGACACATTTGGTTAATAAAAAGGATAATTTTCTTTGAGCTTCATTACCTTGAAAAATCTGTAAAATAGGTAAGTTGGATCTTTAAAATAACATACATAAAAGTACAGAGCATTGCTTCTTCTCCTGGGTAATAGGAAAGATGCTGTTGTTTAACCGACTTTCTAGATTAATTTATGCTACTTGTGTATCCTGTAGCAGTGTTTTCAATACTTTAGAAAGTACGTAATAATTTCAAAATTAAGACATTCTATCAAATCTGGTCTGGTGGGATCAGATTTTTTGTGTTGTCCTAAAATTTACAGAAATTCTGCTTTGGGTCCTTGGAAATTTTGAGATTAGAAGAAAAGCAGGCTCTGAACAAGAGTTTTGTGAAACTACTGCGATTTGCCTTTTGTAACTATCTCATAAAGTTAGATAGTTCCCTCTCCTCAAGCAATTATAACTTAATTTCTTTATATTAATTTTGATTCTTATTCAGAGAGTTTTATCTCTTCATTACATACTCTAGCTGTAATTTAGCTTTTAAAGCATTGCTGATTAAGAAAAGATTTATTTTACTGAGTTCAACATTATTTTAAAATGGATATAGAGGCATCTGCTAGCACGCCTCCCTCTTAATATTTCTCCCTGTATGAGTAGAGCTATGCAGAAGTCAATTTTGTCATTACCAGAAGCTTTCAGGGATTGCAGAAATTTTTATTTAATGACTTTAAAGAGTTTTTGCTGTTTATCATAAAAAAGGAGTTTGAGAAAGGTTGATTCTTCAGGTAGTAACCAACCAGTAGTCATGGTGGTCATGTGGGATGTGATTTTGAATCTCTGATCTTTCTTTTTTTCTTGTTTCAGTTTAGGGTTTAAACATTTTTTTGGCATTGACGAAAATTTAGCTTCTAGAGCTCAGAAATCATTCTTGATGGAGTATCATGACTGAATATATTTCAGCAAAAGTTTTAGTTCTTTCTGGTGCCTCATTATTGTCTTACAACAAATATTTTGTTGAAAATTTTCTGATAGGCTATCCTTACAGGTAAAATAGCAGCATATATATTTGTTAGACTGCTTTAAATACTTCATGAAAAAAGAAACTCCATAGATGTGGCTTTCACTTTAGGAATATTAATGGGTTACTTTTAATTTTTTTTTTTTTTGGTGGATGAAACAGTCTTTGTGTTTCATGTTCACATTTTGGAACAGCTTCAGTTTGTGTGTGATAATTAGAATCAATTTCATCAAAAGACTTGGTATTTAGAAAAGGAAAACAGTAGCAACATATAGCCTGAAGGTTTGTTTCATTTATGTAGTCCTTGGGGAAGATAGTTAAATCAGAAAAATCAATCCAAACTGTATAGTCTGTAACAATTTATAAAATTAAAAAAAATAGAGGAATTCTGTATTTCCATACAGAGTCTGCCTTGGAAACTGGGTGTGCAATATGAAATTCAGCACTTGACTATGATCCTGTAGAGAGCATCAAAATTGAGTTAAAATGAAATCTGAACTGCCTAGATATGCTGCTGAAACTCCAATGCTAGACTTCTGTAGGGAAGCTTTTTGATTACCTGAATATACCCAGTATCTTATTCTTTTGATAAAATGTTGGATTTTAGCATTAAGAAATCTACTTGAATGATAGCAAGATGAATCAGTGAAATAGGTAGTGTTATTATCCATGAGGAGTATGTGTCAGTAAGCATCCATTTGTATGCTTCATCTCCATTATTAGCATGCTTCAAAGTAAAAATCTAGCACGATGCCTTTGTTATGTGTACTGAAAAAAAAATTAATCCATGTAAGATTTTTTAATGAAAAATTATTTTATCTTGCTGAAAGATATATCTGCAGATTATTTCTTTTATAAGGTGAAATTAAAGGTAATTAAAATTAATACTTCACTTTATTAATAGTATGCCATCATACTAGTTTAGTATCTTCTCTTGTGTTTTAGGGTCAGTTCTGTCTTTGAAAATGAGCAAAGTGCTGGCATTTTATTGTGTCTTGTGCTACGTTTGAAGTTGTGTAATGGTAGATGATTCTGAACAACTCATGCAATGACCACTTTGTTTTTCCAGTCTATTCCAGAACGAAAGCATATGTGTAGAAACCTAGAGAAAAATCTTAAGGCATTGAGTACGCACATGAATATGAATAACARAAAGTGCAAGGTGAAATGTTGTATTGTCTACAGACTCGGTGTCCCTAGTGGAATACTTTTAGTACTGCTATCAAAAATACATTATGAAAGGCTTAGGTAGCCTTTAATGTTGCATTCTACATCTTGGGCCAGGTGCTTACTTGCTCACATTGTTCAGATTGGAATACTATGAAATGGCCTGCTATTTTGTTGTTTTATATCCAAAGCAGACATTTGAATTTGTGAAGTGGGTATAAAAGGTCAGCAGACTAGTATTCTGCAGTCATGGCCACTGGTGACAGTATATCACAACACAATACATGAGTGCAAATAACTGTTTAAACCAGAAAGCTGTGGAGAATCAGGTGCAAAGCTAAAATCAGGTATGATATCTTTGTTTCTCTTGCCAAGATATTGTATGAGAGAATGTATTCTCTCCTTAAAGACAGTCTATCCTTCTGTTTGAATCAAGAACAGTTATGTTAATTATAAAATAGTTATTGGCACTGATACTTTGTTGACCGATAATTTAGCTATCTATACCGCTGGGAAGTAGGGGTACAGAGCCAGGTAGATACTAGTTTATGCTGCATTGCATGATGCAGATGATTGTTACAGAAAGTGCAGGACAATGTAATTATTAGTACAGGCCAGAATTACTACAAATAGAGTGGGCCCCACAACTTTCAGATCATTTTTACTATGAAGTGCTTTTTCTGGATGAAAATTTGAGAAGGGTTTATTCGATGAATTTGCTGGTGATTGTGGCATGACAACTTGTTTGCTCACAGTAGCTTTTTTTTTTTTTACACAGTTGTGTAAATCATACCATAATCATATTCCTTATCTATTAGACAGATGATCTCTGTATTTTAAGTGTTGCTAAATGCAATGGTAATACAACTGTGTTTACAAGGAGGTTATGAAATTGAATAGAATGAAATGAAAGAACGCATTTGAAGCAGCAACACAAAGATGGTGAAACAGCCAGTGAATCTGCCTCTGGGCCTGTTGGGGCAAATAAAATTTTAAATGTAAACAGTACTGAGTGCTTGCCGTGGCAGAGGGTAAGCTGAGACAGGTAGAAGGCCTGTCATATGAGCAAGTAATCAGGTAGCTTGAACACCTTCCCACAATGATTGCTACGTGGGCTAGGGTTAGGTTATGAGCCCTCTCCCGGGAGGCATTTTGAAATGTTTTAGCTATGCATGAAGAACTGCTTGTCCTACTGCACCATAAATAACAAAGAACCAGGCAGAAAATCAGTGTGTTCTTGCCAAATGTTTTGTGAACTGCGCAGATAGGTATTGACAAAAACGAGATGGGGACTGGCAGTGAGAACAAAAAGACTGCAATAGTCTTGATCTTGGCACAGGATGCCCTCGGCGTTTGTCCTGAGGTAAGAGGCATGGCTAAAGAGAGACTGGGTGAGAGCAGAGACAGCAAGGTACTGCTGAGGTGGGAGTGGGGAAGAATGATGCAATTATGGAGATACACTAAAGTTGGCAGCCGTTATATGAAGGGAATCTGGCATGGGCAAATGAATAAATAGTCAAGGTGACAACTTACCTGTATGCAAAACTTCTCTGTTACGTTCATGCTCTTGTTTCAGAAAATGAATTACAGAGTCTCTCAGAGGAAGAAAGAGACTGCTTCACATCTCAGTAATGGCGTATTAATGCTGTGTACTGTACTAAAAGCTAAAAATGGCTTCTGGAGGGAGTATAGTTAAATTTAATTTCTTTACAACCTAGAGTCAAATTTTGTGTTAAAGTGTAAGCATGTTGTATGCTGAAATGAAATATTGGTATTAATAAGTATAACATTATCAAATCTAAGCATTTTTAAGTCAAATATCTGAATCACAAGATTGACCAAAAAAGGTATGATTTAAAAATATTGAGTTTCCATGATGTATTGTAATTTGTGAGCTCTCTCTGTTACACATTTTAGGACTTGCAGATTTAGTCTGCAGTCAGAGTGCTAGAAATTTTCTTTTCATAAGGAAAGCTGCAGTTGTCATGAGTTTTGGTGTTCGTGGCTAAAAGAAACATTACTAAGGAATAGAAAGCTCACAATAAAACAAGAGTTGGTTTTCCTACATATCATACATTGCATGCATATGAAGCACTGCATATGCTTCACTTCTGACTTGGAATGGAAGCTAACCCCAAGGAATACATTGACTGTCACATTTCACTCTTCATTCACTGCCATCCTCTATGTGAAGGGGTCACGTCATCTGTCGTCTTAGTGGGAATTAGGCTGTTTCTGGTGTTGGAGCAGTGCCAGTTCCCAACAGCTGAGAATCTTGAAGTGTGGTTTTCCAGTTTGTAACTGACAGAGAAGATGAAAGGTTGAAGCCTCTTGAAAACAAGCTATCAGTTCAGAATCAGCAGCAGAACATCTATTAAAGTCTTTATTAAAAAGAAGTCTCCATATTGTTTAATCAAAGTAACTGAAGAGTTAGGATCCCTTCTCCTATATCATTCAATAATGATTGGGCACTGTGATACAGTGTGATCCAGCCCGTTTGACTCTGCAGGCTATCAACACACTTGTGTTACTCCTAATCACTCACCATCACACACGTCTTTGAGGAAGCTGACTCCTTGTCCTCCTCTGATTACACAATTGGCCTTTTTTTTTTTTTTTTAAGTACAATTCTCCTTCTTGTTGGAGCTTTCTTTTGGTCGTTGTTCTAGGCCTGGAGATCCCAGGTTTGACACTGTTAACCTCTACTCTCTGTGGTTTGCCACCCCTGTTCCAAATCTTAAACCTGTGTAGCAAGTAATCCTTGAGCCGCTCCCCTTGCTCAACCTTCAGTGGGCTTGTGTTCTGTTCCAGCATGGTCCTCTGTAAACTGATGAGAATCCTCCTGCTTTGTGCTCTGTGAGGTACAGCAGACAGCTTCCACCACCACTGTGTCTTCTGACCTTTTGTATACCTGTCTTAACAAAGGGTATCCATTGAGATGGGATGGTTTGACAACCCCCTGAAGGGGCTAGACCCTCTGTTTCAGGCACCTATGCTCTTTGGCTTCTCTGAAAATCTGCTGTAGATCAAATTAACTGGATGTAAGTGATTTTTGACATCTAGAAGAAAATCAAAAAACATTGAAGGGAATTGCCTCTGTGGCTTAATTCTGTCGACAGTTATCAATAACTTAATTAGGTGTTGAATAAAAAGTCTTCTGGAATCATTTGTGTGGTCCCAGTTTAAGTGAGACAACTAAACTCTCCTTTTTGTCGTATCTCAGTGAATTCAAAGTGCTTAGCACGGAGTCCTGCTACAAACCCCTGTGTAGTGCTCTGCTTCAGGGAGTTCTGCTGCCAGTTTAAAGTAATCTGAACATTTCCCCTGGGGTAAAAGGATTCTGAGTTGGAGTGTAGAAGTCCTCTCTCTCAGAACCCTCCTAGCCATTATGCGTTCGTGCTCTGCCTTCCCAGCCATACAGGGTTGCTTCTGTGCAGGAATTCTTACCTGAGAAGTTATTACGTCACCCCATTTTGAGGGAGACAGCCATCAATCAGCAGCATCCCCTGACCCTTCCCCATCAGGTCTCATGATGAACTTGCACCAGAAGGTCTAGCTGGGAGAGCTGTCAGTCTTCTTCACTTGGTTCGCAATGTCTGTTGTTGGGGAAGTTACAAACTGCAGCTGAATGGAATGGCACGCAATTTGATTTTGTGTGTTGAGAGAAAAACAGCTGTGAAATTTTGTGAAAGATGCTTAGGACAATTTGTTTTTCCACCCTTTCTTATTGCCAGTGGGAAGGAGTGTATGCAAGTGGCTTGCATGATAATTAAGTGCCAGATACAGAACCAACTCCTGGTCCCTGGAAAACCTCAACAAGTATCAAAAGAAAAGGAAAAGTTTGAGTTTAACTGTAAGGCAGAGCTCCACAGAAGGGCTGCAGATTCATTGAGTGTTAAATGTCAGTACCAATGTAATAAAGATGGTACATAGTAAGTGATGAGCACTTTACTGAAGAACCATTTTCAGTAAGTTGTTAACCTGTCTGGAGTTGTTAATTGTTATTAAAAAACAAAAAAATACCAAAAAAACAAAAGACAGGTGCGGGAGAGAATGGAAGCCCACTCTGAGCTGCTCATCTTTCAGAGGCATTTCTGCAAGCTTAGTCCTCCATCCATTACTATAGAGTGTTGATCTGTTTTGATGATCTACTGGTTTGGGAAGGGGTGTATCTTAAATCTGTCATGTTTCACAGGTGTTTTCTTGATGAGAGAGGCAGGGATAAAGCACAGCTGGAGTAGAATATAAGGCTATCTATATTGTGTGTTCTTTATTAAGCAAAACTGCCTTGTTTGAAGTATGCTGAAAGCACAACTGCCATGATATAGTCTAAAAAGAACACAGCAGAAAATTCTGTGTGTACTCCTGGGGAAAAATAAAGTTACTTTGTTCTCAAGGGTTATGCTTCAGATACTGAAAAGTTTAAAAAAATGTGTATGTAATAACTAGGAAGGTATTTTAAGAAGTGAGGATTAGGAGTACACAGTTGTGCTGTGAGTAGGATTGGAATCCCACTTCAGTCTATCAAACATCACTGTGCTGTCTCTGTGAGGCTGATCCTCGTATAGATTTTCGAGGTAGGGGAATTTGGGACAGAATGGAGCTGGCAGATGCTGTGGCTGGGCGATGGTCAATAGTAGAGGAATCCATTTGTAGAAAGGCTTGCTGAGATGAGGCCGTCCGTTACCATCTGTGGCTGTCAAGAAGCGGAGCTAGAGTTTCTGTTCCTGGCAGGCAAGGAATCTGATTGAGGTTATTCTTCAGTGTGTGAAATAAAAAAAACACTGTATAATTTAGAACCTCCTCTACTTATAACTTGCTTTCTGTTTTGTAAACTCTCTGGGCTGATGGTAATCTTTCTTGAGTTTTTTGTTATTCCGTTTGATCTTCTGAAAACTGCAGATGACAATGCTTTAAACAAACCTAGCATTTACAAAAAATGTATAAATACGCATATCGGCTCAGCTAAAAATTTGATTTCTGAGTATGGAGGGAACTTTTGGATTTTTCTTAGAAGATGCTAAATTCTGAGTTGGTAGCCTTGCAGAGTCCAACAGATTGAGAAGAGAGCTGTTAGGTAGGTATAGCTGCATTATGCTTGAGGCTCTTTCATTTCAGTTGCTGTATCTCATTTACTCTTTCAGCATTTCTTCTCTGTTTCTGGTCCCAGGTTAGTTTTTGAACATAAATATTAGGAGCAAGAAAAGCTAAATTAGAAAAATCCCTCTTCTAGACCATATTAAAGACATTATTTGTTTTAGGTGTTTAAATTCACTACCTTATCAATGCTAGTACCACGTGTTAATTATTAGTTAGTTCAGCAGCAACTGCAGGCTTCATTTTTGGAAGGCTTTGTCTATCGCTTGAGGCTGAAAACATTTCTGTGTTTTGATCACTTAGAATATGTGAATCACATGCCAAACATACCTGTAGTTTTAGAAAATAGATCTTGAACAGAAGAGCTCTTTTCTTTACCTGAGCACCTGATAGATGATGTTTTACCTCTAAAGAACAACAAGCTAAGTATTAGAGAAATACAGAGCTTTTTATTAAAAAGGAAAAATAAAGCAATATTTAATGTCATGGAGTGATGAGGTTTGCATCTTTACAGCTATTAACGTTTTGCWGAAGATGAAACTGGGCAGGAAACTGAGGCAACCTGCTGCTATTGCTTGAACTGGAAAATCAATGTCTTTGTTTTGCTGTAGGGAATACTGGATGAGGCTGTGCATTTCCAGCTCCCAGTGGGTGTCATTAGGAGCACAAGTACAGCTGAGCTGTATAGAGGTAGCTAGCATCTATGTTTGATGAAGAGAAACTAAGAGCGTCTGTCCTGATACTTGAGACTATAAGAGGGCGTTGGAATCTGTTGTTCCTTAGAGCATTTGCCAAAATGCATTCCTAATCAAGTCACTGAACAGTGAGGATTTAATAATGCTACAGTTAATGAGTGAATTCAACTTTGTGTGTGGAAGTGGAGATGTTTTGGTATAGCACTAAACTTGTATTTAATATTATGGATGGATTATGGGTTGAAAGGATCAAAACTGAATCCAACCCAGCAAATTTGACTTACACAAGTTGCACTCATGTCAGTTAGTGTTATCCTCTGAAAACAAAGTTACTTGTTAAATGCTTGTGTCAAGACCTGATGCTGATGTGGTCACTGCTGTTGCTCCCTGCAGGAGGGTTACCTAGCTATCAAAACACCTCAAAATCACCATGGGTATTTGGTTGACCTTCAGGGTGCTTTGGAAGAGTTAATAGGTTACCTGTCTGCATCAGCTGCTTCTTCTACCTACCTGCAACTTGATGTGTATTTGTGGCACAGCTTCACAAGCCAGTTGTGTCTTGTGGAAGATGACTTCATTCTGCTGTCACTATTTCTCAGGTTGTCAGTCTTTTTTAGTTGGCCAGTAACTTCTTGAAAGCTAATCGTTACAGGTTTTGTTTGCTAGCAAGAGTGATGGCTATGCAAAAATTTAAGCAGATAATAAAATATGAATCATTAACCATCTTCTTAATCAGTAGAAGTAATAAATTAAATAACTTTTTGCAAGTAAGCACAATCGATAGCTGTCCTGTAAAAGGCATCCCAATGCTCTTAATACTACTTTTTATTCACTAGTGGGTCTTGTTCAGCATGTCCTGTGGGATTTGGTGGAGTGTTTTAACAAGCTGCACTGAGTTTTCAGAATGGTACCCTGAAAGTTCTGTCCATGTATGAAGACAAGATGTTCTGGCTGGTTGGGCAGAACTGGTATCCTGGTATCACATTGCACCTGTCCTTGTCCACATGGTACAGTGGAAATTAAGGCACATTTGTTCATGGAAGGAGGAACTGCAGATGGCAGGAATCTGCACAAGAGCTGAAAAAAACCCCAGAGCTGTTTTCTCTGGTGGTTCCTTTAGGGGATACAGTWGTTGCAGAAGACAGAGCCTGAAGGGAAAGAGAAGCCAATG
Source organism: Phoebastria nigripes (assembly GCA_035582835.1). Classification (NCBI taxonomy): domain Eukaryota; kingdom Metazoa; phylum Chordata; class Aves; order Procellariiformes; family Diomedeidae; genus Phoebastria; species Phoebastria nigripes. The sequence goes on along the minus strand of JAYKAV010001444.1, from coordinate 438,849 downwards.
TGTGTGTCTGCCTTAATTTACACACTGAGTCTGGGTTTCTCTCTGATCTAAAATGATTTCTTTAAGCTGTAGTAGTCTGAGGGTCCTTTTGTACTGGGAGCAAAGGATTTATCACCTTCCTGTGTTGTTTCTGTGCCACTGGAAATCTCCTCCGACCCTTTCCAGATATATTACAGCCACTATGTTTTTGAATGGTGTACAAAGCAAGTACAGGTACCAAAATAAGGTCCTGATCTCTTCGGGGCAGAACACGCATCATTCCAAAGGAGACTGGAAACCTGACAAGAGAATCAAAGAAAAGAACCATGAGAAAGCCAGCCTAACCTGTGATATGTGTGCCAGAGGAGACTATTGCAGAAAGCAGTATTTGTGAAGAGATAAGCTTCAGGTGGAGGACAGAAGTTCAGGTGAGGATAAGGAAGTTTATAAACAAATATTGTGACTGTAAAGTGTATCTGCAAACTGAAGAGTAGCTGGGAGAATGGTGGTATGATGGTTCTGTAGTGCATGTAGAAGAGTAGACATCCTAGTAACGTATTCAGAGCTGGGGAGAAAAAGGGAGAACTTTTCACTGAAATGTCTGAAGGACAATAAAAGCAGCTTTTCTGCTTTTGGGAGGGAAACTTACTTGTTTCAAATTCTACAGGGAAGTCCCAACACACCTTGTTGTTTAGTGGAGCTTTGCTTATTTATTATGATGTCAAACCTTTAAAACGGTATGAAACTTTTCCCTAATAGGTATCAACTTTCCAAATGTAATGTCCATCAAGTAAAATTTTCAAGTCAGAGTTGGGCTTGAGTAATATAAATTAACAGTAATACTCTTTGGAAAGACTGTGGTCACAAATTGTCTTTGGGATAGTTAATAAATATGATAAATATGATAAAGGTTTTAACTGCATATCGAGAACATCACAGAGCTATAGAGATATTTCCGTTGTATAAAGACGTTTAAAAAGAAGCAAAGCATAGTTGCAATTGCAGAGTATGTGCTAATTAGTAAGCTGATGCGTCAGCATCATCGCCAAGTTGCTCAGTATGGGAGACCATAGTTTCACAAGTTGCTTTATGGGCTCTTAAAAAGAGGCATAAATAGTATCATCAAACTCATGGAAAATGCTTTTAATACTTTTTTTTTTATAGATCACTTCAATTTTTGCAAGGTACAGAATAGACAATTGCACTCGATAACTACTAAAATCAAGTAATCTTTGTATTCTGGGGAGTACTCTGTACATCTGATAGTCCGACCTTACAGATAAAAATCTCTGGCTTTTGCATGTTTTGCATCTCTCGTAGCCATTGACATAAAAATCATCATCAGTAGTGTGTCACCAGAGAGCATTCTTGACTTAAAAGCTATTTCTTCTGAGTTGGCAGTTGGTTTTACTGGCTAGATTGCCCTCGTTAAGTAATGAGCTTGATAGTGCTGGTGGCTGTTAGGAATGCAAATGGCTTTCCTAACTTGAAGACAGAATTCTCAAACCTAATCTAAATTCTCATTCAATAGTTTCTCATTGGCTTTTCATGAAGGCTTCCATTTATTAAGAGAACAACCTGATATTTAATTTCACAGAAAGAGTAATGATCTTTCTAAAAGTTTTTGAATTTTTGTCCGAATAATTAATCCCATCTATGCGTAAGCTAAACACTTGCATGAATGCATTTGCTTCAGTGAATTTTAACTGATGAGAAAAATGTTTTTGTTGTAGAAATTGTAGGAATGTTCCACTTACAGCTACCCTTTACTATTCCAAATTACGTTTTTAAAATGTAGGTAACAAAACTTTCTTAAATATTAGAATATCATAGTGCATTATGATATACCTAATCAGTCAAGCATAAATTAATATGTATTTAAATTGGTATATAATAGACCTCCAATATCTGTATCTTTAAAAATGGAGAATTTTTTTTAGTAATAAAACCCAATATTTTCTTGTGGCTTTCATCCAAATTTTTTTTCCCCAATGTCTTTGGTTACAGTAGTTTCTTTGCTTAGAACAAGCTCTCTGATCCCTTTCTACCTGATGTCCCCCTTTTTCACACATTCAGAAGTAGCTGCATTTCAATGTTGACGGAAACATACATCACCAAGAAACTAACATTCAGCAAGGTTGTAGGTCATGGCAGTCTGTAGGATGTAGTAAAGACAACCTGATAGTCACATTTTTCTACATATTACAGATTCAGACATATGTAGAATTACAAGTTGCATTTTTGCAAAGTCACTTTCTAAAAGGTAAATATAGGTATGGTCGGTCACTGGAACAGGCTCCCCAGGGAAGCAGTCACAGCACCAAGCCTGTCAGAGTTCAAAGAGCATCTTAGTCATATGGTTTAGTGTTAGGTGGTCCTGTGAGGAGCAGGGAGTTGGACTTGATGATCCTTATGGGTCCCTTCCAACTCGAGATATTCTATGATTCTATGAACTAGTTTTTAACAAAAAAATTTACTCTAGGACTGCAATAGGAAAACATATCCAAGTCAATTTTGCATTAAATACTGAGTATAAAATAAGCTGTGAAAGGGTAGGTTTGGGTATCAAAGAATATTTGTCTGAATGGAAACTGGAGTCCTACCAGCTACAGAGTCATTAGCTTTCTTGATCTGAGGGAATAAATTTATAGGTATGACTTTGTGTAAATATGCATTAATCTTTAATAATAATGCAGGCTGGCCTCCCTGACCCTGGAAGGAATCCTGAGTGTTTGCTTGGATTTATTATGGAGAATCAACAGCAATTACAATGAAATTGCAAATGTCCTTGTGGGGCTTTCAGTCCTCTGGAGGTAGTTTTCCACAAAGTAGCACAGGAGAAATATTTCAGCTTATTACAGTGACTTGTATGGAAGCTACTCTGAGGAAGAAGAGGGGAAAAAATGAGATGGGGGACAGAAAATCCAGCTTGGTTGCCTGGCCAAGGAATCCATATGTGTTTTCATGCTCAATTAACTGTGCTTATACTCTTGACTTTGGATAGAGACAGTTTTTATTTAATAGGTGGAGTACGATTTGGGCAGCATGTGAGATAAAAGAAATACTAATGATCTTAGATCCAAATATAGAGCTAATTCCCATACAGGGAAAGGCATTCTTGTAAATATTTGAAAAGTTGAAAAGAAAGAAGCCCCAACAACTTAACCTATATAGTTTTTTTGTTTTKTTTTTTTTTTTTGTTTGTTTGGTTGGTTTTGGTTTTTTTTTGTTGTTGTTGTTTTTTTTAATAATGCACATGGAGTCTAACATAAAGTATTATTAAAAGCTGCACAGAAACCTATTTAGGATGGTTGTAAACATCCAGCTGAACGTTTGGGATGTTGGATGCAAGTTTTCTACCCTGCTATTGTAATAGTATTAATACTTTTTCCCTCCACTGACCAGCTGGAAGTGGCTCAGGTGGAAGATGGGAAGAACAGGATGGTAGCAAGTGGATGCTAACAGGTTCTGAAATATGATTGTTACCAGCTATTTGAAATTCAGTGGCTGTAAATGATAATGAACTATTAAATTATGCAGATAGAAATCAATGAAAGAGGAATGACATCAACTAGAATTATATGACAAATACGACAAAATCTCATTCCTCATTCTCCTGCTCTTTTCTAATGGGAAATATTAAATAAGAAATTTGAATTCTATGTTTATAAATGGAAATTCTGTGAAGAAGCTAGCATAAATCCAAACTACTTAATTTTATTTGTCAGGTAAGACTAGAAGACAAACAGCTGATCATGTTAAAAGGTAGACCTTGGAAATCCAGTTAAGTGTCGGGAACACGCTATCATCCATCAGTCAGTCACAAATGAAACAAAGTTTTGGGTTATACCATAGTTTCCAGCACTATTTTCTTCTGTCAGTATGTCTTATTACCACTTAGGAAGATTTATTGTATCTTACTGTAAGCCTTGTACTCTGAATATACTTTGTGTAAAGCTGTTCATTTAACCGATATTAGTGAAACAATAACTCCTTTTCCTTAAATGTTAAAACAATGTAGGAATTACTGTTCCAATATCCCTTTATGTTTTATCTTCTCTATTAAGGACTGTTTGCCTCAAAGGTGTGGTTTAGAAATTAGTACTTACTTAAATTGAAAATTAGCAAGGGCTGAGTCGGTCACCTGTAGGAGGATCTGAGTAGTCATTGCTGAAAACTCGAGAAGGAATGACACTGTGGCATGTAGAGCGTACTTTACTCCAAGAGAAGAGAGATTTGTATTGACTTTTTTGCATTGCATAATTTACTACTTTCCATGCAGTAGCTGTTCTTTGCTGGTTAGTATATTGGAGGCAAGGTAATGAAAGCGCTTCCTCTTCTTGTTCTTACCTGTCATCTGCTTCTACCATTCCCTACGCTGGCAGCAATATATTCTAAGAGATATATTAAGAGATATCCAAATACTTAAGGTTAAACTGAGATTAATGTTATTAATAGAAAATGCAAGTTCAAAAGAAGTTACCGTCATGTTTTATAGAACATGGCTTTTCTTAAGGGTTGGAAGCTGTGAGCATTAATGTGGGAGTGCTACCAGAAGAAAATACCTTTAATAAGAAGCTCCTCTGAGCCTGTTGAGTGTATTTAAATCAGATCCTCCCCCCCCATGATAAAAAAGGGCTGTTTTTATGAGAAAGGTTTTAGCTTTGGTCAAAAGTATGTCTTTGCTCCAGTTGCAACACTTGTACTTTGTTGTAAAGCTGCAAGTCGTCTTTACACCAGTAGTATTCAAAGTAAGATTATGTCAGTGTTTCTCTTGTAATAAAAATAGTCTTGTATACTAAAGAGATGTTCTGGCTGGTGGTATGACTGTATAAGTAACATCTCACTTCAAGTATATCATTTGTACATTTACTAATTTAATTTAAAAACTAACATGAAGTATTTCATGTAAATCTCTAAGCCAGATTCCCAAAATATAATCTAAGAGAAAACAGTGTAAAAATGTAAATGAAGACAGACACTTTCAGAGGCTGTATAAACATGCTTTGTTTTTTTGTGGGCCAAGGATGTATTCTTTTGACCCTGGAATCTTCCTCTTCAGAGGTGGAGAATGTAAATCCCTTGGAGTTTCTTTAATTATCCCGAACACTTAAATCTTATAAAAAAGCGATAAAAATAAGCAGATGTTTCTATATTATGCAAGTGTCATGAGATTAAAATTTAAGTATCTTTTCAGTAAAAGTTCAGAAAAGTTTTTAATGGTCTAGCATTATAAGAACAAGTCATAACACTTTTATTAGCCTTTCTGAGATGAGGATTTTTCCCTTTGTCAATAAAGAAAAATAGTAAAAAAAAAAAAAAAATCAGATATTAGCAAACTGCAGCATCTATGGAAAATATATGTACTGGGCAGTATGTTGAGAATAAGTGCCAATATTTCTATTTAAAATAGATTTTATTAAAGTCAGTGGAAAAATCTGTTCTTCAGAAGGTCTCTCAATATGGGTTTGATGTCTACTGGACATTGTCTCTCAGAGAAATGAGAGATGTGAAACTCAGTTAATGATTTGAAATATTGGCATTCAAACTCAAATACTATGTTCTAGTGTTATAAAATTAAAAAATGTGCAGGTATGTTTGACCCAAGCAGAAGTATGGGACCCGTGGAGTCTTAAGATATTTTCATGTATTGTCCACGTAAAAGGCCGGGGAGCAAGCAAATTAAAGAGACCTTGTGATGTGCAAGCCTGCACTCCTGCAGACAGCTGGGTCTATTTGGCCTTACAGCTTTGGTAATGTCACTTTCAGGGAAACAGATTTGCAGATAGTCATTAGACCATGTTAGCTGCACAGATGGTTTGCATACCTCTGAGCAAGAAAAAAACAGAAAAGGGGAATGGGAAAAGAGAGGGGTAAAGCAGGCTGTGTAATTAAGCAAAGACGTGCACATTTTGTTAGGGCTAAAAGGTATAATTTAAAGAAAGGATTTTGCCTGAACAAAATTATTTGAGTGCAATATATTCTAACTTGAAAATTAGCATTTTTGCTTCTTTACACGCTGTACGATTAGGTCAGTTGGGAATGGATACCCTCTTGGTAACAATTTAACATTTGTTGTTCATAGAACCAAATTTTTATCAGGCTGTAAGACAATGAATATCTGAGTCCATGTGACTTTTTGCGGGGAAGATAGTTCTACTGAAATATTAAATATTCCTCACAATCCAAACTCCAAAGAGGTTTGAAAATCTAGTTAATCTCCTTACGCACAAAACAAAACCGCTGTTACTAGTTAAGGAAATGGAATTGTAGTAAACATCTGCTCCTTGTAATACAGAGAGTGTTAGAGGCAGGTGGCTTGGAAACAGTGAAACCGACATCTTCAGTATTAACTTCTTGTGGGACAGGGACAACAAGTAACTGAAGATTGTTGGTGATGCAGACTGTCTGCTCATGCAGAGGAATTTGTGAAAAATGGCTGCTCTTAACATCTTTGCTAATGAGAGGAAAGAGGATTTTTATTGTTTTTATAGGCATTTCAGTGATGGCTGGTACTGGGTAGCTCAGAAGTGTAACATTATTTTAATACTCCTGCAAGGCAGAGAAAGCAGTGCTATTCCTCTTTTACAGTGGCAAGATGAGATCCATGGGGAGAACATTCTGGCTTTTCTGTAAATGCTCAGCTGTACAAAGATAATTAAGGAATTATTTTGGGCAGAAAATTAAATCCTCTTTTTCCTTTACCACTGTTGAAGGATACTATGAGCAGCAACAGGAGAAAATTAMCCTTAGTATAAGTTCCCAGTGCAACCATCATCCTCCACAGGAGGCCAAATAATGTGCTTGTGGGCAGTTTGGCTCTTAAGTTTCAGCATTTTCTCCTTTTTCTTCTGGTCTGAGGCGACAGGCTATCTTGGGAGTAGCTCTTTGCATTGAAGGCTAGGCACTTTTTTTAAGGTGGAGATGTTTTGGTATCTAAGTAACTTACCCAGTGTTACGCAGCTTTGCACGCTCCATGTGCCCATAGGTTGTTACTCTTCGCAGCAGTTTGAAAGCAGGCTGAAGTCAGGAAGTAGAGATGTCAGGAGGAACAGATGAAGAATACCGAGAATGCATCATGAACACAGATAGAAAGTTCTGCTTACGAAAACCGTGTAAAATGAGACTGGAGAGTATACGGCAAAATAACAATGGCAAGTCTTCCATTGACTGTAGGTGAGGCTGAGGACCTACATAAGTGGAAATCTGGTATCTGTGGTTCCATTTCTGAGAGCATGGAGGAACTGGAGAACCTGGTGGTAGATGAAGCCAAAAAAGTGGTGATGGAAGAACAGACATCTGTTCTTCCACAACTTGCTAGGTCTTTGGCAGGAAAGTACATAAACAAGAAAGTGTTACCAGAGCAAATGTCTGAAGGGACAGAACCTTCTATAACAACATTCACTGGAGAAGAAACCATACAAGATTGTGCTCAGTTCTCTGAATCTGATTAACCTACTCTCATGTAAATTATATGAGATGAGAAAGGTCTCATCAGTATTTCCTTGCATGTATTTTTAAACTTCTGCATTGGCATAGGTACAGCTGCAGAGAGACGCTAATAACAGTCAGAAGCACTTCTTCACTGAACTTTTTAGCAGACCACTATGCTGAAACTAGGATGGAGTGAAAATACTGTAGGAGTTTTCTTGCTATTGGTTTCTACTTCTTTTCAGCAGTGTTTGGGTAAGCATTGGCAAGCTTACTGGCCCTGGTAGCATACCAAAAACTTGCTATCTGGGAGCATTAAGCTCTTAAAAAGGAAACATATATTTTTCTGGTAAATTACCTTAAAATGCAAAAGCAGCCTTGGAGTTAAATCTCCAACTCCCTTGTGCACCTGCTGACCTCTTTCAGGCAATGACCATTGACTGAACATCAGTATGGGGCAGAGAAGCAACCTTGACATAACTTTTGATCCCAAGATCACACTGAGAAAGTCTGAGTCAACAGTATGGAGAGATGGATTCCATGTGTGCATTTTAGTCAGATGGAAAGAGAAGCAGATTCATTACAATGTTCCCAGCCAAATTGCGTCTCTGCTCATGGAGAAAGCCATGCCTCCTCAGCAGCCTTACCGAATCACCCTTCCCCAGTGACACAGTGAAACACTGTGTGGGGCTTCTTTAGGAAACTTTTCCGGCTGAGGTTTGGAGATGATTAGGAGTAACACAATGAGTTTTAGTTCTCCTGCCAGGGAAATTACCTCCTGCTTTCTAATTGGCTTCAATTTCTCTCATAATTATTCCTTTTTCAGAGATTGCACTTAGAAAACAACTCAGGTAAAACAAAACATTGGATTAAAATATCCCAGATTCCATTTTCCAGGTAAGAAATTTAATTCTCTGGCATTGCCTCAAGCTAGGATTTGTTTACAAAATTCCTGGAGCCTTTACTGATTTTTGTCAATCTATGTCAACTGCATTTAAGCCTCAAAGTATTAAAGGGCAGCTTTTCTCCAGGAGTGAAGATTAATTGGAAACAAACCGTTAAGAATCTTCATTTGCTGTTACAGAAAATCACTTCCACTGTGGATGTAGAAAATCTTTGGTTTCATTGATGAAAAGCTATTCCAAAGTAACATCAGCTCCTCTCAAGTCTTCTCTTCAGAGCTGACTGCTTCTAGAATTTCTTCCTTCACTATTACTCTGCAGCTAATATCCTAACTCTTGGTAAAATGATTTGTTCATTCTTTTCTTTTTCAAATAGAGTTTAATTAGCCCATCCCACCCTAGTGACTCATCAGTAATTAACTTGCAAGCCCTGCAGATTTCAAACACCTGCCGGGCAGGTGGAGCAAATGAAAAAACCACTGTGTTTCATTTTGGACATAACCTCAGGATTAATGAAATCTGTTATCATGCATAACAATTCCTAAAAGCATTATGTAAATTCAAAATTGAATGTCTCACAATTCTCTGGTGTTTTATCAGAGTATATTCTTCTGCTATCTATCCTAATAGTCTCTGCTAAAAGTAATGATTATAAATAATATAAAGTCTCTGGTCCTCTATTATTAAAGGTATTCCACAAAATTGGTGAAAGTCTGTTTTCATTACCCAGTTTTTTAGGCATTTTGCTGATGTTTGCTAACATTCCTGGATGATTGTGTTTCTATTTAGAACAGCTGGGATTAGTAACCACCTATCTGGGATTATATGTATATGAGATACCTGCTAAATGCACTCCTTTATTCAATGCACAGACTGTAGGATCTGGGTCTGATTCTGATCTCTTTTACAGTGGAACAGAAGAATTGGTAGAAAATACTTCTGTGCAATTACACAAAATGTAACTGTGGTATCCTTCGGCAGCTTTTTGAATGTAAGCAAATTCTACTCCTGTCCATTTTAATATAGCTGAGATGAGAATTTATCCTATAATAGACTATTTAAAATATTCTTCTAGATCTTTATCTGGTACAAGTCAGTAGCAGCACTCGTGCTCTCATTCATTTAAGCAGCTTTTGTCATGGGTCCCAGTACAGCCTTGATGTACATTCAGATCACTTTACAGAGGAGACAGAACTAAACCTGAATGGTTTGTATCCTGCAGAGATGCTCTTACTGCATAATATTGGGTAAAGAGGAAGACCTTTTTCTGAATTGTTTAGAGAGGAGGGTCAGGCCTAGGGGCTGTTTTAAAGAGAACACGAGGACATGTAAATCCAGGAGAGTGTTCGGAGCTGTGAATCGCAAGTGAAAGAAGGCACTTCCTTGCAGCAGGAAGCGTGTGAGTCATTGTGGGAGGCAGGATTCAAGGCAAGGCTCTCTGCCCTTTACATTTTCTCTTGCCTGCCTGAGTGGCTTCATAATGGGCACGCTGACATCTGAGTGTCACTTGTGTCCCACCTGAAGGGTATGAGTGTGGTAAGAGCTTAACTTCTAGGCACTTAATGATATTTCAGAGTCACTATTAGTAATGCCTTTTCAGGCTATTTTCTGCTGTATGTTTTTTTTTTTTCCTGGGAAACACAAGAGAATGTGAAATGTAATGATGTTTATCAAAGCACTCAAAAGACTTTCTAGAGAAGCAACAACATGAGAGTAAAAATGCATTTGCTGCTGGGTGCAGTCTTCTCCTCTTTAAAGCATACTGCAAACATGATTAATTTAAGTTACAGTAATCATAAAAAAGGTGCATTTCTGCAATGTCCAGCTGTGATTTTTGTCAGTGTTTCTACAGTAAGTAGGTTTGGACCATATTGGTGATAAGCATAACTTGAAGAACAGGCCTTCTGCAGAAGCACTGTGGCTAACTCAGTATTTCTCAGTAACTCAGTAATATGTTGATGGTTTTGGAGGTGCTGTGCAGTGGGCACAGTACTCCTTTGCCCTGGCTTAAATGGGGGTGCAGTGTTGGTGAGCACCATTAAAAGGACTGGAACAATTCTTATCAAAGAGTCTCGATGGCTTTAAAAAAAAACAAAAACAAAAAACAAAAAAAAACAAAAAAAACCCAAAACCCACCCAAAATAACCAACCACCTCCGTATGTCTTTAATTTCTAGTGTATATGATAGTGGAATTTGTCTGTCATTTTGTAGCAATCAGCACCTGTTTAAGAAGCTCCTCCTATGTTCTAAGCTTTTAGATCTCTTTCAACAGTAATGATCATGTCACTGTGCCTCCCCCCCTCCCCATAATGATCATTCATGGCTTCATAACTCCCCTATCCATAAAACTGCACAATATCTCTTCTGAGGAATCAACCTGGTATGTTGTAAAGAGCGGTATAAAACAGATACAATTTTATCTCTTCAATCTGCTTAACAATTGAGCCTTGCTGTTCTGCAGGTTTTATTAGTTTTATTGCCTTATTTTCCAAAGAGAGGGACCCAATTGTGGATACAAAGATAGGGCTTTTAAAAACTGTGTCTGTATTCCTTTCATCTGAAGATCATACTCTTGTGTCCAGTTCTCGCCTCATGTAATTGTCATCAAAGTCCATGGGCAATCGCATTCAGTTCTCACCAAAGCATACATCTTTTGCTTCTTGTTTTGAGGAATAACAGTGCTTATGGAGTTTTTCACTCTTGTTCTTTCTTCATTATAGTCCAATCTTTAGAGGGGTCTCATGACCTTGACAGTGGAGAACACTGGGGAGATACCCTCTTCCACAGTGGTGGTTTTGATGTATTTATCAAATTTCGGAAATATTTGTGTAAACTCAGCAAAAACTACAATCTTGCTAATGGAGCAGAACCCTGCAGAGCCGACATTGGTCAGACGCTCTTCACACGAGCGAAACAGAGGAAGAGTAGAGTTAATGCAGCTTCAAATAAAAAAATACTTTAAAAGTTTTTCTGTTTTTTAAAGTTGCAAAGAAAATGCAGAATGTTGTAAGTTTTAAAGCCATTTTATCTGCAGTTCTTAAAATAACACAGAAGAGGAAAAAACCTCAGGTAGTAGATACTTCTCAAAGTTCCTAGTTGTAGGATAGACAGTGCATATAGCTGAGAACAGTAAACAAACCAAAGTATTTGCTAGGTATAATCTAGAAAATCCTCTTTGCCTTCTGTTTATGCAGACTGCTGGTTGTCTACATGACTTGTTGTTGTCTTTTAGTGTGTTTTTGACTTACTATCCTTTTTCCAAAACTAAGTTAAAGATAAGTATAGCCTTACAGCATTTACCAAATGCCTATTAAACCTGAGGAGTTCATTTGATTGCATTTTCTTTACTTTTTCTTACTATTTTAAGGATAATTCATGACATCTTGACAGTCTCAGTTTATTATTGCTATTAACATTAGCACAAATCGTCTACTTGGTATCAAATATGGGAGAGGGCTTTTAATTTGTCATTCATGTTTTTCTGCAAAGGGGAGAAGCTGTATTATGCTTAGTTTTCTTTTGCTATTGCAGTGTAGTTTGCAGATCTTTAAAATGTACTTACTCCCTGCTACTGCATTTGTGTATGTCTAGTGCTTTAAGCATGAAAAGAGCTAATGGCAAATGGGGATGGAAGATGTTTTTACAGAAGGGCACGCGGGCTCTTCTTCAAAACTGCCCAGTTGTTCTTCAGATTTCTTCAGGTTTCGTTTAAAACTGAAGCTCATCTCTGTCTCTTGGGGTAGCTTAGGAAAAATCTTGAAAGTGTGAACTAGCTCCAAGCATGTACAATTGCATCTGCAAGTGTTTGAAAAGTACTTTTGAAATAGGAGCCTTGTCAAGCGCAGGCCCACTTATCAAAATGGCTGTTTACTGAGATGCCAGTGATATACTTTGGTGGAAGTGGTGAAACGGCTCACAACAATTATCATAATGTTGAAAGCATTTAAGGAAAAGTGAAAAGGCTGTCTTGAGCGGGGGAGCTGCTGCTCTCTAAAATTTTTGCGTTTGTGAAGAAGGGGCCAAAACAAAATTCCTCAGAGGACTGAATGGACATTGGTGAAGGAGAACTAATCTGAGGAAGCTCAGTACAGCCCGGTAAGCAGAGAAAACCTCATTTTATGTGATTGCTGAAAGAGGAAGCCTATTTTTGGTGCTTTGAGTTGGGTGAGTGTAGAAGGGAGCTAGTTTCTGTTTCCTCATGTGAAGTTTACTTTTGGTATGACTACTCGCTTTTGTATAAAAGTAAAAGCTGTACATATGACTAATTAGCATCACAGCCTGACACCTCTTGGGAAAATAAAGTTTTCAAAATAGTTAAGTGCTTTCGTGTTTACTTCAGGTGACACAGATTTGGGTTTATGATATAAAACACACTGAGCTTTTAAATCCTCTCAGCTGCACAGATGCAAAAATGAGATTCTTTTTTTAGTAAGCACATAAGCAGATGCCTAAATTTAGGAACATGTGCAGTAACAATCAGTGGAATATTCTGAATCTTTTTATCTCCTTTCCTGCACTGGAACTCACTGTGCTGTGTCTTTGAGAGGTCTCTGACCCTAAGCCTTAGTGTGGAACCTGGTTTATTCTGTTGCCTTTGCAGAGTGCTCTTTATGTAGATTTTATTGACCGTACATCTGTACCCTTCAAGCTTGCTTTGCAAACATTTCCATACTTGCTAAGAACTGAGGAATGCTAGTGCGTAGTATATTCAGGTATTTATTCAACTGTGATGACAGGAGGATGTAATGAACAGGTATTTTCATTATTTTAGTACCTGTGCTAGGAGGAATTGGTTGGGTGCTAGTGAGGGAGAGGAGGCAGGAGGAGGCTGGAAGTCAGCCTGGAATGGCCACTTCTTTTCCTGCCTCCCTGCCCACTCAGTCCTGGGAGTTCAGCTGGAGGGTCCATGGGCTTGCTACCGCTTCTCCTCCTCCTTTTCAAAATCCACTGTTCTCCTTCTCCTTTCTCTCAGAGAACCTCTGCTCACCCTTTTGGCTTGCTGGGAAGAGGAGGGGAGAAGAAAGGGCCAGGATGGGGTCAAGTCAGGAAGCTAGAGGAGAGTCTCGGGCAGGAGCAATAATTGCAGTAGCCTGTCACCACACAATGGGCCATTGGTGGAGAAAGTCATCCCCTTCCTTTTGAATAGGTGAAGTAGGTGATCTGCCTCCCTGGGCAGCTATCCACTCTGTTTATGATTTAAGCTGTCCTTAAACCATTGTAATTAAACAAAAAAAAAAAAACCCCAAACCCAAAAGTTACTTGTTTATCATCTAAACTTTATGTTAATTCTAAATACAAAATAAGCTGGATTTTAAAACAACCTTTATACTTGTTAACCATTCTACCAGTAATAATAAAATTCCCTATTGGTAAAATGCAATTCTTTTGTTTGGTGGAACCGAAGTTCCACAATGTGCAAGAACGGAATAAAGCAAGTTGGGAAAACATGAAATGGCGTTCAGTGCCAGTTGCAGGAGGACTTTTGGCATAGAGAGTGTTTGTTGTGTTGGAATTTGCTCAGGGCATTACATGTCAGCTCCTCAACAAAGAATTAAAGAAGAAGGTATGGATTTTAATGGGCATGGGAATGAAAGTTCTAAATAATATAGCAGGCCTCAACATTGATCATTTGATCTAGGAGAAATAGTTGTGTATATTAAATGTGAAGTATCTGCAGAATCTGAATGTCACCTTTGAAGTGAGATTTTGAGAGGGCTCTGTCCACTGCTCACTCATCCTACAGTGGTAAGTGATGACGTTTCCGCTGTCTTCTGTGACAGTGGCGACTGCAGAGGAGTAAAGATGTGAAATCCCTGCCTCAGTACTGTATGAGAGATCCTCTTCCATCCAGTGGCAAAAATGGTGTGCATTTTGAGCAAAAGTCTTTATAGCTTTAGTCCAATGACCAGTGCTTAGTTACTGGTCTTGCTCAAGAATGTTTGATTAATCCTATCTATTACTCCAGTTTAAACTGAGGTAAATCTCTGAATTAAAAAACAAAACCAAAAACCAACAACAAACCACACAAACAAAAAAAAACCCAAACCAAACCAAACAAACAAACAAAACCAAACAAAAAAACTACACCAAACCAAAGCTCCACAATAATTCAGTTGTTTTACATCCATTTACAGATAAAAAATGATTGTAAATGCAGTAGTGTAATGCATAATACTAGGCCTTCCATAAGTGATCTCCTGTGTTTCCACTTATTTCTTCCATGGTAATAAGGAAGTGAGGAAAGTAGTTTTTAGAAATTCGGCTTTGTTACTGAGCATCAAGTAGAAGCAGTCTCTATTTCTGGCACCTCTCTGTTTCCTGGATGCAAACTGGTCTCTCATTTGTGAATTTCTGTTGTCTTCCACTCTTGCCTGGAAAAAATACGCAGTGTAACCAACTTACCTAATGACAAACTGTTAGGCAAGCCTGAGGTTGTACGCATGGAAGTCGTTTGTTCAAGTCTTCCTGAAGGCACCAAAGTCAGTGGAACTTCTTCTGTGTGAAGTTACTGAACATTTGGCTGTTCTGTAAAATTAGGATTTAATTCGTACATTCTTTTCTTTTTGTTTGTACAGTGCTCACTATAATGAAATTTGATGGGAATTTTGCAAAATATTGTCACAAATAACTAAAAAGTGGCCATATGTGCAATAGCACGCTGTCTTTTTGGTCCAAGACAGGAAACATGTTAGGCCAGTGCCATAACTCTCACAAAACACCAGATACCAGAGATGATGAGCTTAAACTGGTTTAGCACTTTAGCTGACAATCTGATCTAATCAGCATTGCAGGGGCATTTATTCCTGCTAACCAGAGCCATGACTTGGAATGAGACTATCATGCTGCTTATCTGAAAAATTAGATTGGTAATTGTGCCCATCTCATTCCTCTCTTTCCGTTACGGGTACCACTACCAGTTTGCGGCAGTGGCACTGCAGTTTGTAATGTTGAGATCTAAGTATCAGAAACTGAAATAAGGTCGCCAAATTAATTTTCAGACAGTTTTTGGCAGATTATTATTGTATCATTAGACATATTATTCCAAAAATTGTTGCATGTTTGCCTGCACGTTGAGTTTAAGTTAGTGCTTTAAGTACAGAGTTTTTTTAAGTGAGAAAAATAATTTTGCAGTTTAAAATGTATTTCTTGTAATGAAGACAACAGTAGTACTTTAAGTAATAGTCGATAAATAATTCTTCTGACCACCCTTTATCTTGAAGGCCTGTAGTTAAGCAATTATGTGTTACTTTAAATGAATCAATGCTTTTTTAAAATCTGGTTTCTAAGCATGAGGAATGCAGAGAGGTATTGCTTTGGACAATCTTAAAAATGTGTTTTAGAAATTGCGAAGATTTGGAAATTGGTGCTCCTTAGTCTTCAATATCCTTATAGTATATTTTTTGAAAATCAGCCTTTCACCCATTGGAGAAGACAAAATTGGTCTCTGTCAAAATATTGGTGTCAAGGGATACAGAAAGCCTTTGAAGTGCAGTATTGGTACCTGTCAGAGAGCTCTCTGTTTTCATCTAGTAAATATTATCAGAGGAAATTGCTTGTACTTGGAAATACGTATTTCCTTTGATAATCCCTTTCCAGTAAGTTAAAAGCTTTTAGTCTACTTTCAGGTTGTCCAGGCTTGTAGTAAATTTATGTTAACTTTGCCAGAATGATGCAGGGACCTGTCTAGCCTGATTCATATCCGTGGAACAGTTATGGCTAGAGGGGAATTTAATAGGCTAGTAGTGAGAAGATATCTAGTAGAAACAACAATGGCCAGGATTTATAGTGTTTTCAGATCAGAATAGGCTAGTTCTAGCGTATACAGGAGAAATATAGAGCCCTTATCAAGACCTTGTTCCATGTTTGGAATGCATATTTGCATTGCATGCACCCACACAATATAGTTTAGCATTTGCTTGATGACATAATAATAATTTTGTTTTTCTCCTATATGTTTTCTTACCTTTAGGAAATAACCACTGTAATAGAATTTGCTGGTTAATTAGCAGTTTATAAGTTTGCTGCTTGCAGTTCTGAGAGCTCTTTAACAAGTTCTTAAGAAGTCTTAAAAACTTCAGATTTCTCTTAGAAGACAAATTTTCCTGTTTCTTACACTGCCCTCTAGCGCTGAGCACATTTTGAGAGTCGTCTTCAAACATCTTTCTTCAGTGTAAAGTAACTTTTGTGCAATGACTTTTTAGGAATTGTTAGGTTATCAAAGTCTGCCAAGGCAGGAAACGTCCAACTTCTCTACATGAACGTCTGTCCTTTTTGGGTGAACATACTCACATATATATTCTGTAGAACAGGCAGAGTTCTGTACAAATGAGACAAACATCCAGTTGTCAAAACCCGAAAGCTGCCTGTGGTTGCAACCTGACATCTCCACCAATCAACAATCAAATAAAATGAAGTTCAGGACACACAGCCCAGGTAAGTAGAAGGTCCTGCAGTATTCTGTACCAGTGACCTGCAGCCTTCTGGGACCAGTGGCTTCCCCTATGTCTCCTCCTTGGGAGAAGCATCTGGATCTCTAATATTTGCAAGTGCCTTGATCCTGAGCAAAGGGAAGCCGAGCCTTAGGTGACTCTTTAGCAGAAGTGAGCTGCCTTCTGACATATTCATGAGTTGGATCATTGCTGCAATGACTCACATTCTGTTGCTGCTCTACCTGCATTACTTGAAAACCAAACTTGCTGTGTAAGAACTTGAATTGCTGTCATTGACTTTCAGTAAGTTCAGGTTAGCATCCCTTTTCCAGTCTCTTGCAATATATTAACTCATTCCATTATTTCAGATCTGAGAAGACTTGATAATATGAACTTCTTAATTTGAATTCAAAGATCTCATGGATCTTTCTATCACCAAACATCTAATATACCCTGATATTTCTGATAAGAAGTCCCTGAAAGGAAATGACAAATCAGTACATTATTGAGAATGTGTGACACAATTAACTTAATCCCTTTATGAGCATGTATTTGATAAATAGTTAGCTCCCCACAGTCTTGTCTAGTCAACAGTTGATGGGAAAATCTAGGTAATATGAATATAGGGGAGAATGCTGTGGAGAGACGTGGCACCCCCGCCCTGGAGAGCCGTTCAGGCTCTCTGCGTAGTGTTCGTGTGCGCTGGTGTCAGTGTGGCTCTGGGGGAGACCCAGCTGGATCTGTCCCAGGCTTCCCGAGGGTGCAGCGTTTCAGCATGGCCTATTTGGCCAAAAATGAAAGAGAAAAAAAACCACAGAGCACTTTGGTGTGGGTGTGAATCTGGGTAAAGATTCCAAACAGCTCTCTCTGGCTCTTAGTTTGTATTATCTACTTGTGTCATTCATATAGGGAAAATACAGTCTGATGTTTATGTTTCTAGAACTTTAAGTGACTTCAGGGAGAGAAAGAGCTTCTGTTAAGCAGCAGAACCAGACTGAATTTCCACCTTAATATGCACAATAAGCATGGGATTATTTCTCAGAAGAAAAAAAAAAAAAAAAAAAAAAAAAAAAACAAATTTCTCCAAGAGATACTGTTTTTTTAGAAACAAATGAAAATAAATGTTAGCAGCACTCTAGTAGCTTACCATTATGTATGTGTATTGGCTGCACTAAAATGCAATAGTGGTAACATATCAATTAATAATAATAAATTGTGTTTCAAGTTCTCAAAAATGTCAGAAATTTGTTGAGAGAGTTTTTGGCATTTCCTTCTGTATGTGCTGTCGTATACAGTTTAATCTTTAAAGTTTTGTACTGATTGTATACTATTTGTAGTATTATCGTGGCTTCTTGACAGCTTTTCAGGAAAGGATCACCTTTTTGGCGGGGTTGGTTTTTTCCCATTCCCTGTCTGTCTGATCTGTCCAGTGTTGACACTAACTACAGTGTGTGCTGGAATATGCACAGAATGGATATTGAGTTGAATCCTCTCAGGGTGGTTGTGTGTTTTGTGTGTAGTTTGGATCAGTGTGGGTTTTTTTGTTTGTTTGTTTGTTTGTTTTGTTTGGGTTTTTTTTTTTTTTTTTTTTTTTTTTTTTTTTTTTTTTTTTTTTTTTTTTTATGATTATGGCTTCTCTGCTCTTCGTACTCTGTACAGACAGACTCTGACAGGCTCTGTCAGTCTCTTTGAGGAACCCTGGCAACTTCAGTATGACTTGCTGAGCTGTAAGTAAGTAGTAGTAGCAGAATTTAACCCACTTAAATATTTCATTTTTTCTTAGGTGCACTTCCATTAAAGTCAGTTCTTTGGGAACAAAACTAGACTCTGACAAGGGGAATTAACTTAACTTGAATATTCAAAACAGTAAAATTCATTTTTCAGCACAAAACAATATTAACGTTGACACCTTGTCAGCAGTATTGTGATTTTTTGGGGGGTGAGAGAATAAGTAAAATAACTTTTCTGAGGGAAGCTCTGTCACTCTTACTGTCATTTTAGATTTTTGTCTTCTGAGTATACTTTTCTCCATGGCTGATGCAGTGTTGCATCTTGGTGAGCTGCTTCTGCTATTGCTTGTCGGTGTTTCATCGCGCTGTACAAACAAGGAGGTAATGTTTTCATTTCAGAGGTTCATTCATCTGATAGAGGATTTATAGCAGTGTCCTGCATGGGATCAGCCTTCCAAGACAGGAATTCACAGACTGTAATTATTAAGGATGCTGATAACATGTTTGCATTAATTACAATAGACTTCGAAAGTGGGATCTTCCTCTATGTATCTTCCTGTGTGACAAAATTTAGGTAAAGTTTTCACACTTCTAAAAACTATATCGAGGCTCTATGACCCAGTGCAAGTCTGGGATTTTTACCTGTCGCGTAGAATAGCCTCTGGTGAGAGGGTATAGATTGGCTAACAGATGAAGGGCATATGTAGAGGAAAAGGGTGAAAGGATCCTTCCTTCCACAGAAAGCTGAAATGCTACTGCCTGCAGGAAGTCGAATATAGATTTTTTTGAGTGCTCGGAGCCAGAGTCTGAGGCCATTAGGCCTATGAAAAAGTCGGTACTTAAAATCCTGAAGCAATTCCCAAAGTACCAGCAGAGACAATCTAACACAAAGTTGCTGTGAGCTTCTTCATGATTGTCTCAAGAATCTGAAGGCTGCTGAGGTTGTGTGAGAAAATCAGTTCCTTCAGTTTCTTCAAAGTATGGTACTCTTTCATAAAAGCATTTACTAGTTTATCCTGACTTCCCAAAAATCTGGCTGCTGAACATCAAAGAGACCTGAGGTTTATTTTGTCTTTAATGATAGTCTACTTAGATTCGCATCATGAGTGCACCTTGTAAGGTAAGGCATGGTTACTGCATTACCTCTTTAATCATTGCATGCTCCTTCCTTTCTAGACTGGTAAATCCAAGTGTCAAGCACTGGAGAACTCAGAAGAACACGTGATCAAAGCCTTTCTGTCTACATCCTGGCGTCATTTCTAATTCATTTTTCTTTTGTGAGCAACCTGTTAACGCCTGAGCGTGTATAGTTTTGCTCAATTATTGATGCCTTCTGCATGTTCTTTAGCTGACATAGGGGTATTTTTGCAGATAAGATATTTTTGCTGACTTACTGTATATCCCTTCTTGTTACTGGCACTTAACTGAAATCATCATATAAGGTTACACTGCAGATTTTTTAAAGCACTTCTGATACCATGGAAGCCATCTTCACAATGGTAAAGCTTTGATATGAAACACTGCTGCTTTTGTGAGTAGGCCTGCAGTCAAATGAGGGGTAGAACCAAAACAAATCTTATGGACTAGTAACAACAAACAACGTGTCTGAATCTGTCTCTGCAACTATTTTTGTGGCCCTTTTCTGGCTTGGTCCTTTCTCTTAATTGTAAACCTGTTCATGGTAACCTTTCTTAGGAAGAAAAGTTGAAAACTGAGTGAAGCTGAAAAAAATGAGTATTTCTTAACGGGCTTGAAAGGTTTTTATGGAGATAGAGTTAATGATGTCAGTGTGCTTTTCTGTTGAAGCTGGCTATTTTGTTAGTCTCGTTGTTCTCGGCAGCGTTGGTCTGAAGAGAGTTTCCTTTTTGAGATATGCAATACGCATGTAAGTGAGTTTTTTACAAAGCTTACTAGTTCATTATGCAGAACCATATTCATTTATTTACGATAGTGTAACTATGTTACCAGAATTTCCCAGTTGTCATTAGGGATGGGCCTTTCTGCTGCCATTTTCTGTTGCATATTTTGATCCAGATTCTTTACTTCAAGGCCTTGTGGTACTATTTGTAGAAATGCTTAATAATAACTAAGGAGGCTGTTCTTATATGATGAAACTTCAAGGAGAGACAGGCGTGAGAAATAATGAAAAACATCACAACAGAGTCAATTTAGCATCAGTCATAAACTGGGGAAAAGTTATGCAATGTACAGCTTAGGAAAACAGATAAGAGAAAAAATAAAGGAGGGAAAAAAGTGTATTACTGGCAGCAGTTGATGGTCCAAATTAAGCAGCACAGAGGAGGATAAAGCATGTGCAGTGTACTGACTTGTGAAGTACTGAACTCTTACTGTTCAGGGCTGTCTTTATGACCTCTATTGTAAACCAAGTAGATGTTAACTGCAGTTGCATATTGGAAGAGAGGACAACTGATTTATTTTAAAGCTTAAAGGCTTCCACAGATGGATCATGATACAAACAGACACAGTGCCAATTATAGATTTACATGCTAAATTGCTTTAAAAATTATTCCTTACAGATGCTTTAGTATCATTGTGCCTTAGGTACCACTGAAATTAGATTAAATATGGCAATATTCCTTACCCATTTAATCTGCTAAATGCCAGCTGTTAATGTTGTTACGTGAGTTCACGAACTCATTAGTTAAGGCCATCGGAAACTTGAAGCAGCCACTGATGTTCTCATGGTCTTTCGTAAATCTTGATAAGGAAGTATGAATGGGCAGGATCAGCACTTGCATGGCAGATATGCAAGAAATAGATTGATGCAACATAAAATTATACTGGTGACAAAACTGAAGACAGTCTTTCAAGAAAGGTCACTGCTAAACCTTTGCGTAGCCAATGCATCAGTGGTGCTAGAGGTGCCATTCATGGTTCTGAAACAGAGATATGCATTTGTTGGGTAGAAAATATCCCCATGTAATTAAATAATTGCATTAYGCAAATAGTAATTAAATAATTATATTTTGCCAAGATGCTTGAAGACTACTACAATTACAGTTGGATACAATAGTCTTCATTTCCTTCCTTTCACAACTTAAGAATGCTGTTGTAAATTATGTGGTTGTCCTGTACTACCCTGGAAATAATTGCGTTTTCATGGTGGGCAGAACGATTCCTGTGCCATTAATAGCTGTTATCAAATGATGCTATAAATATGCTTGGTGGTAGTCAAGAAAATCCTTTCCTGAATTCCTTACGGCCTGATCAGTTTTTTTATCATATTGTTCTTTGACTACCAGTTGTATGAGATGCCTTATGAAAACTGGCAGAGACAAATGTGTATGAGAAAAAACTAACAAAGTAAGCGTAGGTTATAAATAGATAATGAAGGAAGGGAGAGGAAGGAAAGGGATACACTGGCACACTACAGTATCACTTTACTATCAGTAAAAGGAAATGCATAACTTTTGATGGAATAGGGTCTGTCTTATGTTGTTGCTTCTAACACATTGCTTGTCTGCAGTTCCTTACTAATAATAAGGGATAGACGTTTTGTTGTCTGTTTGTTTGCTGCTTGGTTGTATGCTCTCTGAAGAAAGCAAGTATTTAATTTATTACCAATTAACACAGACATTTAATTGCTAACTTGGGTATTAGGAAACAAAGACAATATGGGGCACCTCCTACTCTCCTGACCTTGGTCTTCTCTCACTTTCTTGTTTCCTCTGTTGTTCTCTTTGCTGCTCCCTTGCACCCTTGTTCCCTCCTCCTCATTTTCTGCCCTTTCTTAAATATTTTTTCACAGAAGTGCCACCAGTTTCACTGATGGGCTTAGCTTTGGCCAGCAGTGAGTCTGTTGGGGAATTGGCTATGTCTGGCACAGGGCAGCACCTGACCTCCTACAGAGGCCACTCCTGCAGTCCCCCTGCTACCCAAAYCTTGCTATTTGTACCCAATACACTAGAAAAGGCTATCGAAACCTCTGTGTGTGTGTTTCATTACAAGGGCAGTGTTAATGCAAATTCATTCAAGCTTCAATTACTAATAAAAATATCTTTTATTACTAGGAGAGAATTGATTTCATGTCATATACAATCTGGATTTCAGTGGTGTCTTCTGATTTGGTGGCTCTGACTTATTCTATATAACRAGCAATAGAAAGAGGAGAGTGAATTTCCATCTTGGAGACTGCAGTCAGTGAGAGCAGATGAAGCAGTAGATTTTATATTAATACTAATTGCATAACTAGTAAACATGCTTCAGAAAGTATGAGCTGAAGACATGCAGATGCTTATGGAAAACAAGCTGTGGGTTTTTTGACTCAAGTAAGCAGTGTGTGACCAACCCCATGCTGATGCCGTGACCCAGCTAGGCTTCTGGAAGGAGACTTCCTCAGCCCAGATGTACAGCCAGCTGACATCTGTGTGATTTCTGTCTGGTACCAATTGATTTAATGGCAAAGAGTCAGTCTGCCAACAGTTAATACCAGCGTCATGTCTATGTACAGTGCTGTTCTTTGCATGGTGTGAAAAGTTAACGTAGAGAAGACCCCGTGTTAACATTTGCAGCAATGTGCTGCAGGTGGTAAGCTTTCTTCCCACAGGAAAAATGGAACTGATCTTTCCTTTTTAGTAATAACTGAGCAGATAAATGTGCCTACCTTAGTATTGCTTCAGGCGGTACTACTTACTGGCTCACCTTTGAGCCTTAGCTTCCCATGATCTTTCTGCAATTGTAGAAACAAGTGGTAAGAAGAACTGGCTTGTGAGATTTCAGGCCAAGATCTGTTTTCAGAGACTAAGGCATCAAATATGCTTGTTGACTAGTCGAAAGGCAGCTGATGGTCTTATAATAATTGTTTTTATTTCTTGTGAGAGACTGCCTGAATAAAGTCGCTTCCCCCAAGGGTTTTCAGCCAAATAAAGGGAAGAAAGACTTTGTCATCAGAGATGTGTGCTTAATTCCATTGATTGGAATTGTAATTGAAAGTTCTTGCTAATGCTTTTTTCCTGTAGAACGATGTATTGAAATAACGTGTTTGCTTAGTATACAAAAAATGGCTGCGTTTGGCAAGTGGTTTATTAGCGCTTGTAAACTAAATTCACAGATATCCATTGCTGGAAAATCTTAAGTCTTGCAGATACAACCTGGATTACTGAGTGCCTTTTCAATGAGAAAACAGCAAGAGATTCATAGATCACTTTAGGAGATATTCTTGCCCACAGAATCATTAGATAAAATTCAATAGGTGCCTGTGTGAGTGTGATTCTGTGAAGGCAGTTGTTTCTGGGATGGCTCTTCAACCATGGAAAATTATTCTTAGAACTGCCCATAGTTTCAAATGCATATGCATGCACTACTCTTATCGTGAGTCTTATTTTTATTCAGATGTCTTCATGCATCGGTGGGCAGTTTGCATGTGGGTGGATCCTACAGTCTTCTGCCATAAGTGTAATAATAAGTACAAAAAATAAAACCTTCAGGGAAAGTGTGCTTGATTCAGAGAAATCCAAATTAATGTAACACACAACAGGTTGAACAAATAATTGCATAGTTTTCTTGATTAGCATGAATGTACATGTTCTTGAAAAGTGCCGAGCAACATTAATTTCTACTGGCCAGGATCAGGAACGTACCTGATCTAAATATCTCTTATGATGTGAAGATAGTTTGTGAGATTCTTTGTGTAAATTCACATTGTTTTTTTGGAGATCACATAGTTGTCAAACAACAGATACACCTATGACTTTCCCTATTGCTGTGATTTTCGGACTGGTATTTTAAAACGATTCTGCCTTTCTCAAGTTAGGACCTTCTAAAATGATCTCAATTTATCACGCTTTCTTAATTTCCATTGCAGAGTTGTATGCAAACTCACAAGCTCCACTCTATCACATTTATCTGTGTGGTAGCAGGGCCTGTCAGAGTAGTTTCCTCGTTTGACTGAGGGTTTAGCATGTCTTTCATCTTTGAAGAACTGGAGCTGATTGCAGGATTCAGGCTGGGAGGCAATACTTCGACAAGTAAAGAAACATTACATGTTTACAGAGTTTGGAATGTAATGCAGGGAAGCAAGTGTCATTAGTTTCCTGTCAGTATTGTCAGGGGAAAAAGGAAAATATCTTGAATGAATCAAACAACTTAATCTTCTCAATTTATGTTTTTCCATTTTGGGTTCTTTTTAGTAAGAGATCAAAGAATGTGCTTCCTGGCATTCTTTGGGAGTCATGATTCTGGTGGTATATACTACTAGTACTTAAACTGTTCTCTTTAGGCGTGTCACCTTCCGCCTGTGCGGGAGAGGTGACTCAGATTCACAAATTCCCTCGGTATGGATTAAGGTGAAACGACACTCAARGTCTGTACRTARRCAAAGAMTTTTACTCTATAGCTAGGCTCATTGGTAAATAATTGGATAACAGAAAAGCTTGTTGCTCGCCACTGTTGTGGGAGTTTATGAAATAATTGGGTAGCAGAAAAGCCTGTTGCTCACCRCTGCTGTGGGAGTTTATGCCTTGCRTTACTTRCTAGGARAAGGTAAAAGAATAAAAGAAAGAGAGAAGGAGAGAGTGAGAGAAAGAAAGAGAGAAAGAGATCACCAGTCCAGGTTCCAGCGCTGGTTCGGCCAATGGGGGTCTCGGGTCTGCAGGAGTGCTCCTTCAGAAGTTCCCACAAGTTCCCGAAAAGAGTCCCAAGTCCAAAGTCGAAAGTCCCAAGTTCCCCTATAGTACTTGCCTTCCCCTTTTTATGCCCGCCGTTCACTTCAAACTGCCCCTCTGCTATGGGGGCAGTTTCGTAGTTCGCTTCTATTGGTTCTTGTATGCCTCGTCTTCACTTAAAGTCACAGTGTCCTTTCTTTTTACTGCGCATATTCAGTGGGGAAGGGGCTTTGTTGGGTAGGGGGCTTTTCCTGCTGGTGGGTGGATTTTTTAGTATGCTAATTAGGATAGTTCACTCATGGTTCAAGTAGTTGTTTCTTTGGTTTTATCAGTAGTTCTTGTTTTCTTAACACTTATCTGGATACTCCCTTATTTGGCTGATTTACGGTGTCGTCATATTTCTTGTCCCAAGGCCAGACCCAGTTAACTCTCTACAGAGGAGCCTTCCTGGGATTCACCATCCCTCAGTCTTGCAAGTGTTTGAGACATTCCTCAGACAGGCTCAGGGGATCTCTACCCCCTGCTCCCTTATCAAGTTTTGTCTCCTCTCATTGGAAAACAGTTCTTTGTTCCAGTGGCTTACAAGTTGGCCTTGGTGTTAGCTGCCAGTTGGTCTCTTACAAGGTGTTTCCATGCAGCTAGCTTAAGCCAGCTGTCAAGTTTGTTAGGTGACTGTGTGGGTACTGAGGAGGACTTTGGACACAGTTGAAGTTTCTGCCTATTGGACACATTTGAAGACTTTCCAAAGATTTGCTTTTATTTTCATAAGTCTCTGTGTGACCAAACAGTTATGGTTTGTGAGTACAGCTCTTCAGAAATGAGAGTTTTTATTTAGTTGGTTAGTTGTTAATGGCTATGGAGACCATTCATAAATGATTAGGACTTGCAGAAAATGAAGACTTTTTTTCATTGTGAGTCACTAGTTTATGATGACAAATCGGGGTCAAGTAAGGCATTTGATCTTTCTTTATTAGTGCACTGTATATCATAAAATGTTTACAGAGAGAGGAGGTTCTCTCGGTTTGATTGTGTGGTCACCTGAGTAAAGACTGAAGGGCTGGTTGGAGGGGTGAGATAGTGCTGTTACAGAGAGCCTTACAAGTCACCTTGAACAGACTTCTTGAGCAACTAAATATGGAGAACAAATGCTGAGATTTCATTGTACTGGAACTCTTCTTAAATTAAGTTCTAGGTATATCTTTTCCCATCTTCTCTATTTGTTATAGCAGCCAGAGATGTGGCCTTGTGGAACAAAAGCATTTTATAATGACACAAATATTACAAAGTGACAGTAGCATCATTGCACACACCTAAATACGGACTACAAATTCAAATAGGCTGGATTGGTAAACTAGAACACAAAATTGTTGTGTGACTGAAACTGGTCTGCTATTTAAACATGGATGCCAAGTGCAGTGAATTTTTTCTCTTTGTTGAATCTGTAGTTTCAAAGAACTTATTTTACACGCAGACTTCAGCAGCCATTTTGTGTGTTCTGTACAGACTCTCTCTTCTCTTCGTCTTTGTTTTTCCCCTTCAAAATTTTAATCTTTTCTAGCAAGATAATTCAGGCTGAAATTAAATAGATCATCTTTGTGTACGAAAACAAAATAACATTCTTGTTGTCTGACAAAAATCCTTTTGAAATTTAATTAATTTAGATTTATCAGTCCCAGCCTTTAGTTTGATTGTGATGAAAAAGAATTGTTTTTAACTAACTGTATTTTGAATATTAAATTTTGAGCCTTAGGTGCTAATAGTTACACTGCCACAAGAGGTGTGTGAAGGCATGTTATGTGAAGACTTAGAGGCTGCTGTAAGCCAGCAGCATGTGCTGTTCTGTATGGTGTTCTTCCTAAAGTTATGCTTTTTAAAGTAATGTCCCCTCAAGCCTGTTGGAATGGAAGTCTAAAATTGTTTCTTTTTGTCTTTGTCTTTTGTAGAAGCTCCACCAAAACTGGAAGAAAATCCTGCTGAAGCGTTCACTGACTCATCTCTCTTTGCTCACTGGGGCCAGGATCTCAGTCCTGAAAACAGACGTATTGCACTGAAACAATTCCAGTATTACGGCTACAACGCTTACCTGAGCGATCGCTTGCCACTGGACAGGCCCCTGCCTGACCTTAGGCCTAACGGGTAAGTGCTGCAGTTCAACCTAGCATTGTAGGTCCTGAGTTGTAGAGTCTGTTAGCTCTTTTTCACCTGGAAGTCTTGTGTTGTGTGATCGCATAGAAGGTAGGTTACATATGATGGCCAGAATGATTAATTTCTATCAAATAGATGAAGGTTGGAAGTTTCAAATGTCTCCTGAAACACCGGAGTGCCCAAATTAAGTCCTATTTAAAACCCCACTAAGTATCCATTAAAAGTTCCCCAAGATCCTTTGGAACCTTAATCTCACCTACAATTTATATTAGATAGCAAGTGTTTTACTGCTAAAAGAATAACCTTTTTATGTTAAATTTTGGTTTTATCACAAGATCTGACTAAGATAGGAAGAAAATAAGAACTGCTCTTTTTGCAAGCCCAGAACTGCCTGATAAAGATCAGTAAGCAGGTGAAACTGTTGAGCTCTAGTGGTGAAATACGCAATTTAGTCAAGCAGTGTGTACCAGCTGAAAGCCCATGGAGCCTTCTTTACTGGGCTGTTCTCTGCTGGGAAGCATGCATGTCAGGCAGGGTAAATATGTCCACTGTTATTCCACAGTGGCTTGGTGAGATAGATGAGACCAAGGGAGTGAACAATCTTCTTTTTAGTGCATTTGAGGCCTGTTCTGGTAGGGCCATTCACAGAGACAGTTAATGCTCAATTTTCTTTCAGCCTTGGTGATAACATCTGATCCTTTCAACAAACAGCAGCTCTGGGGATGGGGAAGTGGGTGGAGGGAAAACTGCTTTTTTGCAGCTCRTTTTTTAAAAAAAAAATCTTTAAAAAAAACATCATGGGTACTTACTGAATTGAACCAGCAACCAAGATGTGAAAGGCTGCTTAGTTCCTTGCCAATTCCAAAAGCAATCCAGATGTGATCTTATTCACTTACTTTAACCAAATGTTTTAATAACTAAAGCAGTAAGCAGTACATTTTACCCTGTATTAGGTTGTCTGATATTAATGAAAAGGTATGAGCACCATTCCAGGCAACAGTTTAGCAATTTTAAATATATTTATGCTATATATTATTATATATCACATTTTAGAAACATTTATGTTGTGGATTTGCTGAAATAATGACTTTAAGGAAAACAAGGTCCATACAATTATATTTGTATTTTGGTTAAATCAGTTTAGCACTGTCTGTAGGGACAATCTTTTTTTTTTTTTTCTAATTGTAAACTAATTTAGAGGAAAAATAAATCTTCTGTAACTAAGAAGACATCAATGATAGAAACATGTCTGTTCTTATATCTCTTTTGAAATGACTCTCCTGAATGATTTTAATTTAAATTTTTTATAACTATGGGTTTTAAAAATTAAAAAGACAGAGAAAATGAATGTTACTGTAGCTGAAAGAAATAAATTAGGGTTGGGATTTTAAAAGAAACTCCAGTTAGAAACGAATCATGATCCTAATTTCTGTGAAATTTTTGATCCTTAGTTAACTATCTGCCAGAAACATGTTAGACATTACAATATGTTTATGGGTGTATGCATACAAAATAATGGCTTAGTAATGGTAGCTCAGGAAGATTCCCCCCCACACACACCCTTTGTCATGGTTCAGGAGCAGTAGGTAATCTGACACTGAAATGTAGTAAATTCTGATACTGAGGGAAATGAAGAGTGTTGTCAGGTAGTATGTACGCTGTTTGCTGTATGTACGGCACCCTGTGGAGTACAGAGCTACAGGGTATTCTGAAAATCGTGTTGCTGAAAAAATTCCCACTCCTGATATGCAAATTCTCATTTGTGTGAGAGCACACACATGGCTATTGTGGGAAAAAAAACCTACCCTACAAGAGTATGTTTTCCACTATAATAATCAATTTTTAGGATTTGTAGCACCTATTTTTAAAGCCAATTGCATTAGTCACTTCCAGAGTCTATATAGATGTATTTAAATTATCCATGGACACATACTAGGCTCAAGCAGCATAGCATGAAAGCCAAGGACAGCTTGGTCTGAAGAGAGCACACAGCAAGTGGCACGGAGACTGAATTAATGAACTTTGCTGGACCTTAGTCGGTTGTGGTACTCCTGTTCTGACTAGAAATGCATGAAAGCACAGATATGACAGAGGTACCGCAATAGCTCTGGACAGAGTTAGCCTAGGTCTAACCAAGCTCGTTAGCCTGGTTTTAGCAGTGGTTCTGCAAGAGTCAGTGTGACGTTGAATCCCAGCAAAGGCTTGTGGGCTGGTAGCTAAAAGAATGGAGTTCATATAGATATGTCTGGGCTCAGTTCTGGTCTGTCATCTGTATTCATAACCTATCATATGAAGTATAGAACATTGGAACAATAGAAATATATGTATAACTGAAGTGTAATGTAATTCATATATGGTTGGCCCCAGTTGAGACTGGGAGATTTAAGTGATCTACCAAGAGTGTGTGGTGTTAGTAGCCCCTTTTATATCATACTGGTATGACTCGGCCTTGACCTTCTTTCTGCCTGCAGTGCTCTGAGAATTCACATCAAAATAACTTAGCAGAGGAGCTCAGCATTTTTCTGCGAGGTTCTGCAGTGAGAAAGGCCACTCCACATATGTAATAACCCCGTATTATAGCATAGAGGCTTTTCTAGGGTTGATATTGTCAACATTTAATGCCATGAGAAAACCAGAGGACAATTAGAGATTGCTGAGCCACAACACATGTGGAGGAAAGGGCAAATATTCAGTCTTGCCCAGTCCTCCAATGTGGGGGGCATGCAGGGGTGGGAGACCATATTTAGTAATTAGGGCAGTGCACTCTGCCCAAGCCCCTGAACCCTGGCTTCTCTGTTAAAAAATGACCATCAGTCAGACGGAAACATTCAGCAGATTGCAGTTGGGTCAGGCTGTGGCAGTTGTCATACCTTGCAGTGGGATCTTCTTGTGTTTCAGGTACTGCAGAGTGGTTTCTAACCCTCTGTACAGCCATGAGCCTCATGTCCTGTGATAAAACGTTCAGAATTTGATTACTTTTCACTGTGAATATTTGCGCTAGCACAGTGGAGTCCCCAGCACAGTCCAAAATAATATGTTATAATACAGATTATAATAAATAACTCCCCTGGATATCCCAGCCTCCTGAAGTAATCGTCACATCCTGAAGTAGGCTTCGTTTTTGCAGTACTTAGTAGATAGTACAAGCAGTATTGTGGAGTATTGCTTACACTGTTTCTCCCAAGCCTCCATTTATTTTCTGCTGCTGAAATTGGGTGCTCTGCTGTTTACCACCCTTATGTGCAGCTGTTAGCCTGTAACATATCTACATTGCAGACTAACAAATAACTACTGGCTCTAATGAGCTTGGAAGCATTGAGGAAGGCAATGTTGCCCTTACTGTGTGCAGGAACAGGGTAATACTTCTGTGTTAGTTATAATTCTGTTGTGCTCATTACTTTAAGTAGGGCAGGCAGTACCTATAAAGCTTGTCATGAGCGAAATGTTGAACAAGCTCACACAGAAAGACATTATTAAAACTTAGGTTGTTTAGGGATCCCAAAGCTGTGTACTAAGTCTCCTTTTGAGTGGATGCACTTAGGATTCTACTTTGTCGGCTTGTGAATTTTTTGTTGCCTTATCCAGTGTGCTGAAGCACATGTGGGAAAGAGAGATAAGATTCTTCTTTGCTGATGTGATGAGAGAGTGAGGGGTAGTGGAAAAAGAGGTGTGCAGCAGGACCCCAGCTGCAGGGTTTTGCTCCTGCACAGCCCATATGATATGAAGGAGCTGACCAGTAGGCATAAAGCCACTTTTTCAGTCAGTGTAACTGCAGTCAGCCAAACTTCTTTTGCGTTGGTAAAAACAGTATTTGTATGAAGAAGCAAAGGCAGGAATGGTGGAGGGGGAAGAGAAGCATTTAAAGCTCAGATGTTTTTTCTTTTTGGAGATTGCTAAATAGTATGGTATAGCATTTGGCTCGTAGCAGGTTTGCCCTTTTCCTAGCTGAGTCAGTGCTGTTTGGTGTCTCGACAAGTGCAGTGAAGATGTCCTGTTTCCTGTGCAGAGAAAGGCTTTGGCCATTTTGTAAGTACTACTTGTTTCAAACAGTTCACCAGTCCCAAACTGTGTTACTTTTGAGGCTCAGTTCGGCAAAGAACAATGTTAGAAGCCTTGAAGAGCAGCAGAATTAGGTTTGTGATAAAGTGGGCACAAACAGAGCAGGCAGGATATCCACTGAATGCAAATATAATTACAAGGGAGAAAAATTAAGCATTGGCTGGTTGCTTAGGATGCGTTTTAGGAGAAAAGCTGTTTATGTATGTACATCTGTCCAAAATGTCCATCAGTTTTATGGTGGTATATGGAGTCCTGGATGTAGTGTGCAAGACATCAGACTTCTAAACCTGTAGGTTTTCCTTTATTAAAATTGATGTAAGAAAAACATGKGATCTCCAGTTGTGAGGTTCAGGCTGGGCATTTGCATGTTAGCTCTGCTTCTCCCCAAAAGCCAGCTCCTACAGACTTGCATTCCATAAGCGTTTGCTTCCACATGTCTGTGAAACAGTTCTGTTTTGCTGGGCTTATGTTAGTTACGGATATGGCTCTATTTTCATTTCTGACCGAGTTCTTTTGTTTCTATTCATGAAAGATAGCATAAAATATTGCATGTTGTATTTGATGTTTCAAAAGAATCCTTTAAAAAGAGCACAAAAGCCTGGTACTTAACTTATTGTATTGTTTTGGACAGAAGTCCTAAAATTACCAAACTATTCAGCATTCTTGTTAAATGCCTAATGTTTAATTCTGTCATATTTCCCGCTCTCTTTTACTCAGCTCTCTACCTTTGATTCTTCTTTTTCTTGTCTCACTTTTGCCTGCCTTTAAACTGACTCACAGCAGTGGTGTGTACTGCCTGAGTGGCCACCCTCTGTGATTCTGATCTGTGCTTCAGTTTGTCCTGTCTGAATGTATCTCCTCAAATGGCTGCTCTAGAAGTATTTAATATCACTAGCAGTGATATCAAATCAGCTGCAGTCTCTAAGCTGCTGTAATAACCTAAGTTAATAATGATGTACGCTTGTTGGTTTTGATCTTCCCCATTGTCTCCTTTAACTGAAAGAAGATGTGATGCGGTAATCTGCGTGCGCTCTCTCTCTCGTTTTCTCTCTCTCAGTCTCTTATTAATGTGTCATAACATGTGAATGTTCTTTCACTTGGCATACATTTACACTAAAACATACTCAGAATAATCCATGGCATAATACTGTGAGAGGCTAACAATTTTTGGCCAAATAGCTCTACAGAATTCTTCTCATGTTCATCCAAAAATGAGTTTTATTGAGATCATCAACTCCCAGCTTACTGTTCTTATTGCTTTATTCAGGGGAAGGTCTTGGTTTTAAGTACCAAGAAGAAAATGGACCTTTATTGTATAATGTTATTGACATGAATGGCTTTTATTAAAAGGAGTGGGGAATCAATCTGTTACAATTAAATCTATGCTGTAAGATGCTTAGGAGACCAAGAACTAATCACTCTTGTGTTACAATCTTGGAACTTATCTGCATATTTATCAAGTTCCCTGCCTGTTATCTAATCTTTCCTTATTACAAATTTTTTGTTTGTTTTTAGGGATTGATGCCAGGAGAAAAAAAAATGTTAGTCATGTTTGCTTATAGTTATATGGTAACTCTATATTCAAATTCCTCACATGATCGTATGCCTGCCTTTGCTCCCTTGTAATAGAAGATGATGACCACAAACAAAGATTTCTAGATTTGCAGCAGAAGTACTGTCTTGCTGGCTGTAGTTCTGTAATAATAGATTGTAATCCTCAGAGATCAGGAAAAAAGCCCTTTTTATATGTTGTTCAATGCTAGCCTTGTTAGCAAAGTTCAGTTAATGCTTAAAATACTAATAGCGAAAGGAAAAATGAAGAATGATCACAAAATGAAATTATAAACATAAATAGTTGAGCTGGAATTCTTACAAGACTCAGTTCTTTTGCAAGAGTTTTAGTCCTATTTATTTCATTTATGCCAGAATGGGATTTTTTTTCCTCCCATACATCTTGAACTTCTATTTGCCATTTTGGCTGATGACAAAATGTTACCAGCTCTTGAAGAAAGTACAATTCTGTTTCTGCTTGTGCTTCTGAGAAATTATTATTCTGTGGGAACTGAAGCTCCCTCCCACATATGTTCTTAAAACAATACCTTAACCCCAAATGTTTTAGTAATATGCTTTATTGCATCCTGTGTTTTAAAAAAAACGTGGAATAGATGACATAATTTAGTGATTAAAACAAAAAACGTGTTTTGTTGCCATTGTTGGCTGTGATACCCATGTAACTCTTGGTGAAAGGTTCTCAAAAATTGCAGAAAAAAATTCTTTTACATAATTTATATACATATTTGTAGAAGGTCTCAGAGATAAGTTATTAATACAGGAAATCATTCTTGCTTTGTTGTTCTTACTGCATAGTTATGCTAAACTAATTTTAATGTGACTGGCTAAATTGTCTTATCCCAATGCATATATTCTAGAGGAATATAATTTTCTTGTGGACAAATATTTGAAAGACGATTCATAATGTATGCTGTTCTCCATTTACCAGAGTTGTGCTTGAAATGAAACACCAGGAGTTTCTCTAAATTTCTGGTAACCATGACAACTGTTACTTTAGTGTTATTAGCCCAATGTGATTTTGTGGAGTAGGTTGCTAGAGGTAATTTTTTAGCTACATTGGGATGATACTCGTTATTGTAATTCTAAATAATATTTAGAATTTATATTTAAAAATCACTTAGTCATAATACTGAAATATGCTCTATACTTTGTGGATTAGTTTTTTTAGCGAGAGCCTCACGTTGCGGAGGGGCAGGTTAGGGGTCTTGTGTGAGGCCCCTGGATGAGTCTGAGGCAAAGCTGTCATTGAAACGCGTACGTTGCTGGTTGCCACACAACTGTTCAATTCTTAGGGCGTAATGGATCTAAGATTTTGATCCGTACAATTTCCTTCCTTTTCCCCCCTTCAGCATATGTTTTATACACATATATATACACCCTTTCTCTGTAGCTATTTCTTGTTCGTTCCTAGAATTATGGAATTCTATTCTTCATAAAACTTGGCATAAAGAGGAAGACAGACATACTTGTGAAACTGTGCAAGTGCTCTGCATTCTGTGCATGATCTGAGGTGTGTGGGTTTAATTCTGATTTGTTTAAATAAAAAAAAAAAGTAGGTAATTTTTATTGTCATCATCTGATATGAAAAATAATGTATGCAGGAAAATGCATTTTTTAAAAACTCTACACACATTGAAAAAGAACTCGATTCAAGCTGGAAGTAAAGATGATAAATGAGTCTGAATGCAAAAACAAAAACATGAACTCAATTTAGGAATGTACCTTCATTGAAAAAGAATCCGTTAGAAAAGACTAAAGAAATTAGACAGAACGGGAGCCTAATTCTATTCTTTTGTATCGTATGTAGTTATCTTTTAATGTGTGGTGGAGCAAAAAGGGAGTCAAATGACATTCACAGCATTAAACACTTTGCTCTTGTCTTGCACAAGGTGCCAGACAGTGGAAAATCTTGTCCAGTCTGATCTAATTTGAAAAGATGTAAATGAATGCAGGTAGGAAAAACAATACAAATAATTTCCTTTAAATGGATGGAAGACGTGTCAGAAGCAGGAATTTTGTTTGAATGTTTCAGTTTATGCATAGATTTATGGTAGGGCAGCAGTGTTTGGGGGGCTGGTTTTGTCATCTGGAACATTTTTGGAATATAGTTTGTCACTAATTTCTTACAAAAGTATATTTTACATATATCTCAACCTTAGCTTAATTAACAGAGGAGAAAAAAAAACAGTTTTTAAGGGAGCAACTTCTTTGAACTATTTTCAGTGTATTTTCATTGCCTTTTAAAATATTTTCCAAAATCACTGTGTTGCTCTTTATCTGACAGGTGACATATCTTACCATTTTTGCTAGAGTTTTGTTTTTATCTTCTTTGTACATTGGTATGGCTGAGTATAACAAATATTACTATGCCTAAGCTAGACAGCTAAAAGATAGATTGACTGTAGCTTTGTTTGCTGGACCATTTGATCTCTCTATGCATTTTGGCTGCAAGTGAATCACTAAAATAACAGGCTTTGTAGGTTCTTTACAGGCTAATACTGAAAATTATTTCAGTATATTTAAGCCTGTTAACTAGTTCATAGTCCGTTTGAAGCCCAATTTTCGAAACTTGGATGAAATTTCAATTATTACATCAAACAGAAATGTGCTAGCTTTATAAAGGTGTACAGGAGACTAGAATTTTGTTARTAATTTCTCATTATGCCCATGCAAATTTTTACATCTAACTTGCGTATAAGAGATGACATCCACAAAGTARTAGTATCCAGATTGCATATGGAATTTTTTTTGTCAATGCAGAATGGCATGCACATGCACACACACTGTGTGCCACGAACAGGTCAGTTGTTCAAGGAGCTGGATCTGTAATGGTCTTAGCATCTTTTGGAAAGCTGTGAGGGTTAGTATTTAAAAACTGTAGTGTGATCATAAGTACAGGGGCCTCCCAGACGCTTTGAGCTTGAAATAWACACCTTGAAAATCCTATTTTCGGATGCCACTTAACCCTGGTGCACCTAAAATTCACATTTGCCAAAGATTCACCGCAGATTTGACAGTGCTGGGCCCAAGTCAATTTGTGCCTGCTTCAATTACTCAGTCATCTGTGCAGTGTTTTTAAGCAGCGCTTAAAGAGATGGTTCACCACAGAAGATGACCTTTCTTTAATGAATGATTTCAGAGGTTAAAATACTCTAGGGTACAGGGGGCAGGTGTGGAGAACTCTCTTTGCTCCTTAAGAAGATTTGAAACCTTATGTGTGTATATAGAGTTGGGACTGTTTAGTCTAGAGAAGAGGAAGCTCAGGGTGGTTGTCATCAGTGTATATAAATATCTGAAGGGAGGCTGCAAAGAGGATGGAGCCAGGTTCTTTTCAGTGGTGCGCAGTGACAGGACCAGAGGTAACGGGCACAAACTGAAACACTTTTTTACTGTGAGGGTGACTGAGTACTGGCACAGGTTGCCCGGGGAGGTTGTAGAGCCTCCAACCTTGGAGATACCCAAAAGCTGCCTGGATAGGGTCCTGAGCAGCTACCTCTAGGTGACCCTGCTTGAGCAGGGGGTTGGACAGGATGACCTCCAGAGGTCCATTCCAACCTCAGCTATTCTGTGATTCTGTATTGTTTCCCAGTAAAGTGCTCTGACACCTGATTTGCAGGCTCTGTGAAGGTGCCTTTATTCCTTCAGCCAAAGCAGCACTTCTTAAATGAAAACAATAAATATTAGCTTGCAAAGGAAGGAAAAAAGTGATCACGAGTTACTGTGGCATTATAATCTAGAGGATTGGACATAGCCATAAAGAGTGAATTCCAGGGTTTAAAATGCATGAACATCCATTGGAACGGGTTACTGCAATACAGGTCCTTCCTCCAAGGAATTTGCCCTAAACACGAGGCTAGAGAGGCTTACTTGGTATCACTACAACTTAGCGTACATTTAATTGCTCCACAGAAAGTGGAATCGCTCTGAAAAGGGGGACTGAAAATAATCACACTGAGCTGGAAAGTAGTTAGATAGCTCTCTGGGGAGATCAGAGAAGATTGAACTCATGCTCTTTCTGTCCTGGTTGAAGGTTTTAACTCCTGAACTACTGGCTAAAAGAGAAAACCAGTGCTGCCTTGCACTAGTTATCTCTGGAAGAAAAGGCAGCTCACTCTGCCTCTTGTAGTGTTTTATTTTGAATAAAAAACACTCAGGTTCTTGTCTCTAGGAAAGGACCTGTGGCTCTGATTAATTCAGAGGGCCCACAGTGCTTCATGGAGAAAACTTCTCGTTTCCTGTCTTGTATGTGTGCTTCTGAGCAGCTATGTACTTTACAGGTTACATAGCACTCTGCTGAAAAGAATCTATTGATTCTAAATGATCTGTATGAATCTATTGATTCCTTTATGAATCTATTGATAAGTCCTTCTTAGAAAACTTTGTTTGCCAGCAAAACTCCCTGAAACCAGTAAGAATCATGACTGCACCTGCTTTTAAAGGCCAGGTATAGATGATGTCCAAATGTAAGCCTTTATGAGAATATGATTTTCAGAGAGTAGTGAAATTTTATTACAAGTCATCTTTAATGAATTGGCATTCACTTTAAAGAAAAAAAAAAAGGGATGGGGGGCAATTGATTATAAATGACACAATGACACTTCCACAAGCTGTTGTTACATTTGATCTGCTGTCCAGTGGTACTCAAAAAAAAAAAAGTTACATGCTTTTAGCTCTCCTGAGAACATCAAAGAAAACTTTTCAGTCTGATGCTTAAAGCTGAAAGCTCTCTTACCAGTGAAAATAGGGGACTAACACACCAGTAGAAATACAAACTGATTTTGGAAAGTAAGTTTTGATTTGTTATGCTGCCAAAAGATCAAGCTACAAGTGGGAATTGGTAAATCCAAACCATTTTAATTGCTTCTCTCTTGTAT
Organism: Phoebastria nigripes; assembly: GCA_035582835.1. Lineage (NCBI taxonomy): Eukaryota > Metazoa > Chordata > Aves > Procellariiformes > Diomedeidae > Phoebastria > Phoebastria nigripes. The sequence goes on along the minus strand of JAYKAV010001444.1, from coordinate 401,104 downwards.
TGATGCCATGGAACAAAAAACTGTGGATCTCTGTGAACAGGTTTCTTATTTGTTTCTGAAAGATGAATGAACCAGCTTATTAAAAAATGTAGTGTACACCTTTTAAGACTAAAACGTTGTTGTTACTTTTTCAAGACTGTGGTTTCTGTTTTACATGTCTATATAATTCTTTCACATGGTGACAGAGAGAAAAGTACCTAAAATATTAAATAACTTCTCTAATGTGATTTCCATCAATTTCAAACTAATGACTGAATTGAGAAAATTGGTTGACCAGCTGAATTTCGAATATTATGTGTGTATCAGTGGTTTTGGATGTCATATGTCCTGTGCACTGACTCTTTTCAGAAGCCTTAAAAACATACATGTAAATTCATTACCTTGATTGAACTTAATTTTTGTGCAACATCCATGTGTAGAGGAATGTTTTTGCGATATTTCTCTGTATTTATTGACTATACAGGTTAAAATACAAAATAAAAAAAAATGCTATGCTTTCTCTTTGAACTGAAGAACAATTTTAGTTAAGGAGTCATATTGAAGCATGATTTAAAAATTCTGAATCCATCCATGCTTTCTGTGTGCTAAAAATCGGCTGTTAGTAATGCTTTCCACAGCTTCCAGGAGTTCCTGGATGTAGTGGATCTAGGCATGTTGAGAGAAGATAGCCACTTCAGTGTTGTCAGGAGGCAGAGAAGTGCATTAACATCAATAATTTCCATCTACAGAGCTTATCTAGAAATGATGCCTGGGTCAGCTTGCGGCCTAATTTCATCCTAGTAAATGGTTTCAGATCTGAGAAAAAGTTAGAATTAACTGTTGTTCAGAAACATTGCATTAAAATACTGAACGTTTCAGAGAAAAGTAGTTAATTACTTTTACTTAATTAACTTGTGGCTTTATTAAAAAAACAAACATTTTGCTGACGGTTTAAAAGATAGAAATTGGTAAAAGGGCTTTCTATTCTTCATACAATTACAAAATTTGAATCCTTTTTGAAATGAAGGAGGGGAAAAACCAATAAAACATTAAGGAACTTCGAAGTTGTGGGCAGCACTTCCATACTGCTGTTTGCATAAGCAAATTGGAATGTGGGTAAAATATATATTTTTTTAAAAAGCACAGGAAAATCCACCAGGTTACGAGAGTATTCCTCATTCTGATTAAACCTCTTGACTGAGCTTACAGATAAGTTTTCCATCCTTGTACCTGTTTTTCTGGTTACACTGTCTGTCTTAGCTTTTGTAGCAGGCTGTTCTTTGGAGCTGGATCTTTTACTGTGTTATTATTGAGTTGAGAAGGAAGCCCCTGATTTTGACTGACATAGGTGGTAGATTCTGTAGCAAAAATAATTAACATGGCTATTAAGAAGATGCTTTTTAAAGTAAGGGGCTAACTCTGTTTATTCCTGTCTGCACTGTCCAGAAAGACATTGTGAACAACTGCTGTTGGAAGCTGCATTTAAACAAGAGTTTGCATTTGGTTTGCAAACTAATTTTCATTGTTTTGGGCCTTGGGTGGAAAAGTGAGCTCACTCTAGGCCTTGGTTGCACAGGCAGATTCAGGAGATTGTTTTCAGGGATTCCTTTTTTTAGATAGTATTTCATCTTGTTCTTGCCTATACGTGCTCTGAACAGGTATGGCGACCTTCTGATCCATGCTTACAAAAGCTCTCTTATCATTCTTATGGCTGGGGATGGATTTCTCTGAAACAGTTTGTGTTTACATCGTGACTTCCAACAGTTTACATCTTTTTTTTTTTTTTTTTTTTTTTTAACCTTTTTCTTCAGGTGCAGAAACCTTACATTTCCTGACAGGCTTCCTGAGGTCAGCATTGTATTCATATTTGTTAATGAAGCTCTCTCAGTGATTCTGCGCTCCATTCATTCAGCCATTGACCGGACTCCTGCTCACCTGCTCAAAGAGATTATTTTAGTTGATGATAACAGTAATAATGGTAAGAGGTTTTGGTTCTCTCCCTGCCCTCCCCCCCCCCCCCCCCCCCCCCCCCCCGCCCCGAGTTTGGATCATACATGAGAATCCTTAAATTCTGGCTCCTGCTCATCCTATTGGCATTTCAAATGTTGTCAGTGTATTTTCTCCCTTCTTCATTCCACAGTCTTTCTGGGTTGTCTTCAAATATGCACAAGTGGGGCATGTTAAAAAGAGTATGTACAAAGTTAGGATGCTGTTTCTATATGTTTAAGGTGTCTGGTAAGCAGAAGTTTGAGTGTAACAATAGATTAGAGACCTAAGAAGTTTTATTCTTGGTACTTTAGAGTGCTTTCAAGATTATATGCTTTCTGTGCTCTTCCTGTTTCAGTGGTATGATTGCATGTGTGTAGCCACTTTCTCTTTTGTATAAAACATCTTTCTGTGTTTCTTAAACATCTCCTTTAGATTTCCAGTTCTCCTCTCCTCTCCTCTCTTCRCCTCATTGGCAGCATTTACCTTCCTGCTTTTCTACTGTATGTAGTCAGATTTTGCTCTCCGTGATCTGAAGGACTGGACTGCCCATGTCTGATTGCTCAGTGCTTGCCAACGAGGCCATGCTGGGCATTATTTACAAGTCTTATTTTCTGGCAACTTTAGTGATGAAATTTTAATAAGCACAGGATGCTGAACTTAAAGAAAAATTTTGCTCTGCTGGTGGGTTAATTCTGAACTCCTAAAATACAAGGGGAATCTGAATTTATCTTGTTGAAGGAAAATGCTCAACAAAGGGCTTCTCTTATCCTGCCATCATTACAGCTGTTATGTGATCCCTATAGCTAGATCCTGTGACTCACTGCTGATCATAAATGTATCTCAGATTTGTACAGAAAAGAAACTTATTGGGGAAAAAATGTAAATAAATTCCCCACCCCAGGCTACGCACTTCATCATCTCCTCTTCTGCTGACTATCAATGAAGGAAAAAGTAAAATCCTGACTCTTTAAAGTACACACAAAACCCAACAACTTGATGTAGGCTTATGTCAAATCTAATTCCAGTTCCAGTGAATAATACTATGTTTAGAGTTACCTAAGGCTGACCAAGCTTTTCTTGAAACACCTACTCATGGAACAGTGTGGGTAAATTGGCATGCAGGATTTATGAGTTGTTATTCTTAGTTTATGGCACAATTTATGATGTAGCAATGCGATGAAGTAAATGAAAAATCACATGAAACAGTAAACTATAAGCAAAATAAAAACAAAACAAAACCAAAATCAACATGCATGCACACACACATATACGTGATTCAGAAACATCTTGTGAACTGAGGTAGACTTTTGATTTGCTTCAGCATGTAGTTCAGTCATTTGACGTGGTTTTACTGCTGCAGTCTTGCTGGCCTTAATTTTTGCCCACTCCCTCATGCAATACATGGCAGTTTGATAGGAAAAAAAAAAAAATTGAAATACAACTTTGATTGGTGGACTTGGGCTCTGGAATGTGGTTGTAGAAATTCATTCCTGCATCTTTCAAACAGGGACAGTTAATGTGATGCCAGGAGCCCAATGAATCTGAATGGCTATTGGTACTGCAGGGCCTGAGGCCTCTGGACACAGAGGAACTGGCCACAAGGCAGCCAGAGAAGAAGAAAAATAATCTGGCTGAAAAAAGAAGTTTCTAGCATTTGAGTCTGATTTTCTGTAATTTACGGGCAATTATTCCAGTGGGCACGTTGCAGAGCAATGTCAGAAACATCAGTGTTTCTGAGAGCCTGTCATCACTGTGATGAGCACACTAACAAATATACTTCACACTCTGCTCTATAGGCTTGTCAAAATTTATTCTTTTTCATTATTTCTTACCTGAAATAGATAGGAAATCACAGGAACTGCTTAATCTTTCAGGAAGACCTGTTCAGCCACATTTTAGTGCCAGTATTGATACTGTACAGTATCATATTTTTATAGTTGGCTGTGCCTTTTATTCAGGCTTGCCTTTCTTTACCCTCCAGTGCCTTAAGTCCTTAGGTTCCTGGCCCCAAACAGGAGGACAGAAATTGAGAGGAAGGTAACCTTTGGTTTGGCTGTCTTGGCTTGGTGTTACATGTCATTCTATACAAAATCACACTGTGCAGTGTGATACTTAGCCTCCTAGAAAAATTCAGCGCTCTCCAGGATTTTCTGCTACTCCTCTAGCCCTTTCTCTGGCATCTCTTTTTGCAGTAGTAAATTAGATTCCTACAGTCCTCTTTATCCCATAATGTATGCTGAAGACCTGGTAATAGGCATCCATTTGGAGAGGATGGATGTTTGGTAGGAAGGGGAGCGACTGTAAAGATGATTTATGGGCTTTTCTATTATTAGTTTAAATCCTGAAATATTTATTTTACAATTTATTTCTGCTTTTACAATATTCTATTTTCAATTTTTTGCTCCCTTCTAGCACTGCTGAAACTAATCCTTTATATTTAGTGTCATTCTATGTTTTTGTTAGTAGCTCTTTAGCTTGCAAATGTTGCTGCTTGTAAGATAAGTGGGTTACTCTGGTTTTCCCTGTAATGTTACCTGAGAGRGCAAAAGCTTGCTTTGTGCTTGCATCTGGCTCCAGACTCTGCTTCTTGCAGAGACCTGTTAGAATCCTAATTATAAGTGGTATGTTTACTCTCAGGCTTTCGCCAGGGATGGCAACTTTTATAACTCGATGTAAGATTTTTTTTCTGTGATGCCACAGCCATGGATTTCACCAGCAAGAAACATCACACTATGGGAAGTGACTAGAAAGAAAAAGTGAGAACAGAGATCAGGCAGAGTGTAAATGTACACGTTTTTTATTTTGAGTCTCTTGCACTATTTGATTGGATTCACATAGCATAGAGGCTTAAAATAAAAGCAGGTACGATGGTTGGCACTAGAGGAGGGCACCAAAATTTCCTGCTTCTGAGGGGAAGCAATGTACTGGTAAACTGGTATAAATTCTTGCTGTGGGCCAAATTCTGAATCTAGTAATGAACAGCTGAATTCATCCCTAATTTCAGTAGACCTCTGTTTCAGAAAAGAGCAGTGGAAGAACTAGTTGCTTTTTAAAATTCCAGAAGGCTGATTTCAGAAACCAAGTGTACAGCCAAAGTCTGTACATTTGTCTTGAACAATATAAGCTATAGTATTTTATTTCATGCACTTCAGGGTATGTCAAGCAAATTATCTATGACTTTCTCTAAACCTCAGTGCAGTTTTTCAGTTCCCAATTATGTTTCAGGAGACCTCAATTAATCTCTTTTTGAAGTTTCCCTTTTTTTAAATAAATGTTTCAAGTTAGGAAACTGTGAAAATGCCAGTGTGTGCAATTTAAAAGCGGAAGATAGATTTAAGAGGTCCCAAAATTTTGGTCCTTTATTTTAATAAAGCTGTTTGCATGGCTTAATGTGTGTATTTCACCATACCATCTTTTCCAGTGGAATTCTGATAAGCATAACACTGAAATGTTTCATATATGCTGTTAGGTACATTAGTATTAAAATTTAATTTAATTGAAGGTTAAAAAAAGGTGTATTTCAGTGACTGACTGTGTGCTGTATAATGAGAACAGAAGGTTTATTAAAAAAACAAGCCAAATATCAGTGTTGTTCATTTGGGTCTCATTCACATTGGTGTGAAATAGAGACTGCACTGATTTCAGCTGTTTTACTGTAGTTTTAAGTGCTGTCTGTCAGATCAGAATCTTTCCCATCCTCCTCAGGAACGCTGTTTGCTTTTCAGAGATAATATACTCATTAGTTTATAACTCGGCAATAAAATAATTTATTCATTTTTGCCTTCAGGAGTAGCAGAGTTTTCCAGCTGACTCAATGCAGTTGAGGAGAGGGATTTGCAGAGAAGAGGCTTTAAAAAAACTTTAAGTGACCATGCCCATGACTGCTGATAGTTAATTAGACCTCAGAAATGTTTTTAGAAAAAGCATTGCCTGAGCTGGAGACTACTGGACTAGTGTTTTATTCACTCTCTGGCTTGTTGCATCCTGCCCTCTGGGGACAGGGTGGTGACCTTCTGTGCCACTGGAGTCCTGTCTTGGCTTTTGAGTCTTTTTGCTGGCATTGAGCCCCGCTGCATTATGAAGCACCTCTTGAAGATATTTTAAGACGATTTGAAATCTCTCTAAAAAACTCATTGTGAGCCATGATGTGTTCAGCTTCATGGGGAGGCAGTATGAATTAATCTGGCCAGAGTATGCCTTACAAGATTTTATATTATAGCAATAATTATCATCCTCTATGACATTTTTTCATATTAAAGTTGATAATAAATGTTGCAATAGAGGCTCAAATTTCATAAGGTTTCTTCCTTTTTCTTTGAATCATTACTTATGAATGAAATATTCTAACATGTTCGGTTTAACAATTCTCATTTTGTCCTGAGATTTCCATGAATACAGCTATTGAATCGCAGTAATAATGCTGGATATCACAGGATGCTAATTTTATGACTTGCAGTGTCGAAGAGAATTAGCACAGAGTGGTAGAAAGTGGGTCAGATGCAACTGTATCACCATTGAGAGATTTGCAACATTGTCCTCAAAACACTGAATAAAAAGAAGCTTTTCAAAAAGCATCCAGAGCTTTTCATTAGAAAAGTATATTTCTTCTTCGGTTATTTTTAAGAGATATTTGGGAATAGAAGATTGTCTGGTTTTTTTTTCTTTACAAAAGCAATGATGAATAAACCTCAAAAGTACTGTTCAAATGCATGCTAGATTTCATATTACAGCRTAATTTGAAGATGGCTTACTTGTAGACCAGACAACAATGAATGTTGATTTTAAAAACCTATTAATAACAATCTCCTAGGGAAAACTTTAGGACTTTCTCTCTGTTTGGCTTCTTGTTCTTCTCTTACCTCAATGCCAGCAAAATTCAAAAGCAAATAAAAACATTTAAAAACAAGGAAAAACCCAAACTTTATTCAAACCTGCATTCACATTTGGGCCATTGCTTATGCATTGTGAAGGCTTTTTATCTGCCTAGATTAATTCTGTCCATTAGTTAAAGGTCTTGATGTTGAAATCCTTATTATTGCACAGTCTTTACACAAGCAAACTTTCAGTAGTGTTGGCAGGGATTTACATGAAAGAGGGCTGGGTAATGCTAGTTAGGAATCAGACCCTAAAAAGCATATATCTTACGTATAGACYAGGAGATCTGTCTGTGTTGTGGATTTGAGAACAACATTAACTGTTGTTACAAACTGTGCCTTTTACTTGTATAGTAACATTTAGCACTGAAACTTGAATAAATGAAGACAATTCTTTGAGCATATGTTTACTGCTACATGTTCTGTGCTGATGCTAGGACTGCAATGAGGTGTGTCTTGGCTTGTGTGCCAGCTACTGTAGATGCATCTGAAAATATGTAAGAAGAAAATAACCAGAAGCAAAACATAGTCCGCTGGCTATCTGTTTCAGCAGTCAGCAGAAGTTAGCAGAATGAGAATGTTGTTCTTATTCTAAGGTGTGAGAGAGTGGAGTATGTGGACACTTTGGTTTATGTCCCAATGATGACTGGCCATGCAGCTCAAAACTCTTGTGGAAGAAATTAAGAACCACTAACATAAGTGGACTGTGAGATTTTTATAAGGACAGTAGTTGCTGCAGATGATGTCCTAGAGTGGCTGCAGACTGCTCTCTCCTCTTACTTGTCAGTCCTTGTGACATTGTATTTGATTCCTGCTTCAAAGGGAAGAGGTGGTGGAAGTGAGGAACAGAGCAGAAAAGAGAGGGACACTGCCGATGAAGAAGGCTATCTGTTCCAACTATTCTTGCCCCTCTTTTGCTTTGATTTATCACTCTTCACACCTTTTTCTCCTCCTGTGTTCATTCCTCCTTTTTTCGTCCAGGGGTGGTCTATATGCTTGGTCTTTATTACCTCAGTCCACTTTCCTTTTCCTCATTCCACCCTGGCAGTATGCTCTTTTCAGATGTTCACTTCCTCACACCCATTCCAAACGCCTCATGCTTCTTTATATGAGCTTGTGTCTTTCAGTTGGGGTGTCCATTTTGCATGTTCTCAAATTCCAGTGTACCCACTCCTCTTATCTTCTCCCTGTCTCCTCCACCCCAGTATTTGCTGCTCTTTCTCACAAACTGCACTCCTCCGTTTTTCCCGTCTCATCATTCAGCTCCCTCTTGCTTTTAGCCACATTAATTAAACTCCTGCCTGACTCATCCCTTCCTCCTCCCCCCAGCAGTATTCTGCTCCTTCCTTCATGGCACATTTTTATCATTCTGCCAATTTCCTCCTTTTTCTCTCTGACACCTCCTTTTCAGACATGTTTTTCCATTTTCTTTTGCTTTCATTTAAAAATAATTATGTTGTATTCTTTTAGATCAGTGTTTCTAACTCTCCCATATCTGAACTCCATACTGCATCAGACTCAAATGTTGACTTGCATTCAGTCACACATGGGGACGGGGATAGCATCCCTTGCTGGAGGCAAGACTCTGATTTTTGTAGCATTGTAATTATAGTTGTATGAAAGCTGTTTGATAACCAGCATGCAGTTTGCTTTGTTTTATAATGGGAACTGTCACATTCTCCATTCTTTATAACTGATGTGGAAGGTCCTTGGCCTTCATTATCTGGAAGGTTAGGAAAGCTCCAGCCCTGTGAGAGTGAGGTGGGTCTGCAGGACCACTGCAGCTAAGTGTGGCTCTTCTGGTGCATCTCAGAGAACTCACACATCTGTTGGACTATTTGCCTCTGTGGCAGTGTGTGCTCAGCAGGTGTTTGCAGTGACAAAGTGGCCTTTCAAAAGAACAGTTATTTTAATCATCTGCAATATAGTATAGTTCAGTCTGTTTGTATGGTTGGAAAAGCAAAATTTCAATGCGCGTGTAAGCTGATAGCATAACCTCTGTCCACATCAGGGGTCATCAGTGGGTAGCAGAGCTTTTATTGCGGTCTCCTGACGTCAGAGTTTTTGATTCAAATGTTCATATAGCACTATGAACTGAATCTTCCCTAGCCAGCAGTTGTTGAAAGTTAATATATGGTCATCTTATCTTTTATTCCATCCACGAGGTAATTTAACTCATTCAGTCCTAATATGCTTGCAGTGTTGCAGTCTAATAAACAACCTTTTTCTATGTCAGATTCAGTACAGCAAGTCCAAGAGGACAGAGCAGCTGCTTCTAAAACCAGCATTTTCTGTACTTGCAGTTTAATGTAGGGAGCAGAATAGAGAAAAAGCTATTTTATGCAACTCCAAACCTAGATAATTTCCCCCCCCCCCCCCCAATAAGGCAAGCCCATTGCTATTAAACTAAGCTTTAAGATTGGAATAACAATGTATCTGATTTCAGTGTGGGAGGAACTAATTTAAGTGTCATCTCAGCGGTATCTACGTGCTGTATTTAATCCTAATGGAATGTAGTAAAGTGGAGTATCTGAACTACAATATAGGAAATGCTGAAAAACCGGAGCTAGGAAACAAAATCCAGGGATGATTTCAGTTGCAGTTTTACAGCTTTCTTATATCTTCTCTTTTTGTCATATAGCAAATGAAACTGAAAGCTATACTGGCATTTTTTAATTGTGGTTTTGTTTTACCTTGAGTCCCAGTGTACCGATTCATACTGTGTATCTATTTCACATATGCTGTGTACCCTATATATGTCAAGTAAAGCAATGCACAGTGAGTATTTTCTTGTTGTTCATCCCCGCGTCTGTTCTGCCATCCTCTAATGACACAATCCTTAGTGTGAGCACAGTCATATGTGCTCTCAGTTTACTGATTGTATCAAAGCCCAGTATGGACAATACAGCTGAAGTTTTTAGGTGATGATAAATAGCTGCACATTGGCACTTTAGAATCTTTTGGAAGAATGATTTGGGCTAACTTATAGGAAATATCATCACCTGTGTCAGGTGTGATTCAGAAACCATATGTGGCCCACAGTGTTAAAGACTGCAGTCAAATTCAGTAAGAACAGGCTAGTTTTAAGCTCTTCCGGTAGCAACGAGGAATTCACCCCGTGTGCATTGGAAGTGCTATGGGCTGGTGGCATTCTGACTGTGACAATGCCAGCATATAAATGCTGCCTTGGTCCACTTCTCAGTACCGTCACTGTGATTTTAGCCTTAAAATTAATTACTAGAGATCTCTGAGAAATTGCTTGATTGAAAAAACTTCTTTTTTTTCCATTTGTTTTCCTCTCTCACGTTTGTGGGATTACGTTGCCTTCAAGAATGCTTGAACAGTTTCTGTTGATAACGTTCTCAAACACATCTCACTGAATTTAAGTAACAGCCATATGTATAGATCCGGTGCAGTGACAGTCATGTAGAACTTGAGAGAAGTGCCGATATCTGTTGATGCCAGTAAGGTAGCTGTGGTTTGATCAGAGATTATTTCCTTTTGACATCTTTTCCCATAAAGTATCCAGAGATCTCCTTGCATCTAGTAGAATTTGTATTTGAGATATTCTAGTAATGTAAGGTGTTAAGAGCCTGAATGACTTTTTAAAGGATTTCTTTCTCTTTCCTTATTAGGAGAATGGTACTTACAATTGCAAGAGTTTGACAGGGGGTGGGGAAAATACTCTGTGGTGTTAGGCAAAGGAGTTAAAAGATTGTGTCCTATATAAAGTAAGAAATACAAATTGCCTTTTCAATGAACTTTATTAAAATTTACCTTTTCTTCCTAACCCAAGCATACTTTTCTTAAAAAGAAAAATGAATAAAAGATAACTTTCATAAAATTAATGCTGAGTTCTTAACTTAAACTGGTGGTAAAACTTCCTGTTTTACCTGCCACATGTATAGGCATTGCTAGATATTTTAAAGACATTGTGGAACCTACTGTTAAGTCTAAAGTTCAAGTACAGAATGTTTTATCAAAGGATATTTGAATTCTTGTTGTGAAGAAAAAATTCAATTCATGTTGACTTTTCTTTTGGCATACTTTTTCTGTATATATGCTTGGCATTTAATTTTTGAAAGTGTTCTCCAAGTATATTGGATGACCAAACTTTAAATTACTTGACTCCACTCATTCACTGTTAGTTATTTGTAGGGCCATTACTCAAATGGTGTTCTTTCCTTTTGCACTGGAAAAGTAACATATTTTAAGTAGTATCCTTCAAGTTGCAGCTTGGGAAGCTTTGGGGAAGCTCTATTTAAAACTTTATGGAAACTGATGAAACTAGACATAAAAGCTAAAATTTCTATTTAAGATGATGGAATTAACATGGGAAAAATGAAGACTTAGAGTTTAGGCTGTGAAAGAGTGAAAATTTCTGCTTGTTTTTCCTCACCCAGTTTATTTGGAAAAGATGTTTTATTTTTCTTGGGCCTCCATAACCAGAGTCCTTTTTAACACCACTTACTGGAAGTCTGTTTTGAGAGTCTAGGCAGAGAGAAAAAATAGATGCAAGTCCATATGGAAGGAGATACAGGTTATATACTGAAAACTCACCCTTCATGGGTGAGTTCTTTATGATCTTCACAAATGTCTAGAAGTCTGTTAGTTTTTTGACTAAGTTCTGCAACCTACTTCATACAGGACAGGGCAAATCTTGCTCTCCTGGCAGTCTGACGAAGACTTCTGACTGGAGGACCTGCATGGAGCTGTATTCCCCATTAGCCTCCTGCCATGTCTCTATGGCATTTTGCAGTGGAATTTGCAAATAAACCGATGCTTGCTTTTTTTTTTTTTTTAAAATATTATTTTCCATTCAAGTGTAATCTGAGAGGAATGGTAGATGCTCCAAAGCTTTCTCACAGGTGTTTTTGATGCCAACTCAAAGGACAATTTGCCTTTCATTAAAATTAGCAGCGTTTGTTTGTACTGCAGAGTAAACTTTCCAATAAATGATTTAGAATCATGATGAATGCTAAATAATATGGCAGCATGAATCATTGTTGTTTTTGTTTGGCAGCAGAGGAAATCTTGATGGAATTGCTAAGTGCTCTCAGTTCTCTCAAGATAGCTTACTGTCGTCTGCTGCATTGTTCCTTTGCTCCTGACACACTCCTTTGGCCCAATGCCTGTCTAATCATTGTTTAATGTTTCAAAAGCTGCCATCTTCTATTTGAGGCAGTCTTTTCAAGCAGTACAAATACCAGCAGATTTGCATACAGTAGAAATAATTGGAAAAATAAAGTAAAAAAAAAAAAATTAAACAAACAAACAAGAAAATGAGATGCAAACAGCATTAATGCTTTATGAAGCTGAAAAAAATACCATATACGTAATCGAATTATGGTGAAGTTTTAGGAAGCTTAAAGATATTTCTGTGGCGCTAAATACATGGCCTGTCAGTTTTACATGCTATGGAATGATTATTCCTCCTGACCTATTGCCCCTAATCTCAATCCTTGCTCATGTGCACAAAGTGGAAAGAGAACAATAAGGTCTTCTAAAACGGAAAACAAGTTGACAACTCCTGTGCCAGCAAATAAACAATGCTTTCCATTTTTTATTACCATGAACAAGTGCAATGTCAGTACCTGAAGAATGTACTTACATCCCCATGTCAAATAGTGACTATGTCTCCCTGCCTTGTATTATTATTCTTACTGTATGAGCAACAAGTTTAAAACATTTCCCTGTAGCTTGCTTCTTATCTGAAATGTCTAGGATTACTTTTTAGTGATATTTGTGCCCTTGAAACTTCTTTGTGCTTTGACAATCAGTTTTGAACATGCAAGTGAAACTGTGTAGCACTGGGTCTGGTTTTGTGTTCTCTCATCAGCTAACTCAGTTTCCAAAGGAATGTTTCTTCTCTTTACCCATTTCCTACACATACAAGTAGATAAAGCTTGAGAAATACTGTGGCAAAAGTTGCGTGACTGTGTGTATGGTTTATATCTCACACACAGGATCTTATGTACTGAGACTAGCCCTGATGTAAGACAAAACATATTCCACAAATAGCATTAATTTTTATTAATGCTATTTGTGCTGCACTGCATCCTCTTCAGCAAGAACTGAATGAGGATGTGCCTTGTGTCCAAGACAGATTCTTGCTGAGACCATCAAATTGTTGTCTCTGGGATCACTGTCTCCAAGATGTGGGAAGCTGGAGAACTGCTAGACCCTGAAGGTTCCCATTCAGCTAGGAATAAATCCTATGGCAGCTCAACTTAGAGCATTAGTCCAATGTTAGAAAAGAGATTTGACGAAAGCTTTTTCACCAGAAATTGAGCAGAGGGGTTAGGAATTCATAGTTGTTGTTTGCCAGCATCTCTAGCAAACTGGAGAGATTGAGAGAGACAAGGAAGAAGGCAGTAGGCAGAAGCAGTGCAACATGCATTCGTATCAGAGGGGAATGATTTAGCTATAGTACAGCCAAGAAAAAAAGTAGGCTGTGTAAAAGAAAGGGAGATTTTATGACTGAGAAACAACGCCTTGTCCAGAATTCCCTTCTCCTGGGGAGCCCAAAGACTACGAAAGGGCAAGAAAAAGACTGTCAAGGTTATTTTGCCTTTTTTTTGTCTAGATCTGCACATTGCTAGAGCTATCTGAATGAAGTAAGTAGTGGCTGACTTTTGAAATTTTCATCTAGTCTGTCTCTCTGCTTCAGAAATTAGGCCTTCCAGAAGAGGACAACAGCAGAAAATAATGAAGTTACAGGAAACCTCAACGGCTTGGTAAAAAGAGCATCATCACATGTGAACATAGATGGCGTTCCAGGAGAATGGTTACATAGATCATAGGAAGAGAAGCATGTCAGATAAAATAAGAGAATTTGTACTTTAGTTTTATCCTACAAGCCTGGAAAGATCAGTTGTTATACACTGATATAGCAGTACTTTACAGGTTGCCTGATACTCAGTTGACCCTGAAATGTAGCAGTATTTTATGCAACTCTGACTATGCTTTCATGGACCCACTCTTCTCTTGACTTCACATATGAAATCTGAATAAGTGGCTCTATAATTGTATGCCCCAGTAGGAGCTCTGGAAAGAGTTTGATGGCAGGAAATATTGGTAGTTCATATCCTTGAAAATATATTAAGCATGTGAAGTACTCTGTGTGTTTCTCTCTTAGATGGTCCTACAACAGCCTGGAATACTCTGCAAAGCTTCGGGCGTCTTGCAGGCATGAGCACTTCAGCAGAAGACAGATCAGTAAATCCAGTTTAAGGCAGTCAAAATTACCATTTTACTGCACACTGTGGAATTGGATTTTTTGTTGGTTTTGCAGATGTACTTTCATAGTCCCTGAGGTGAGAATGGTATAATAATTGTAGTGTTCAAGCTTCCATCACAAATAGCTCTTTTTAAGTTGTGATGTGCTGCCTTTCTCAAAATGATGCTAAGATTAAACTAGGCATGATATCAAATCTAAAGAACAAGATTAGATACATGAAAGCTCTCAGTTGAAAATTATTCTTAAAAATGGAAGGGGGAAAAAAGAGGATATTCCCTTACTTAATAAGTTTTGGGTTTTGTTTTACCTTTTTTTTTTTTCTATAGGAAGAGCTTTTTTACCCTTTGATTATGTCAGCACTACACCTTTGCCAAATGTCTAAAGCTTCTGGGTTTTGTTTTTAGTTTAAGGACTGATCTTGAAAGGTGTTGACTGCCTCCTAGGACTTCCTTTTTCATTAATAGGTTGCGTTCTACAATGTGATGTAGGTTTGTTCTTGTCACATAGAAAAATATTATCCATAAAGTTGTATAACTAGTCCAGAGAGTGTTACCACAAAATGAAGGAAATCCAATCCTTCAGTGATGTTAGGTCAGTATAGAAGCTCACGTATCCCACCTCCTCAAATTAGCAATGGTTCATCATTAAAAGAAAGAGTTGTCTTCCCAAATGGATGTAACTGGAACCTCTGTGATCCTGTCAGTTCTTATCAGAAGTTTCAGCTCCTTGGAGCTCCAGTCTGAGGGACTGGCCTACAGAGACTACCAGGAAGATGAATGCAAAACTTAAGCCTCAGTCACTTTCTGACTGCGATATGTAATTCTGACTGCATGCTCAGCATAGGTTAGCCATGTCCAATATTTGTTCTTTTTAGCACTCTCTTAATAAGGCACAAAAATTGGGAAGTCAGGGGTCTTTTGAAGTATCTAAAAAGAAAAACCTCAGGGGAGGTGAGTTAATAACTCACCTTCTGTTAAACTAACCTTTATTTTATGGCCCTAAACTAGGAACATTGAGAGAGATGACTTAGTTACAGTAAAATGGAAAAAAGGGTCTAATCAACTTTCCTTATAATGGAAAGTGCCCTAGAAAAATATGCGTGTTGCATCAGAATATATCAAACTGAGTTTAATCAACTGTGGATTACTGCACAATAGCTCAATCAACTTTAGGTCAAGAAGAAAGTAAGTAGAGGAATTATTTAGTAGAACTGTAAAAAAAGATGTATGTTCAATAGTTCATTTGACTTCCTGGGATTGGATTATCAAAGTTATCGAAGTAACATGAGAAACAGCAGTGTGTGATTTATATCTCTCACATAGGATATTATGTACTGACTTAGCCCTCATACATGACAAAACATATTCCACAAATTGCATTATTTTTTATGGTGCTGCACAGTGTTGTATACACCCCTTGGTTCAGAGATCATATAGGGTATTTTCTTGAAAAATGCAAAGCGCTCTGGGTGGATTATCCTCTGCTACACTGCTACTCTGGGTGACTTTCCTCTTTGTATTAAAGCAGTAATGGGAGTGATTCATTTAATCCAGAAGAATGATCRCTTAATTTATACCAGATATAGCCTGAGTTAGCAAATCTGTATGCTGGAAATGGATTTTATTTCAAATAAGTTTCAGCTCAAAAACTTTTAATCGCAGCAGGTTACTTTGGTTATCAGAGCCAAGTTTTCTGCTGGCTTAACTTCCCCTACCTACCCACCTCCACTTGAACTACATGGATTTCTGATTCTGGCAATTTTTAAAGGTTCCTATCAGTGTGAAAACTGCATTTCTGTCTGTGCCATATGTACCCATTACAGTAGGAATTCCTGTAATTTATATAACTGGCTGTGATGGGGGAAAGTGTTTTCTCTGCTTTTGTATTGTATTTTTAAAGTTTGATACCACTTTCAGTATCATGTAGTTACCTGTGTAATCAGTTATCTGTTCTAAAAAAGGCTATAAAAACATCAGTAAGTATAAAATAAATATGTTACTATTTTTTAAGGGGTTCTTTTAGAAATGGAAGGGCATTCTTTGTGAGTTTTGGATAATTTGCCTAAAGATATTGTTGAAATTGAGGGGTAAACTCTGCCTGCATTATCCTGTTAAAACAGCAGAACCCTTGTTGACATAAGCTTCAGCCCAAGGGCTCAGTAGCATCCCAAAAAGGGCTTGACTAGTGACAGCTGAGAAATATGCAAATTATATAGAATAAATAGACAGTTTTGAAGGGAGTGTTGAACAGATTCTTGGCCTGGCACTTCTTCATTTCTAAAAATTCCACTATAGGTACTGTACATTAATCCTGAGAGTACCTGCATAACTGCCTAATAGTTCTGTGTTTCTTTGGTAGTATGAGGCACCACCTTTGCTCTGTCTGGTATTCTTTTGGAAAAATTTAGTCAGATTTCTGTGTAAATATTCTGCAACACGTACTTTCAGTACAATTCTGATTCTAACAGTTCATCTCCCCTTGGAGACAAAAATTTATGTTGTTTCCATGGGTGAACTGCCTAGTGAGTGAAGTGTGTGGACAGGAGTATGCAGGACATGCCTCCAGAGCAGGAGTACCAGGAGTGCTAGGGGATGGATCTCCACTGTGCACGCTGCTTGGAATAGGTGAGCCTTCCCAGGGCAGGGAGGAGTGATGACAGTTAGCTGTTGTGGCCATGCAGGATAATCCTTCCTTTCTCCTTAGGAAATAAATGCCTCTCCAATGCATGCCAAATCACAGCTCCTCTGAAGAAGGCTTGAGGAATTATACTGCTTGCTCAGGTCTGTCCCTGGGTCAGGTTCCATGCTTCTCAATGTGTTTATTTGGCATTTCTGTCAGTAAACTCATTTGCTATTGTGCTGTTCCTGGCACAGATGCAAAAATGGGAAGAAGTCTGCTCAAGACAATCTCACTTAAAATTCAGTCCCCTTTTGAAAAGTATCTGACCCTTTTAACTGTCCTGTTTTGTTCATTAGGGACTGAACGCTGTGTCACCCTAATCATAAATCCTAACTAATTGCTCACAGCCAATTGTGTATATTTATAATGGATTGTAAGCCTGATTTAGTTGCATGATTTATATTATTTTGTGAGATATCACATGGAAACAGTGAGGTACTCCTTGGTTAAGGTGCTATTTAGCAGTTAGACTCATAATGGAGCCCATCCTCCTTAATGTCATTACATTCAATGAAAATATTTACATCATATGGTACTGTAAGTCATGAATAGGAGCATCAATGTCTTGGCTTCCATAAACACAGTGCTAGTTTACCACAGATTTGGTATACGCATGAAAAAAAAATTTAAAAAATTCAAGGGACTGTAAGTACTGTGACAACTGCCTGCAATATTTATTAGACAAGCTACAGATTCTTGTCACCCTATTCCTTTTAACGTAATTGAGAATAATTGAAATAACCAAATTATTTTTTATCTGAAAGGGAAATCAATGCAAATCACAAAACAGCTGTAGACTTTTTGTCTGAGATGGTAGATCAGTTTCATTCTTAGTCAGCTGATTTTAGTAGATTTTGATTTTTTTAAGGGCTGTAAAATACCCTTCCCTGAATCAGTTGTGTCCGTCGTATGATTTGATGTATTTGATTTTTTTCTGGTTTAACTTTTAAGTCTTAAAAGATTTTTTTTTTCTCCTTTTATTGAAATTGATAGCTTTATATCTTAACACCTTCCCTGTATTTCTCCTCCAGTTTAGTATTTGAAGTGTTTTTTCTCGAACTAGTTCTTTGCTTTTTTTTTTGGTTGTGTTCAAGTGATTTGGCAGTGAGCAACGTTGGACAGTTTTTCTGTGTTCTGTATAAAAGCTGTTTTTTAAATGTTACTGATGACTGTGTAGCGTTTAGAGCCAGCTATCTGTCTTGCCAAATTGTTAAAGCTATCATCCCCCCACAGGTTGCTGGTATGACTATTCAGTATTGCTCATTGGAGGATACTGCATTTTCCAGTGAACTTCTGTTCAAAAAAAGATCCTCCAGCTTGGCGATGGGACATACTGCTATCTGTCATTCCATTTCCCCATCAAAGGGTGATCCTGAAATACCAACTCTAAAAGCAAAGTTGCTACAATGAATTTTTCATCTGAAATATGTTAATATTTATGAATGTTCAAAAGTGCTTGTTACTCAAGAGTTCCTCTTGGTCTTCAGATTTATGAAGAAAAAATATTCTTGTCAGTGGAGAGTTGCGGAAAGAGTTTTAGATCTTTTATTGCAGTTCTTTTGTTTTATGGCTCATGGTTCTTGTAAGTAGTTAGTCTGAAGCAAGTTATTTTTATGGTTTCAAACGCAAATATCTAGATTAATCACTGCAGGTTTGGGGTATTGTGATTTTTAACTGTGCCAGACAACAAACTAATGTGTGCTGTTAATATATGTGTCTTTACTGTATGCTTCATTTCATCTATCTATAAAGAGCATGGGACAATATTTGCTGAGTAAACCTAAAAAGAGATGAGACAAGCTTCTGTCAGGATTAATTGGAACATAGTTCCCTCTTTGTTGGGGCAAGAAGAAGGACCAGACGGTCTCTCAAAGTCCGTTCAGTGCTACAGTCTTTGATTCTCTATTTGTCAAACTATTTTTGGTCTTTAAACAGAAGAGCTCTAAGGTGCAGTTTATAAACACTCAGTGATTAGTCAGCGTGTGGATTTTCAGGGCAGGGATTTCATATTCTAACAAGGCTGTTATAGTTTCTGACCGTCTTAAAAATATCTCAGGAACCGTTCTTCCTGTTGAAGGGAAGGTGGAAAAGTTGCAACCAGTAGTAGAAAGTTCTCTCTGTATTTGGTGGATTTATTTTTATTCTTCTAGAAATAATTTCTGACCTCAAAATTTTGTGAGGCTTAGACAAATACAGAAAAATTAGATCCTCTGAAAGCCCTTAACAGTCCTGTGAATGTTGCTGTGCCAGTAGGCAGAACTAGAGATATCTTTAGTATCTCTCATGTTGTAATATTCAAAATAGTTGGTAAACATTGACTGTGTCCACACTACCAAATTTTTCTGAGACATGCTTTTAAACAGAGATCACTGTATATGAAAGAAAAACAATCAGACAGGCTCTGCAATCCATTTGAATTGTATGTGGGAAATACACATAAAAGGGTGCACAGCTTGTTCTTTGCATAATAGCCTATGGTGCATAAGACCACCATATTCCTTCGCATTAATGCTTTCTCATTTACCATCTGCAAACAAGTAATTGCAAAGGCCAGTTTCTTTAGCAAACTGTTGCTGTTGGAAGACTTGTGACACAGAATAACTTCAGCTTGATTTGTATTTATTAACTGATGTATATAGTTTTAAAGTGGAGGGGTTTTATAATTTTACGTAGTCGCTGATATGCAGAGTTGCATAAACGTTAGTGAAACAGACTCACTCCCATTATCTCACTACTGGTGAACTCGTTCATTTAGCTGAATGCTGTAGTGTTCACTCTCTGTGCAGATCTAGAAAATCAGAAAACTTCTATTCGCTCACCTAAACATGGGCTTAGGAGTCAAGCTTCAGGTATCTGTTTTTAAAACCTTGACCCTACAACTTCAGAAACGTGCACTTAGTTTTTTGGCAAGGTTTTACTTTGGCTACGAAATTGAAAATATATTATTATTAAAATCGGGTTTGGTGACATTATGACTGGATGTTGCTAGCTCACAGAAGTGTTCAAGGGCTAAATCATATGCATCCCAATTCCTGTATTGCTCTCAGACCATCTATTCAATATTGTCATTTGTTCCATGGCTGCTTGTTTATTTTATCAGAACATAGGGGTGCATCAAAAGAAACTAATGCATTCTCTCCAAGGCAGATGTGAACTCTTAGCACAGAGTCACAGGATGGCTGAGGTAGGAAGCGACATCTGAAGATCATCTAGTCCCACCCCTCTGCTCAAAGCTGAGTCAGCTAGAGCAAGTTGCTCAAGACAATGTCCAGTTAGGTTTTCAACATCTCCAACATCGGTAATATCTTTCTAACACTAACAGAAAAGATTTAAAGTGACTGGAAATTTAAGCCAGAAATACAAAGTTAAAACATAAAAAAATTTGACTGCATTTTTGCATGTGGACATAAGCTCTTTTGATATATGAGCCCAGCTGAGCCTCACTATTTGCTTAATTCAGACACTGGATAGTACTCACCAAAGCTGCTCTTGTCATCTTAATTCACAAAAGTATTTCTGATGGCCAGATGCTAAGGAGTTGTAAATGTGCCTTCCCTTCAACAATTAAAAGGATAGAGCTTCAGAGCAATGTCTCATATGACTAAAATGTTGTTGTTATTAAAAATACAGATTCAAAGAGAAAGGTTAGTAGTATTTCAAGAATGGGATATTGGCATGAAGAAGTAAAATGATACTGCACTTGTCAAGGAAACGGACCTGAGATAGCTGTGTATGAACCAACTCAGGTGGTTTTATACCATGCCTCAGGGTCTGGGTAAGTAAAGTCAGCCTGAAGGGTGTGCCCAGCCACAGGCATGAACGCTGTCAGTCACTTCTTGGCTGGACAGCTGTAGTGTGGGATAGGTAGGGGTGGCATCTAAGGGAACTGCCACTAATTCAGAGTGCTGCAGCATGTTTCCTCAGCCATAGAACTATGTTATACTGTACATAGCAGCCCATACCGTGCTCTGCATGAGCTTCTTTTAACAATTTGAAGTGGATCTAAGGTCTCAGCCTTTATCTGTAAAGTATGCTGCATGGCCTGGGTCCAGGGTAGCTAAATATTTGTTCGGCATTCCAGGTGGAAGACCGTAGCTGACAGGTCCTTTCCTCTGGCATTACAGAGCTCTCTGCCAGAGCTCTAACACATCTGGCTGGAGTACAATCTTCCAAGGGAAATGCAGTCAAAACCTGTAGGGTGGACTTACCTGTGAACTACTGCTATTCAAATGTTACTGTTCTTTTATTCTGGAAAGACCATTTCTTTGTCATTGCCACCTTAAACATTAAACATCTACAAACTCTCCTCCCAATCCTGTACTGTAGGCTCAGTCTTGCAGGTAAATCAGTCAAGCTGCTTCCAGACCTGGAGGCGGTACATCTGCACAACACTCCATATACAGACATAGTAATTCATTAGTGCTAGCTCAGGTGGCTGTGTGTGCTGTGAACTGCACAGTATACCTGTGTCCTTGGATGCCATGGTGTCCTGTCCTTATAGGACAGGGTCTTTACTTGCCGAATGGTAAATCACAATCATGTATACTTGATAATACTCTGCTAGTGGATATTTTAGGCTTTCAAACAAGGAGGTTTTAATGGTGATTGGTCATGTAGTAGTGAAATACAATGTGTTTATGAAGAGAAAGAAATGACTGGATTTTAGTGAAGAGAATAGTGAAGAACCTTTAAGAGGCATGCCCTGATACTGCTGCTGATTTTGTTCAGTACACTGTAAATCAAACCAAAAAGATCAATGAGTTCCGAAACAGAAGGAGCAGAAGGGTGCAGAAAAATAAGGCATTGTTTGATGAGTATAGACATTACGTGTAGATATGGACAAGAGGAAACGGAGACATAGCTCATCCAACTTCTCATAAATTTTACATGTTTGATGCCAGCTAATTTCAGAGGGGTTTGTGAGTGCTAGTATATATCAAATATCAGGTCCGTTTCACGTCATTAGGGAAGGGTAGTCTTGATGAGAGCAAAAGGACAGGGAGGACTAGTTCATTAGGGAATGGTCACATGGGTTGGTATTGGGAGGATCCACAAAACAGATTTTTTTTGAGATGAGGAGCCAAAGTTTACATCAGTGGAGTATTTCAGAACCTGCCAGCTATGTTTAAGGTGGCTGATCACAAGGTAGCAATGGCTCATTTCCAAACTGTAACCAACCTACTCGTGCGGCTTCTGGCACGCGCCAATACCTTTCCAAAAGTGGTGTTGCATGACTGTCTTCCCCAAGAATATGCTTTCCTAATGCTTATCTTGACATCCCTTTGTTTGAGTTGTATGTATCTGGGGATAACTTGTACCAAGCCCCCTAATTAATGGCTTTAGATTTAACTGTAAAGAAAGTCCTTTGATTAGAAGAGAGTTGCCACTCCCGCTCTTTTGTTAAGGTACAACTGATATGTTCTTTGTTTATCTACCTGAAGAGATTAAACAAAGCATGTACAAGACAAACAAATCTTTATCAGGATTTGATACAAAAAACCTTTTCTGAAGCATGATTGCAGCACAGCAATTTTAATTAGTTTTCACAAATGCTTCCAATTAACACCCACAGTGTTTACTTTTTAGCTATGGAGAAGATTCACTCACATAGCAAATAAAAAAAGGAAGTCTCACATAAGTTTTCATGTGCAGCTTAGCAAAAAGAGCGAGAGTAACTTTTGCGAGTTGGTGGTCGTCTTGGGTTTCAGAAGGTTATTTGCTTTTGCTGTGTGGTAAGTTGGGGGTTTTTTGTTCTGCTGGATGGTCTAACAGAGGAAAAAACCATCTGCCAAGTTTTTAAAAGAGATGTTATGAAACCTACTAGCTCTCTGTGTTTTAATTGTTTTAATCAACCTGATTTGTCTGTGGTGAAAGGCAGGAACATCGACTAGTCTCCAGTTTGCAGTATTTGAACTGTGACCACTTCTTGTTTACCTCTTCAAGCATTTTGTCTTTCTATGTTTATGACGTTTACTGGAGTTTCTTATTTTCCTCGTTTGAGTTCCCTAATTGGAATTCCAGCATGTGGTTCAGGTTCCTATTCTTCCTGTGAGCCACAAATGTAGCTCTGGTAGCAAACCCAGCTAGTTCCTTTGACAACAGCTTTGCAAATAGCTCTTCTGATGAGCATATAAACTTCTTCAGTGGAAATGTGCAGAATGCAAGTGGTCAAGGACTGTATAAAGCTGGGCCACTTTGCTATCCAATGGCAAAGATTTGCATGACAATAAATTAGGTGTAATTATACCCCAACTTTAGTAAGCAGATGTGGTGTTACATCGACTTTTTTTGTGCTTTATAGATTGAAATAGCAGCTAGCCAGTGCTAGTAGGGCAGTGAACATCAAGGCAGCACTCTCCTTTGGTTTGGTCAGATGAAATGTAACCTGCTGGTTCATGTCATGGATGAGGTGACAGTCTTGTCAAGGCGGAGTCCAAAACGTCCATGTTATTTTGATCTATCTTGCCTTCTCCCAATGTGGTACGGTGGCTATAACTGTAACCTCCAGCGTTGGTGACGGAGAGTGAGAACTTGGGAAAATGCATCAGGCTAGCTGGCTGTGTGACGTTCATATACATTTATTAGTCTGACTCACAAAACATCACGGAAGTTTTATGTTACCTTGCAGTTTGTTTAGGCCACTTAACTCTTTCCAACATAGGCAGCACAGCCATGTTTGCTGTGTAGAGTACAATTTACACATTTGTAACTTCTTGTATCAGGGCAGATTTAGAAAGGGGGGTGATGTGAGGCCCTTGAAGATGGAAGAGTCACATGCCTGAAGGAGCTTTTCACTATTCAGCTTTCTGAGACACCCATGTCTGAGGCTTTTTGAGCTTTGGAAAGATCACCAAAATTTCTATGGAATAAATGCTGCTCAGGATTTTAAAGATTTAGATATTCTGATAAACTTTATTTAGATATTCTGATAAACTCTGAGTTTACTACCTTCTGGAGCAATCTCCTCCTGCGACATAATAATGAGAATATAGATGTATAATAACCCTCTAAGGTTAACTATGATGAATGCCATAAAGGAAAATGAGATCATTACCCAATCTGAAGTTGTCCAGTGGTTTTCAATACAAAATATTGCAATATGAAGACAAGGTAGAAATTCAATGCTTATAGTTGGAGAGAATTCAGTCATGGAATTTCATTATGAAATTTAGCTGTGCAAGAAGCATTCTTTTGAAGATGCTGAAAGGTTTAAATCTGAGAAGTCAGACAGTAACTATTCTGAAAAATGTGGATATACTGCACATCAAATTGCAAATCATTGCAAATCAAAACCCAGTCCAAGGAAATTAGCCTGTATCTGTGCAAAATCATTATTCACAATGAAAGGTCAAACAGTATACTGGAAGAATTGGATAGGTGGTAGTTTCAAGCCTTTGAATCTCTATAATAAATGGAGTCTGGTAGGTTTACGGTGCTACAGACCACATCATGGCTAGCTAAGTGAGATACAGACAGTACTTAGTGCTAACAGTCCTTCGTAAAAAGATCTCCTGGAAAAGACCTTAAAATTCCCAAGTGACATTTTATATAAATGTCAGGATTCAGAAGTATAATGTGTGTAAGAAATAATAATGTCAGTAAAAATTATGCTGGGAGCTCTCCATGAAGTCATTTAAATTTGCTGTATTTATTGAGAAAATGAAGCTATCTGAAAAATGTGGTAGGGGAGGGCCTGGGTACAAATGCCTGTGCGCGTAGTTTTCCACGTGAACAGTAGGTTTGACACATCCTGAGTTGTACTTACTGGGCGGTGGCTGATGGGTCCCAAGAGTCTCTCTGCTTTGACCACGGGTGTTAAAGCATTGCTTTAGAAGGTAAATTTTGAAGTAAAAAGCTAAAATTAAATGACAAAAAATAATGAGAAAGGAAACAAACTAAAATTAATGTAATCTTTACCAGAACACAAACATTGAACAAACCTGTTGTAATATATCTAAATATTAGTCAGAGAAACTGTAATTCAAGAATATTCTTCTGGACTCTTGTTTGCCTAATACTCAATGAAAAAAAATTGTTAGAAGCTATTTAAATGTTTTTGTTCAATTTAGGCATTGTCTTCACCTATGGAAATTTTCTTTAGTGAGATCTCCCAAGATCTAAGTAATTTCAGTGCCCAGTTTATGCTTTTGATTTCAGTCCATTTTCTGTGACTATTATCCTTAGCATCTCACGAGCTGCTGCGCTCAGCAGTGTCAGGTTTGATGCATGACCGATTCAGAGAAAGAGAGAGGACTGCTACCTGCTGAATCCCAGGCAGCAGGTCCATAAGTGCTGTGCGTTTCCTCGTGTGTTTCTCAGCCGGCGCCAGCCAGCTCTGCTTTTCCTGACAAGATGAGAACTTGAACTGGTAGCCCAGACTGCTTCCTGTAGTCTGGAGCAGGTACTGTCCTTCCCTGGTAGTTCCAGCCATCTGCAGTGTAAAGCTGAAACCTGGAGCAGCCCACACACCTGAGCCTCCGGCTGCTCACTCGGGTGTAATTCCAGGAGGGACTGCTGGAGTCAGTGGAATTCTGTCATATTTCAGCACAGTGAAAAGACGCTTTTACTGCTTATAATGTCAAAAAATGTTGACACTACTGCTGGTTGTTTCTGGGGAGCAGGAAAGGCAAGGCTGGTGTGTGTTCCTCTATGCACACGTTTTATGCAAGCACGGCTTCCACCCTGCTGGGAGGCATACTAATAGCCAGATTAACATACTTTAGTTTTAAAATAACATACTCCCAATTAAGCAGGATTTAACCAAATCTTTCCCAGACTGCAGTAGGATGCTATTAACAATGCTGTTCCTGTATTGTGAATTGAAAAGGTATTATGAATTTTAGTTTCAAGTTACCACCTGGGTTATTCTTAATGCCTCACCTTTTTTTTGGAAAACATAAGGGTTGCTGCTACTGTCCCTCACGTGTTTCTGATGCAAAAAGGCAGGACATGAATGGTAATATAACGAAACCCAAACATTTCTTTAAAACTAATGGGTAGATTGTGATTAGATGCCTACAGAGAAATTTTCTATAATAGCTGATGAAACACTTGGAATAATTTGTTGCATGCTGGTATATTTCATCTAAAGATAAAAATTGTATGCTATTGTGTTCTTTTAATACTCGGAGTTCGGGATTTTTAGGAAGCAGTGGATGATACATTACTGTAATAAGCAGTCCTTTACTTGGAGATCATATATGCTGGATTTAGAGGTTTTCCACAGCTACCAAATGGCACGGTCCCAGCACTGTGTTACTCCTTAGGAGTAATGAAATATGCTGGGAAAGAAGCAAGCCAGAATTTGTTGCTTTAATTTGAAAATGTACGTAGTGGATTCTTCCAGAAAAACAGTTTCTATCTTTAGATAGAAACAAATCCTTTAGCTCGTATAGTATTCAAACCAAATTATTTCTGATTTGAATGGGTGCTTTACAGGAGTAAGAACTATTTGGATTTTGTCCTTATTTTTAGGAAGTTTCAAAAAGGAGAAGTTGTAACTTCCAAGTTATTCAAATGATGTGAATCAAAACCTATGACTTAAACAGCACAGTAGATACCTACCAGGTTGTCCCAAATGAACTTGGCACTGGTCTGTGAGGTGACATTCCTCCTAGGATTGTAGTGGAAGGGCACACTGAAGGCKCTTCTTTGCTTGCTTGGTAGGTGATGGGATAGGTCCTGCTCCTCCTTTTTATGCCAGGTTAGCAGACTCTGATGGATGTGCAATGTAATACATTGTGTTCGTCAGAATTTTTCAAGACTATATGGTATAATACGAGGGCATGTGAGAGCTGGCTTTTACAAGGGCTAATTGTAACTTGCACTTGCTGTCACGTGTGATGTTGCATTCAGGGCCTGGACATACAACATTTTTTTTCTGAAAAGTTCTCATTGACTTCAGTATTTCAGCCTGTAAAATTTTTACTTGCAGGTGGTATTATCTGATCTATTCTTGTTTGCATTGCCAGTAACGTATTAGCCATTAGAATAATGAACAAAAATTGCTCATATTGGTATAATTTACCTTTTTTTTTTTTTTTTTCCCTCCTGTCTGTTGACAGAAACATCTTGTGTGAATGCAGCTCTGCTGATTTAAAAACAAGTCCTTTTTGGGAACTAATCCCATCTGTCAAAAAGAGCCCTCCTGCCCAGACAGGCTGTGTTTCTTCTTGGTGTACTGGGTGCTGTATTGCTATTGCTGTGGTGAATTGCATTCTTCTGCAAGTGGCAGTCCACCTTTGAAAGGAGAAGATAGTAGCAGATTACACATCATCATCACAGGTAGTCAAGAAACCAATCTTTCTGACCTGGAATATGGACAGAACATTTTGTATCTGATGTGTAAGAGTTGTCTGGGAGAGTAAGAGTCATTCATTCAAAAGAAGAGCTGGCAACTCTACATTTGGACGAGGTTAAAAAAAATGCACCACAGAAGGTTGTTTTTTTTTTTTTTTCTTTTCTTAACTGCAGTTTGATTTGTAGAGTGAGATCCCAAAAGGAGAAATAGTGTTATTACTGTCCTGACTCTCAAGGATGCTCTCACAGTATCATCAGGTTTGGTGCATGCTAGCTACTGTTTTGCTCCCAGGGAAGTAATTCTATGCAGTGGGTATAAAGATGGATTCTAATTTCTGATATAAAGTAAGATTTTCATAAAAACCAGTGTGGCATGTAAGGCTAAGTCCCATTTATTAAAAACAAACCCAAACCCCATCTTTTAATGCTCTCTGGCATTCTTTTAAATAACTCTTTAATAGCGAATGATATATTTAATATTGTTTAATTGGACCTACTTTGAGTCAGGGCTTGGATTGCAGAGGTCCCTTCTAACCAGAAGTATTCTGTGATTACTTTCTGTTTCATCTTCCTTTTATAGTCCTGTTCTCAACTTCCTTGCTGTTAGAGAGAGATTTGATCCAGAGAGGAATATAAACAGCTCTGTTCCATACATTTCTAACTGCATATTTGCATATTCCATTTTTAATGCAACTTATGTGACTGATTTCCTCTGAATCCATTCCAGAAATAAAGTAGTTACACTTGGACGATTGTGTTTTAATTGGCAGTTTCCTTTTCCTTATGAATCTGTTATCATTACATGAATTGCCACACTGTTTCTTGGAGTCATGATTATTTATCAAGTTTACAGTACAGCAAGCGGCTTGCTGCGTCTTATGGTTATAGAAGTACAGAGTATTTCTAATGTGCTCTTCAGATTGTATTTTTCTCAGTTTATACAGTCTGCTCTGGCTCTGTTCAAGCATTTAGTTTCTTTTTCTGAATAGTGATTTTTCTGTTACATACACGTTCAAGAAATAGATTAGAATTAAATACTGTATATTGAAAAAAAAAGCTACTTAGATTACTGGAAACACCTGCTATCCAGCTGGGAATAGAATGCATTTCTCGGGCACTTCTCTTTAACATTTAAAGGTCATTTTACAAATGAATCCAGGAACACCAAGAAATGAAATTATGAACTCAGAATTTTGGCAGTGGTTATTTCAGCAGTGTATTTTATTCACTGTGTCACCTCTAATGCATGGTCTTGGTGCTTGTGTACTTCTCACTTTGTGGCCCCTTTCTAAAACTAATGTATCCAAATAAACATCAGAAGTCATTTTTGCATCAGATGTGATATGAATATCTGATTTCAGTCATAGTGCTTGTTCCTGACCAGGTTTAACCATTGTTGTGATCATATTATTGTAGCTATAATATATCCAGTAACAGTCCCTAAATGGGAAGCAGTCATACACAGCAAACCAGAGTGGAATAGTGTTCCTGCTGAGATTAACTCAAGCATCCAGCAATCAGTAAGTTGAGTGGAACAATTAAGATTATGTAATTACAGGTCTGTGCTTAAAGATATTTTGAAGATTTAAACAGGTATTGCCATGAAGAGGTATGTAGCAGCCTCCGTACCCTTGCTTTGTTGTTTGTATGGCAGTTGGTAACTATTGGCAGTGTTTGGAAAATCCCCGTTCTACTTTTAGCTTGTGTTTGCTGGTATAAGCACACGCGCACCCAACTGGCTTTTATTGTCAGTTGTGAACTTTCTAATTTGGGAATTTTATAATCTAGGAAAAGATGCTTTGTACTTTTTTTATTAGTCCTGCCTTGCCACATACACTTAAATTCATTAAAGAGCTGGAAGGAATGTTCACCTGAGAACAGATTTATTTTCTTTTCCTCTCTTGATGGTAACACTTACCTTTAGTAAGCTCTACTCTGTACTCAGAGGTAACCATGTGAGTCTCTCCCATTGATAGGGGAATGGAAGGGCCGTGTTTAATTCCTTTGTTGCAATGCATTTCTGTTGACATTAACAAGAGCTCCGGATATCAGCTGCCTCTTAATCCTGACCAAGCGATGTGGATGAGCTCTTGCATCTGCACAGAGTTCTCTGGGCTCCATATGGGCTGTGGGTCAAACTGCAGAATCACAGGCTCAGGGAAATCATGCAGTGTTAATGGGCTGCCCTGAGATTTGGGAGACCCAGGTTCTATTCCTCCCCTGCTGCAACTTCTGGTGTGACCTTGCAGATTCATCTGGCATCTGAATTTATCTCTCTGTCTTGCAAAGTGTTGCAAGACACTCTGCTGCTAGAATGGGGGCTCGGTGATACTTAGGTGTCCTGGTTTCAGCTGGGATAGAGTTAATTTTCTTCCTAGTAGTTGGTATAGTGCTATGTTTTGGATTTAGTATGAGAATAATGTTGATAACATGCTGATGTTTTTAGTTGTTGCTAAGTRGTCTACTAGTCAAGGACTTTTCAGCWTCCCATGCTCTGCCAGGTGCACAAGAAGCTGKGAGGGAGCATRGTCAGGACAGCTARCCCAACTGGCCAATGGGGTATTCCATACCATGTGACGTCATGCTCAGTATATAAAGCTGGGGGAAGAAGAAGGAAGGGGGGGACGTTCGGAGTGATGGCGTTTGTCTTCCCAAGTAACCGTTACGTGTGATGGAGCCCTGCTTTCCTGGAGATGGCTGAACACCTGCCTATCGATGGGAAGTAGTGAAGGAATTTCCTTGTTTTGCTTTGCTTGCGTGCATGGCTTTTGCTTTACCTATTAAACTGTCTTTATCTCAACCCATGAGTTTTCTTATTTTTACCCTTCCGATTCTCTCCCCCATCCCACCTGGGGGGAGTGAGCGAGCGGCTGTGTGGTGCTTAGTTGCTGGTCGGGGTTAAACCACGACATTAGGACAGGATGTACCTTAGGACAGGAATTGAGTACTGTCTTTGGACAGTACTCAATAAATAATAAAAGGGAAATAAAAGGGATTTACAGGCCTTATTATAAAGACATTACTACAAGAGAATAGTACTAACAAAAAATAACAGATGTAATATTTCTTTCTCCAGTATCCCCCTCCTCCATAACATGATGTTCAGCTGCCACAGTTTCCAAAAGATGATTTTCATTGTTCTTCCCATATTATTGGGATTTATTAAGATGCAGCAATATTTCTAGGTAAGACTTAATGATCTGGAGGGTGGTATCCCACTTTCTTGGCTGGGATTGGAACTATGCATCATTTAGAAAAAAACCAAAATGAACCCAAGTAGTGTACGTGTCTGTTATATCACTCAAGGAATAGCTGCTGGCACAGGTCTCTTCTGCAAAGCCTGTTTTGTGTTGGGAGGTGTGCTAGTTTACTCGTTACTGTTTGAAGTGGAATTGTTTGCTGGTACGTGGTTCTTGTGCTGTCAAATTCCCAGGACCTTACAACCAGCAAGAGGATTCAGTGAAGTGTCCACCTAAGCTCTTTCCATGCATAGACATGATGTTTGTGAGAGGACCTGAGAATGGATCAAAGCAGCCCCCATCAAACCCTTTGAAAGCAATGTGTGCTTCCCACTCCTCTGTACTAGATTGTCCCGGGCAATTGAAAAAGTGTGAGTTTGTGCGTAGGGGCTGAGAGGGGAAATGTATATTTTTTTCTTCCTTTATTGTGGGAGAAGGGTGCTGTTCATGTGCTAGACTAAAGAAATCCTTGGCTTGTAGTCTGAGGGATGTGCTGGAATGAATTGTAGGCCTCATTTGTCTTAATAGACCTGGGGAGGTTTGACAGCAGCTGAGACTTTGGATTGCTGAATGCAAAGGTTGTGACTGTGAAAGTTCATTATGCTATCTGACTTTACATGCGGATAGCCTGAACTTCTGAGATTAGATTATGCATCTCTGTCAACAATACAAGTTAGGTATAGTAATGGAGGACAAGGACTATACTGCTTTTTTGGTTTCGAGGTCTGTCCAAATCAATTTCTTGCATCACGTTGATAATATCCCTTGGGTGGTTTACCTATTACCAGGTAACATGAGGTTATTAAATACATTTGCACGGCAGGCCCTCGTTATCTGCTTGTGCATTGTTGCCCTCTGTTGCAAACATTCTATATACAAATGTGCATTATAAATGACATGCCTCTATCTGGTTATAAATATTTTCCATTTGGAATTATCTGCTTCTGCTACAGAGATGAGAGGTGATCACTTGAGCATGAAAGATAAGGGGCCAGAGGAAAGGAAAATAAAAATTATGAAGCGCTGAGCTGCATACGAAATAAGTGACATAATCCAATGTAGAAGCCTATTAGATAAAGTGCAGCAAACAGTTTTTCTTACATGCCTAGCTACTGCCATGAATTCAAGTTATTATATGAATTCAGGTTGTATGCCTACAGAGTGACTGAGAGGGAAGAGGTTTGGGTTTTTTTTGCAGCAAACCTGGTATAACAGGCTTTCTTTATTTGCCAGAAAGTTAGCTATGTTAATACATTCTGGTTTTCTATGTTAATGCATTCTGTTTTTCTAAAGGCTATGAAATCGTTATTGGAAGAGCGGAAAAGCAGCTCTTCGTGTTCCTAAGACCTTGGGTCACAAATAATCAAATGAAGAAGATGGAAAAATCTTGGTTTAAAATTAATTGATTTGTGCGAATTCTGTCTTTTTGCCAATTTACTTGCCTTTCATGCAGAAGCAAGATGTACCTGATGAGGTGCTCCTAGTGTGGCAGCAGCTCTCACGGTGTACTGACTATTTGTGCTCTGCCTGTTGGCTGTTTTGCCTTGGTGCAAGGCAATGGATCCCATTCTGACCTACTGCACTGACTGCGTTGCAGTCATCTGTAAAGCACACGTGTATATAGAATGTTTGCAACAGAGAGCAACAATGCACAACCTTCTGACTTCCTGCGTTCCTGAAGGCCCTGGGATCCTTGGCAGGAGCAAACTGACCAGTGGTCTCCTGAGTCCGAGACAGGCAGTAGCTTTGCTGTATTCCTGCAGCTGCTGTAATGATTTGCCTTTAAAAGGGTCCTTCGTGATCCAAGAAAATATCCAACATGGTTCTTTACCTGGGGACCAGAGTGTGCCTTCCAGGCAGCTCAATGAACACACAAAGCTAGAGCATAAAAATAATGAATTGGCAGGATTTTGCCCCTTTCGTATAATGTGTCAATCCACAATTTCTGGCACAGGGAGGACAATTGTTACGTTAAACCCCATTCTGTATTGAAGAATAATTTCTTTCCCTTCACAGTAAAAGAAGCCATGTTTGTGCCAAGTGCTAAGGTTAAAGAGGGACATGGTAATTCCTGGGCTTTTGAC
Source organism: Phoebastria nigripes (assembly GCA_035582835.1). Taxonomy (NCBI): domain Eukaryota; kingdom Metazoa; phylum Chordata; class Aves; order Procellariiformes; family Diomedeidae; genus Phoebastria; species Phoebastria nigripes. The sequence continues at coordinate 368,721 of JAYKAV010001444.1, read as the reverse complement.
ATGGAAATAAATTTTTCCCTAAAGGTAAAAGCACAAGGCTTGCGGAGATGGCAATAACATCCAGCATGCATTCTGCTACGCTGAAGTCAACAGGGACTTTTAGGCTTTAGAAAATGCATAAAGTTATGAGAGAGCTTTTATTTATTTATTTATTATTTTAGCTCTGTTGGCAAACTTACAGCTAAGAAGAGTTTTAAAAAGTCAGTAAAATGCATCTGTCTCAGCAAAGCATGTGTCAGACTTTACAAATGTAATTGTTCTGAGAGATGTGAGGACTCATTTAAGCACTCAGAATGGGAGTACATTAAAGCATGAAAGTTATCGAAAGTGAGGCTTAATTGCCTGTTCTTTAAGCTATTTCTCTATGAATGTGAGGCAGTAATTTATTATTTATGACAACACTGTATCAATAACTTCAAAATTTGAAGTCTGGGGACAGATCCACAGCTGCTGTAGGACACTGGAGTCCCACGGGGCTAAGGCACCTTACATCATTGAGCATCTAGCCTGATAACTTCATAATTTAGGGAGGGTAGAGGCATACAAAATATAGGCCACTTGCATGTGACTGGATGAAGAGCATGATCTGTAGATGATTTTCCTTCTGAGAAACTCCCTGGGGCATATGTGAGAAATCTTTTCCATATTGTATGGCCTGCCACAACCCCCCAGCGTTTGAAGAGGAGGCAGGACTGTGGTCCACATCGCCCCTCTGAGCTAGAACTGGCCACTCACACAAGCCAAGCAAGCTGCAGTATTTCATGGAGAGCAGCTGTGTTGCCAGGGCCTCTCTCAAGCCCACCATTCTCTCAGACCATATCTTGAAAGGAAGATGGCTTGTGAAGGGATTTTCATGAACTAAATGATCCCTTCATATACAATCTCTGTAGCTGTGGGATGACTGACGTCTTCTGACTCCTTATGCTCCCTGCCTCCATCCAGCCCTGCTTCTGCCCCTTCCTAAGAAGGCAAAGTTGCATGAATTCTTTAGCACTGCTTTGTTGTGCTGAATAGGGAAACATGACAAACAAAATCTTTGTGGATTTGTTAAAAACAAACAAACAACCTCTTAGAAGTATTAGAACTTAATTATGTTAATATTAAATATAATTATGGCACATTAATTATGGTTTTTACATTTATGAGGAGACTTGTTCTGTGCTTTCCAGACATCTGTACCACATAGAGACAGGTGGTAGAGTGCAACAATTTCCAAGCGCCAGATCGGCACCATTTTCCCATTCCATATATGGCTGCTCTTTCTTTCCAATTGCAGATACTCATTCAGCTTAGTCAAATTGAGTCCTTATTTGCGAGATTCTGAAAGGCAAACGCATTTATCTTTATAAGCCTGTTTGTTTCCATAATTAGAAACCGAATCAACAGTGTATTGAAGATGACACATTTGCTCATTCCCTTTCTTCTCCCTATGGTGGCATAAAGCAGTGAAGCACAATAATTAATGAAAAAGACTGTTTATTATTCAGGCAACATATCTGAAGTGGGAAAAAACAGAGCATGGGTTAAAAATATATTGCTGAAGACCATCAGTGCCATCACAAAGTGTATGATCACTTCTAGGGAGCAAGTCCCATCATTCAGTCCAGTTGGGCAAGGTGCTCTAAAACTGTCGAAGACAATTGACTCAGATTTCTCGTGTAAAACTCAGGAAAACATGGAATGCACGAAAAAAACTGACTTAAGTATCCTGCTAGGGCATCTTTAATGTTCTTCCCAAAATAGTGACTTTTTTAGCTTCGTTTACATGTCTGCTGTGTCCCGCAGCTGAGTGAAAATGATACATTTTTTTAGTAGACTTATGTTTTCTTCTGGGAGAGTCTGCCCAATAGGTTTTGAAAGACAAAGGGTGCACATAATGCTCTGCTCAGCACTCTGCCTTTGCAAAGCAAGGCTAATCTGTTTTAAATAACAAAGGCCAGAAATGCCTGACTGCAAAATATTGCTTTGTCTCCTGTGGACATGCTACAGAGTAAGCCACTGCTTGTGGGCCAGTGTTGAAGATTAGGTAAAATGCAGCAGTTTCCTCCACCTCCTGAGGCTGATACTGAAGTCCAGGGAAGGATTCCTCCATACTGACTGACCATGGGTAAGCCTCCAAGGTTCCCCTGAGACTCTCTCAGGCCATGCATTTCATTTGCAAAAAGCTGCAGTGTAACCAGAAAATTAGAAGTGTGTACTGCCTAGTAAATGTCACAGCTATAATCTGCAGCTGAAGTCATGCTGGTGGCAAGCCAAGATTTGGGTTCTGTTCCATTTCCACCTATTTCCGTACTACACCTAGCTATGAAAAAGATTTTGTGTTTACTCAAGCTTATAAAGTCAGTCCACATTAGGAAAAGTATGTGACAGGAGTAAGACTAGCCCACTTTCTAAAAACGAAGGTGATTGAGAGAACAGTGACTTTATCAAGGGTACTGATTTTCAAGCCCTTGATTAGGACTTGCTTTCCTTTTATATATTTTATACTCAATGGTGATACTGCATTGTTGTGGCAAATAAAGCTTCCTGGTATTGCAAAGCTATGAACAGCCACTTACACTGAGAGCAAAGCTTTGATCTTCATGTTTTGATATTCATCCTCCACAATGTTACGTTTTGGGAATAGACGACTGTTTTGCACTATTTTTAGACAAATTTAGGGGACAATTTCAGTAACATAAGTATCTTCTTCTGAATTTAAAGTGCTGTTAGTGGTTGGTTTGATAATTTTGTGCTTGCTACAAATCTCTGGGTGTTAGGGGATAAACAATAAGAACATGTGGCTTTGCACAAGCATGATAGAAAACTTGAATATGATCTTTTGACTTTATAATGGAAAAAAGTGTATTGATCAATATGCAGCAAATCTAATATAAAGTAGAATAGTGCTCTGTGCTATGTGTGTTAATGCCTCATATTGTTTATTCAAGGTGATACAGTCATAGATAAACAATTTGAATAGATATTGGCAATATAACGTAGAAAATTCTAGGAATATATTGAGTCCATTCCTGAAATATAGCTGCAGTTTAAGTACTGTGATGGACACGGTCATCAGATAATTTCTTTTTAATTCTTGTTCTTTATGAAAAACCGTAAGTATCAGAACTTTTGTTTGGTATTCTCTCGGTTCCATGCAGAGAGCATTTGCACAAAGGTATGGGGCATGCACAGTCCTGCAATGCAGGTGGAACCAGCTGCAAGAGCATCATGCCTGGTGGCTATCTGAGAGTCTTTACAAGGAGGGGTGAATTTAAGGAGTCTTTGTACTTGACCGTCTTGTCCTTTCCTCCATATCCTCAGAGAAGTGGGTCCACTAAGGTCATATGGGTTGTAACAGTCTTTAAGTTAGAGCATCCCTTATGAAACAGCTCTGTTCCTCTTTGTCAGCCTAAGAGAGGACACATCCACCTCCTTTCCAAGGATGAACATTTAATGTGGCTAATAAAGTGTGCTTGCTTTTAATTTTCTGTTGCATTAACCATTCTAGTGTGCATGTTGTCCAGATCTGTTTGAGGCAACTAGCTCCCAGAGTGGTTGGCTTGTCATGTTGAGAATCTACCTGGGCTCAATGCAGAAATGTCCCCCTGGCACATAGCTAGGAGCAGATTGCACCGCTAATGCCAGCAAAACAATAGAAGAGAAAGTCTCATTGGTTAGGTTTAAAAGAAAAACCCTATTTTATTGGGAAGCAGTTTGGGCCAGCCAACATGACAGAAGTTGTACTCCCTCCCACACTGCTGACTACTGGGTGCTGCTCCTTCCTCTACTGGGCTCTGGTGCCATCCCTTGTCTGATGCAACCTCCCCTCAGCTCAGTGCCCCAGGGCTGTAGGTACTGGCCAAATGCAGAGAGAGAGAAAACTGCTGTTCTCTAGAGTTTAAAGTCTAAATAGACTGAAAGGAAGAAATAAGTGTGGTGATCCCATTTTGCAGATGGGGAATTGATTATGGAGCAGTTAAGTGGCTTGCTCAAGATTTCACAAAAAGGGCTAGGCAGCATTGAGCTTTTAATGCAGATTCGATGATATCCAGTTTAGCATTATAACCACAGGATCATTATTCTGCGTCACAGCAAAGACATTTCTGGATTTGTGGAGAGATTTGGAAGAAAGGGAACTTAATAACACCAAGGCATTCTGAGTGGTACCATAACATAAATAGAACATAGCAGTGCTAATAAGGAGTAGTAGTGAACAGTGTTTTCGGTTAATAATAATAGTGAACAGCATATTTCAGCTCCCTATTGGATTTTCTCATGCAATGGTCTTTAAACCAGAGATATGATAGCTGTTGATTAAAAAGTTACCATATTTTAATTAGGAATGATTCTCCTCCAGTACTTTCACTGGTCTTTGTTCTCCTGAGAAAAGAGCAGAAGTCATGGAACTTCTTAGTAGAGATAGAAAAGAGTTGTTGAAGTTTAGAAAGAAAAATGGAAAAAGGATAAATAATTTGTTTTATTCTTACTTTTTTTCTTGAAATATTGGTAAAGAAAGTTCATGGACAATTCTTGGGTATATTTTTCTGGAAATATAAGATAGTTATCTTGTTTGTTGCTCCAGTAACATAATATGCACTTATGTAGCTATGGTACTTTATGATTGGGTGCTTTATTTTGTGGCATGTTAATGTTAAACAGTGGCAGGATTCTGATGTTAGTCATGTAGGCTAAATAGTTACACTTGGAATTTTTTATTACTGTGTAATTTATGGTCCTTCTGGTTTTTGTTTGCCTCCTTTTAGACTTGACTATTTGAGAATTCTTAGTAGTTAAATCAAAAGGGAGTATTTCCATGTGTGAAGACTCCTGTTTTGCTGAAAGAACAGGTTTTTACATCTTGTTGAGCTGATACTTCTTGTTGACATCTAATTCTTTCCTTTCCACAGAAGAACTCAAGGAGAAACTAAAGAAGTATGTTGATGAAGTGAATGCCCATAAGCCTGGTTTCATCAAGGTTGTTCGACACAGCAAACAAGAGGGGCTGATTCGATCTCGAGTTAGTGGATGGAGAGTAGCCACAGCACCAGTAGTTGCTCTCTTTGATGCCCATGTGGAATTCAATGTGGGATGGTATGTGTCTCAAATTTCTCTGACCAAGGGACCTTTTCGAAGCACTGTTTATAAATTACTGAATGGTGTTTCTCTTGCATATAGAGGCTGAATTAGCATTCTGATGTTTTAATGAAGATTCAAACACAATGATGGACACAAGCATGAAAAATGTATTTGTGCTGTGTAACATAATGTATTTAAACTATATTGGAAAATTGCACGTTAAAAACATCCTCCAATAATGTAGCCCTTTGCCCATACGGGCAAATTTATCTTCTTTTAATTAAAAATATTATGTTCTACACTATAAACAAAGAAGTGTCATTTTGGCACCGAGGTTGCCGCTCTGTGCAAAAGTAGCACATAACTAAAACCATGTATTTTAACTTGTTCAGTCTGGATTTAATATCTCTGTTGCTTCTTGAGTAAAAGAGATGGTAAAAAGGCAGGACCTTCTGTCCCTAGGATAGATCTATTATTAACTCTGATCTTGATGTCCTTGATAATATTGAGAGCCTGAAGTTATCGTTATTTGGTAGCAAGGGTGTAAATGATCTATGATATGCACATACTCATTTCTTCCATTCACCAGCTAGCATCAAGGTTAATAATAGGGCATCCTAGATAAAATATTGCAGTGTGTTATTTTGGGGCAGATCCTGCTCTGTCAAAACTCCATTTCAAAGCAAAGGGAGCTCTGAATGGGTAAGAGCTATAGACTTTGCCCTTTCTGAAATATACAGCATAAGCTGCTATTTCCATCAGTGCTATGCTTCTACTGACGTAGTCTTAACATTTTTTTTTTTCTTTTTTTTAGGGCTGAACCAGTGCTCACTAGGATAAAAGAAAATAGAAAAAGAGTAATTTCTCCATCATTTGATAACATTAAGTATGATAATTTTGAAATAGAGGAGTATCCCCTCTCAGCACAGGGGTTTGACTGGGAGCTGTGGTGCCGATATCTGAACCCTCCTAAGTCATGGTGGAAACTGGAGAACACAACTGCTCCAATAAGGTAACATGCAACTGTGACTTAGATTAGTGTGTCACTGGCAATGCTCATTTAGATATGACAGGTGGCGAGTGGTCTCAGCTATGTAATACGTTTTACTGACTATAATGTTAAATTAGATGTTAAATTAGTTAAATGTCCTTGAGCTGTCCTCTTCAGCTTTTGTCCTTGACCCCTATACAGTCATCAAGAAAACTGTTGTTTTCAGTAGATCTTTTTAAATAGGTGTCCTGGGTTTGGCTGGGATAGAGTTAAAGTTCTTCCTAGTGCTGTGTTTTGGATTTAGTATGAGAATAAGGTTGATAACACACTGGTGTTTTTAGTTGTTGCTAAGTGGTCTACTAGTCAAGGACTTTTCAGCTTCCAGTGCTCTGCCAGGTGCACAAGAAGCTGGGAAGGAGCATAGCTGGGACAGCTAGCCCAACTGGCCAGCGGGGTATTCCATACCATGTGACGTCATGCTCAGTATATAAATAGGAGGCGTGGTCCAGGAAGYAGCGATCGCTGCTTGGGTATCGCTCAGCGGGTGGTGAGCWATTGCATTGTGCATCACTCATTTTGTATATTCTATTATTATTATTATTATTATTATTATTATTATTATTATTATTATTTTCCCTTCCTTTTCTGTTTTATTAAACTGTCTTTATCTCAATCCACGAATTTTACTTTTTTTTTCCCCCGATTCTCTCCCCCATCCCACTGAGGGGAGGGTGGAGTGAGCGAGCGGCTGTGTGGTGTTTGGCTGCCTGCCAGGTTAAACCCCAACAATAGGTTTCCTTGTTATTAGCATGGGCCAAAACACATAGCTGAAGTGAAATGGTAGACTTGAATGCTCAGCAGCACTGCTTTCTCCAAATGTCTTGTCTGCTAATTTAGTGGTAATGGGCCAGAAACAGACTTTTCTTTACAAATGCATTATATAAACAGAACTGGTCTGACAGTTGTATTCTTTATAGTATTGTCACATAGCTTTACAGCTGTGTTATGTCCTAGGAGTTAATGCTGGTCCACTGATAGTGTATGAGCAAAGACTGTATTAGATCCTTGCTTTGGTACAATCTAGCTCTGTATTTTCTTATAATGTCTAGAGTATTGTTAGGCTGGTACAGAACAATACCCTTATCTCCGTGAGAGGAGTAGGTGCCTCTGAATCCCCTCAGCAGCTCTGCTGAGATTCCAGGCCTTTCTTCTGGCTATGCATTCATACCAAGGAGGTCACTGGTACCTATACTCTAGCTCTCTGCAGAAAGAAAGTGTGAAGACTATTTTCACCAGCTGCAAAGCAGAACCTTAAATAGCAGTGGCAGCGTGAGGGGGTCATCACTACAAATCAGTTTCCATGCAGTCAGTGTAAGCGGTATCCTTCATCCAGAACAGGACTCAGAATTGGAAAGCAGGAGATAAAAATTCACAGGTTTGCCACAGACATATGTAAAAAGGGGTGGTAATTTCCACATCATTAGAAATGGTTATCGGTGTTAATGAACTCTGTTAACATTATGAAAGTGCTYTGAAATATTCTACTAAGTCCTGGAGAGACAAGCCTTCTATATTAATTATGGTGACTTTTTAAGTTAAAAGTATTTAAACTCAGAATAAAGAGCAAATCTACTTTGCCATTTTACCCCAAAACTCTGTTGTATGTGAGGATTGTGGAGTGAATGTCCTTTATGAATATTGGATGTTTAGGTTTGTTCCCTAGCCCTTTCACTGGCACCTTTTATTCAGTGCAATACACTGCATGTGTGTGCTGGATAATTAAAACAAACAAACAAAAAAGCCACATGTATTGATTGATGGCTTCTAGCATGCCTCCAATATGCTTCTAGAATTATAACAAAGGGAAGCAGGCACTCTGAAAAATACTTTAAAAACCACACCAAAAGCAAGAGTACTTTGTCATAAAAGAAGCATAATTTTTGAAGTGATGTTAACTGCTATTTTCTTCATTAATAAATACATCAGAAACAGTCTTTCATTGTTAGAAAGTGGGTACTATAGCACTTCAAGTTAAAGGCATAAATGTATAAATTTCTGTAAATTGTACAATTTGTGATTAAGACATCCTATAATCTGTTTGAAAGCAGATGTCTACACTTGTTGCAGCATGAATGTTCCCAGTAAATGCAGGATGATTTCCCCTGTACTGCTAATTAATATCCTGTTGTTACCAGAGTTCCTGATACCAGCATAATAATCAGAAAAGACATTTTTATTTCTTGCCATTGTGGATTATAAGGTAGGAGAAAAATGAAAAGGCTGAATTACTCTGTATTCTCCTCCACTGCATCTCGTAAAGGTAAAATTGCACTCTCTGTGTCTGAACTCTTACCTTCTTAAGATTGGCTCTGCATAGTAAAAGTTGGTTAATTCAGGTCATGACATAAATAGAGCTTACTGATTCGGTAAAGATATGGGACTTGTTTAAATTTGGCTCAGGACAATGGACTGAAGTTACAGTATGCTGGTAAGGGCAGACATTTCTTGATTCTGTATTGCAAAACCTTATCTGGATGTTCCTATTCAAGAAATAATTTCTTTTACATAAGCGTACAGACACATGTTTTCTTAGCTGTAGATGAATCTAGCTTCTGGCTAAACACACAAAACTGTGCATCATTGGGTATCCTTGTTAATTATCATAGACAAGAAACCTGAGGACTTAGCAGGGACAGAGACTAGAATGTCTGGTGCCTCAGAAACAAAGTTGGGGCTCCTGGATCTAGTATTGTTAGCACTGAAATCCTACCTGTTCTTGTGAATATGTATGTCCAATAATTTTGAGTCTCTTTTCCTTCAGTGGTGTTTATTTCACCATAGAATCAAGAACGTTAGAAGACAAAGCTGAATAAATCTGTTTGAGAAACACCTCCCTAAGAATCTGTCTTGACGCACCATTTGACTCAGCAATTATAAATATAATCTTATTTCTGAATAATAAAATCGTTCATATTCTATCTGCTAATTTTGGTTGCTGCCGGTTTATTCTTCCAGAAGTCCTGCATTGATTGGATGCTTCATAGTAGATAGAGAATATTTCCAAGAGATTGGCTTATTGGATGAAGGCATGGAAGTATACGGAGGAGAGAATGTGGAGCTCGGAATCAGGGTAAGAAACATAACCAACCAACACTGGTGGCTTACATTTAAAATACAGCTTGCTTCTCATTGCGGGGAAAAAAACAGTCAAAAATGTGTGGATGATGGCATGCAAAGGAGATCCACAGCTCTGTGGTAGTATAAATTGTTGTATTTGAGGAGGGAGGGGAAAGAAAAAAGAGGAAAAGCTCCTATATCTTTTTAAAGAACTTACCTGGAACAAGGATAGAAATACAGAATTCGGTATTATTCTTTCGTTCAAGTAACAATGCTAGAATTCTGCAGAGATGATACCTAAAACTCCCTGCTTACCTGTGATCCCAGACTCAGTAAGAAGGATAGTTTCTCACAGGCGTAATGGAAAAAGCCTTTCTAGATTACTTGGTTTATTTAAATTAGGAAAATCACTATGGAGCAAACTGGACTATGTAGGCATTTATGCTGCCTTCCGTCTGGAAGGGAATTAAGATATTCATAAAGTGCATAAGTGCACGTACTTTCCTCTTCCATCATACACTCTTCATCCGTTTACTATCATAGAATCATAGAATCATTTAGGTTGGAAAGGACCTTTAAGATCATTGAGTCCAACCATTAACCTAGCACTGCCAAGTCCACCACTAAACCATGTCCCTAAGTGCCACATCTACACGTCTTTTAAATACCTCCAGGGATGGACTCCACCACTTCCCTGGGCAAGCCTGTCCCTTGACAACCCTTTCGGTGAAGAAATTTTTCCTAGTATCCAATCTAAAATATGCAGTATTGTGTGCAATTTGTGTACTTCTTTCAGTATCTCTTCACAGCTAAATACCATTCTGAAAGTATAGTGCTGTTCTCTTTGAGAATCTTTCAGGTTTTTGATACAAGAGAAATTCTTAGATAGATAAGTGGTAATGAAAAATGGTATGATTATAAAATTAAATTCTGAACTCTGCTATGAAATGTTAGTGTGTCCTGGTTTCGGCTGGGATAGAGTGAATTTTCTTCCTAGTGCTGTGTTTTGGATTTAGTATGAGAATAAGGTTGATAAGACACTGATGTTTTTAGTTGTTGCTAAGTAGTCTGTTAGTCAAGGACTTTTCAGCTTCCAATGCTCTGCCAGGTGCACAAGAAGCTGGGAGGGAGCATAGCCGGGACAGCTAGCCCAACTGGCCAGCGGGGTATTCCATACCATGTGACGTCATGCTYAATATATAAAGAGGAGGCGTGGTCCAGGAAGTAGCGATCACTGCTTGGGTATCGCTCAGCGGGTGGTGAGCAATTGCATTGTGCATCACTCATTTTGTATATTCTATCATCATCAATTATTATTATTATTATTTTCCCTTCCTTTTCTGTTTTATTAAACTGTCTTTATCTCAATCCACGAATTTTATTTTTTTTTTTTTTTCCCCCGATTCTCTCCCCCATCCCACTGAGGGGAGGGTGGAGTGAGCGGCGGCTGTGTGGTGTTTGGCTGCCTGCTGGGTTAAACCACAACAGTCCTTTTTTGGCACCCAACGTGGGGCACGAAGGGTTGAGATAACGACACATCTCACCTGACCTGTTAAAACAGATTTGTTATAAGCACTCATTACATCAGTTTAGTAGTCGCTGGTCACAATGGTTGGTT